>CM002485.1:15329309-15383637 GCA_000325765.3 Leersia perrieri
AAATTTCTGCCTGAGAGGTTCTATCCACCTCTGTAATAAATGTGATGACGTTGTTTAAATTTCAATAAAAGTACTCTGTTTATCAATATTGTCTTTTGTGTGCCTCGACTGATTCCTAGACGAGGAAAAACACACATTATAAGCGTGCGGAATTTCGGATAGAAATTCCGGGCGTGACATGTTGCGGGGACTTCGGGAGTATCCAACGTTCAATCACAGGCGTTGGTTTCACTCAATCCAACGGTACAAAATTGTTGTTGGATCCCACCTGTTAATCCAATCCAAAACTCCTCCTTTTAGTAGTAGCAGAGATAGACATAGAGATAGAGATATGTGGGAGGGTATATTAGTCCATAAAAATACAGGCATGGAGTAAAAAAAATCGTTACTTCCATTATTTGCAACAGAATGCAAAAAGTATACTGTATCATTAATCACACACTTACAACAACACTAATATACCATTGTAATATACCCTTAGATGAGTTATCGATCTCCATTAGAGAGTCAACTATAAGTACAAACAGTTTTACAAGATGGCCCTTAGAAGATGGTCAAATTAACATAAGCTCTTGAAATTAGCAAAAAAGGACTTTTAGAAAATTAAGAAAAATAATTGGCTCCTCCTCTTCTCCTCCAGGATGCAAGCAGTGATGACTAAGGCACTGGCAGCGCCGAAGAAATCGAGCAACAGTGCAAAAGAAATCACCAGAAAGCAAACCCATTCGGGACGTCACCAAAAGAGGTGAAGTAGAAGCTCTCATTGCAAAAAGATGAAAACTCAACTACTCCTTGAAGATCCACTGGTTTTGACAAACAAGGATTACATAGCCTTGTGGTTGTTTCGCCAGAGTTTACCAAGATGGCCGACCTAACTGTTAGAAATATGTCCTAGAGTTAATCATAGAGATGATCATATTGTTGAGAAACCACCGAGAGCCGTGCGTGAGTTGGGCCCGTATGGCACTCCTTTCGTGGTTCTTTTGGTCTATCTCATGCTATAGATAGATATGGGCTCATACCAAATATAAAGAAACGTATTCTAATAGGACTCCTCCTATTATGGGTATATATACTGAGAGACAGCTTGAGAGATGATTGATGTATTAACATATGAGAATAGCAATAAAACTATGATGTCCCTCTCTATATCCGTGGATGAATTAACCTCAAGAATGAGAATACGGAGAAAAGAATAGTTGTCGATAACATCGCCTCTATAATTGCTTATGATTCTCTAATGAGAATTTAGATCTAAAATCAAAGTCCATGGCAGAGTTACATAGAAGCACTCATATTGGGTCTATTGAAGAAAGCAATGAGGTTGAATCAAACTCGCTAAATAAGTCTATATGAACATGGAAGTTTAGACTTAGTAGATAATGAAGTGGTGAAAAGCGATGATTCTTTTGGTCACAGAAAAGATCAATATTCTCCTACTATGAATGTATTCAATTCCGCTATGTATCACTGGCAAAAGGCATGAATGAATAAATAATATGCAGTTTATGGGTTATGAAAATTGATATGAAGTTTTTAGTAGAAAGAAACAAATTTGTAACATATATGTAAATCTCATTCTAATTAGTGTCATGAAGAGCACTATATTCTCCTGAAAAGAATTACATGATTTAAGAAGAGTTCCTCTCCTAGAAGTGAGAATATTTCTCATGGAAGAGAAAAAGATTTCCAGAAGAAAAATTATATTCACGAAGAATAAATTGATCCCCGAAGGACTAAGTAAATGAATGACTAACCGATTAATATTTTTATAACACCAATAACTCATGATCCCATGAAGTGGATAGACCCGTTTAAACGAATGAATTGGAAAATCACATCCACTAGCAATGAAGATATAAGAATTGTATACATCATGAAGAGATATTTATTAGTGGTATTTGGCAATCTTATTAATTCTCCTAATGCCAAAATAAATACCGGTTTATCATTGTAGGTGGTTTAAGCTAATTGTTGAAGATTAGTGAAACAATCAAATTGGTAATGATTGATAAATACACTAAGAGAAAGTTGCATAGTATTTCCCCTCCCGTGTTGAGGTTAATTATATTATACATACTGCATATGTGTATCGTTGCAACTTATTTCCCCATAGTCCTCCGAAAGGATAATTATTTGTTTGTATTGCACATTTGAATAGGTGGTTATACATATTGCTCTTATACGTTCATTTATTTCTCACATTCATGGTAGAATTTGTGAAATAAGTAAATGGAAGATTAAGCGTTGTGGTAATTTTATTATCATTGTTTTACACATTAATGAAAATATGGCTATGACATCGAAACATAGAAGTTTCAATGGATGTCGTATTGAGAGGAGCATATATGCTAAACATTGATTATCATAATTAAGACTTGGAAGTCTTTCTTTGATTTACCGAGAAGTAATCAAAATTGATAATTGTTTTAGGAATTTACCTTGAAGGTTACTACCACTATTTTGTTGTGTTAATCCAAGTTGATTAACATAAGAAGGATCGTATAGATCATTAGCTATTTATGAAGAATAGTCAATCTTGAAGATTATGCGATCAAGAAGATTGTGTGTTGTACTCTTTTTCCTTAGTGAGTTTTTACCTGAATATTTCTCACGTAAGGTTTTTAACGAGACAACAAGTGCAATATATAACTAGCATGTACGATGTACTCTTTTCTCTAATTCTTTTCTCCAACTGGGTTTATGGATGGAGTTTTTAATGAGACATGTGTATAGCGTGGTATTCGCCCAAGGGGGAGTGTTATGAAACCACTGAGAGCCGTGCGTGGGTTGGGCCCGCACGGCACTCCTTTCGTGGTTCTTTTGGTCTATCTCCTACTATAGATAAATGTGGACTCATACCAAATATAAAGAAACGTATTCTAATAGGGCTTCTCCTATTATGGATATATATACTAAGAGAGAGAGCTTGAGAATGATCGATGTATTCACATATGAGAATAGCAATAAAGTTGTGATGCCCCTCCCTATATTCGTGTTCATCTACCATGTAATTATGTGCATAAGATCGTCGTCTTTTACTCCGGATCAGCGAATAGGCCACTAATTATTCAACGCATATTTCGTTGTATACGTGACATTTATCTATATATGGAATATCCATGAAAGACAACTTGTATTGATTAGCAATTATGTGAATTGTTTGTGAAACTCTTTACTTGTATGGTTATTCTAAAGTTGTCCCTAGTCGGATTTAAAGACTAGCACATGTATTAGTTGATGACTATGTTTCACAAGTCATAGACATAGAGATGTCAAACTAATAATGTAGGTATGTGATGACATGATGTTGTACCGACTCAACGTGAGATATTGTAATCTTTTTACACAACCAATATGCTTTGTCCTTAAACCTGAGATTGCCGTATGTTCTTAAGATGCGAATCAACTTATTCAGGGGCTATCAAACGCTATCCCGTAACTAGATAGTTATAAAGGTGGTTTTCAGGTTTATCGTGAAGCATGCGGTGAGGCGTGGTCAGTCAAGATGGGATTTGCCCCTCTCTATATGAGAGAGATATCTCTAGGCCCCTCGAGTGATCGGATCAAGAAATGCATGGCCGTGCTAGGTTAAGTGTTAACCTATTTAAGGATTCGACTCCCAACATCGAGAAAGAGATGTCAGCTTAGAGCCAGACCAAATATCGTGAGGCAAAGGGAATAGCTTGTACATGACGTTGTGACGGTTCGTCTGATATGATCTTTACGTACGCATAGGAGTTGACACGTCTTGCTAGAGGCCACTGTCAACTATTGGGCCGAGTAGGAGTACTTGCGACATGTCTATGTGTGCGTGAACCCATAGGGTCGCACGCTTAAGGGGCTGAAAGCCTAATTCGGATATGATCCGAATTAGAGAAAGCTTAGAGTTGCTAATGGGTCTCGGATTCGGAAGCCCATTGGAACGCCTATGTAATATGGGGTGGGCGCGCGGACGCACGCCTTCGTCGCTCTCGTGGACCTAGCAGTTCGGGATGTGGTCACTCTCCTCCCTGTACGTGTGGATACCTCGGAGGTGCTGCATCTGGAGCACTAGGGCGAACCGCACGTGATCTGATCGAGAAGGAGACGTTGATCAACTGCACGACACTGCAACCACGATGCGTTCGTCTACACCGAGACGGTTTCGCATCTAGTGGTAATCTCGTGATTTATAACAACATTAGTTTCTGGTTTATGGGCTAAAAAAAATTTACTTTGTGCTAGCGTAGCTTTCCCATAACGACGCTACACCAACATGTTGCAAAGCAAGCCTATAGTTGCAGTTGAAGTAGACAAAGAAGCTGGTGTTGCTTCCCGCGGGAGACAATCAGACAACTCATGCTTAAATAAAAGCTCAACAAAAACTTTTATGGTCAGCCATGGCCAGGAAGAGAAGACGAACCCAACAGCTCCGTCGATCTGCACAAGAAATGAGAAAGGAAGAAACTACAACGGGATTAACCCGATTACAGGACAAGCTTGACAGCCCGCCGGATCCCCCATCTCCTCGCAGATAGCTGGCTGCCACCGAAGACAGAGGAGAAAGGGAATCCGTAAAGGAAGCAGTGAAGACACCTTTGGAGTTGGCTTTCAGAGCTCCCAGACAGAGAGGAAGTTTACATTAAAAATGAGCCCCGTGTAAGTGCAGTTGAATTGCATGTTTTTCACGCTAAAGTAGTTTGTTTTATAATATTTTTTGGAATGTGCAACTGCGGAATTTCATTCTATTGAAGTGAACAGATATATATTTATTCAAAATCCACAACAGGAAGTACAATTAATGATATCCTTATTTCTTTGCCAAATCAATATGGATTTGTGGAGTTATTTCTTCTTTCCCATCCCCACGGCTCAGTTGCTTGTAGCAAGAGGTTTGCTTCCGATCTATTACAGCGTGTTCCGTTCAACCGCTGTTTGGTGGGAGTAGGCAGTTTCCAATCTCTGGAAATGATTGAATGATCACCAATAAGATAACTACTTTACCATTTGATACAAAAGTAGTATATATGCAAATTTTCTTAGGCAAATTCTACATCATTAATAGTAGAAGATATTACTTGGTTGTTGTCTGACAATGGAAGCCGCGCCATTAAAGTCGCATGAACCACTAGCCCGACCAGAAGTCTGGTAATAGTCGTTGAATGCATACGTCGCATGTGCCACCTTGGTGTCAGGATTGAAACACCGTGCACCGCTCTGGATGGCACTACAGTCTGCGCAGGAACCGCATGCATAATCCAATTCGTTCTGCAGCCGTGTGTCCCCAACCTCTGGTTTTGCAACGCACCAACTCGGGTTCGGGTCGCAAATACCTATAAATATCTCGATAAAAAGTTCATTGAAAAATTGCAATGAGGTGGAATCAAGTTATTGATGTACAATAGCAAAAACCTCATTGGCAATCTTAAAAGTTTGGGAGCGGAAACTTACTCGAAGATGGCTTGTAGACGATGGTGGCTGCCCCAGAAAAGTCACATGTACCGCTAGCCTGGCCCTTGCGTTGGTAGTAGTCATTGAATGCGTAAGACGCATGAGCGACCATGTTGTTTGGCTCATAGCATGCTTTGCCCTGTTGGATAGCGCTGCAATCAGCATCATTACTGCAGGCCCAATCCAACGCTTTCTGCAAGGCATCGTTACTGGCACCCGTTTTTGCCACACACCAAGTCGCCTTCGTAGGACAAGCACCACTAGGACTAGGTGGCGGTGATCCACCATGAAAGTCAACCTTATACACCTCCGATCCGTCTGGGTAGAACATACCGAAGTCGCCCTCCCCTGGCTTCAAGTTCTCATTGAAAAGAGAGAAGATGTACACGGATACATCCCTCATACCAGACTCTCCGAAAAGTACTCGTTTCACAAGGCCATTGTTATACGCTTGTGCGTTTTCTATCGAGGCAATCGAGTCAACACCTGCGTCGGCTAGCGTGGAAAATCTGGGGTTTCTCCTACCTCCATTTTTGTGCCCCGATTCCGGAACTTTCACGTCGAGGTACGCTCCACCTCCTTGGGCCAACGAGGTCCTCAAGCTACTACGACCAACAAGCTTGTCTATGGCAGCGTAAACGGCGTCGAGCTCAGCGTCAAAGAGGTTAAAGTATACTTTGCCGGTGTTTGTGTCGCGCACACCGTCATTCGGACGGAACGTCGCATACTCGATTGAGATGTGGCTATTCGGATCGGCCGCAGCGTACATAGGGTAAAGATTTACCATGAAGTACGAATCGGTTCTTTTCAAGAAGTCGATCATGGGCTTCAACACCGACTGCGCGTACTCGGCCTTAAACCTCCCATCGGATGGTGGGAACGACACGTCAAGCGCATCGAACGCAACCGGCGAGGACACCTTGATGTCATTTGCCAGGTTCAGGTTCTCCAACGCCTTCTGCACATTTTGCATAGCCGAGACCAGCATCCCATTCAGATCTGGCTGCTGCTTGAACACCTCGTTCCCCACGGCCACACCGTTAATCAGCGTGCCCCGGTTGCGGTACGGCACCACATTTTTGTTCACCCAATTGGTCGCGCTTGACAGATCCTGGCCGGCGGAGGCCAGGTCCCTGTTGGGTAGCGCTACCATCACCTTGATATTGGTGTTGGCCAGTGCGTTCAGCACCGTCTCGTCGGTGTCGTAGATCCTCACCACGTTGACGCCGTGCGCCTGGAGAAGTTTCACCACAGCAGGTGGGTCAATCAGATTGTTCGCGTCCCTCCCGTAGCACACCCCAATCTCCCCTGCATCTGCAATGAGAATCAAGAAACATAACGTGCTGCTCAGCTTCACTGGCCTGGCTCATTCAGTCATACCTAAATGTATGCAAGATTGGAACATTGCTGCAGTAGGTTAATTAATTACCTGTATGGGAGACAAAGAGCAGAGGAAACGCGACCGCCAAGATGAGGACGCGGAGGAGGCGATTGAGCGCCATGCTCTGGTCTCACGCGCACTACTGTGGCGTCGTGGAGAGACGCAGACGAAATCAAGAAGATCGTAGTCGAATGCGATGAGTGAGACGAGAAGACGCAGGAATTTATAGATAGCAACAATGGTCATGCACGGTTGAGCAACTAGCGTACTGCGTAATGTACTATTGTAAACTCAGAAGGATTAGAGAATATTCATATACCCCACATTTTTGCCGAACACTCAGCCTCGTGTGCCGAGACAGAAACAAGTTGCAACTACGCCGGGCAACCACGAAAGAGTCCTCAGCACTAGCCATTGAATACTGTTTGGCATTGCATGTGACGAACAAACATGATGACGACCAGCCAATATATGGTGATAACCTCAACATGACTGATAATTTGTTGTTTTTTCCCATTCCAAGTGTGAGAGCAAGTAACGTTAGTGGATATATTGGCATATAGTAAGATATCTCCACACTAACATCTACTCGTATTTGTATCTTTCCCCGCAGCCTACGGAGCAATAATTTCCTTCACGTATAGTAGTGGTTCCTGCTAGGCAGAGGCGCGCACGCCCAATACGACACGGCGTGGACTAGCTATGTGGACCGAGACTACCCCCGCGAGAAAAAGAGGCCCCTAAATTTTGTAATTTAGTTGAAAAAATAAGGCATATAAGTATCTAGCTTCTAAGATCTTCTTGTCTCATTTTTTAAAACTTAGTCGATTTCTGCTTCTCTTATATTTTAAAACATTGATGTTGGTCCCATCATTTTCTAGGTTTTTTTTAGAGAACGAGGGGCTTTATTGATTATGAAATAGGATTACAATCTTGCTCCAGAGCTCGCAGGATGCAAGATGGTGCATTATTTCGCCAAACCGCGGAATGTACTATCCGCTTCACGAGATGGACAAGTTCATGAGCTACCTTATTACAAACCCTATTACAATGAGAAATCTTAACATTTTGAAGCCTCGCCATTGTCGATTCTATCATCTGCAGGGTAAGAGTCCATCGTGATCTATTCGGTCCAGTAGAATTGAGCATCTCTACTACCTGATTGCAGTCCGATTCCAGGTGGACCGGTTTATGAATCCATTCAGCAGCCAGCAAAAGTCCTTCCTGGCAAGCAGTGAGCTCTGCTTCTTCAGCACTCGCACAATTTCGCAAGTATTGCTAGGAGGATAGCAGAACTTTGCCCTTCTCATCTCTGATGACAATGCCTACACCACTGCTCCCCTCCTCTTGCGAAAACGCGCCGTCCACATTAATCTTTGCCCATCCAGTTGCTGGAGGAATCCACCTCAAAATCTTGCCTGCAGGTTCAGAGTTTGCATCCACGATTGGTCCATCAGTGAAAGCTTTCTTTCCTTTCTCGTTAGAACCCTGTTGTCGGACCAGCAACAGTCATTCAGCATAATTGAGTAAGAAAGCCACACACTGGTCAATCGTTGCTTTGCCGTCAGCATGTACTGCATTATTCCTCAAATGCCAAGCTCTCCATAGCAGCAAAAGGATTAGCCCTCTTCCGTTCTTATCATTCATTTGCAGAAGTAATAGAAGCCAGTCCGGACCCGTCCTCCTGAAATAATTCTCAGGCGGTAATTTTCAGTACCTGCGCATAGCTTCCCGTAAAGCCGCTGCCTTCGTGCATTGGACCGCCGCATGAAAACCATCTTCTATTGCTGATCCACAGATTTCACATTGGGCAGTCCCAACCAGATTTCGCTTACATTTATTTTCCTAGGTCGTTAGACCATCATTTTCCAAACGGTAAGCATAAGCTCGAACTTTCTGAGGAACTGGAGCTGACCAAATATGAGTCCTTATCTTCCTGCCAGCATCCGACGAAGTACTGCTTCCACCGTTTTCTTGTGCAATTCTATCCGAGTTTAGGCCCATTCTATAAGCACTTCGGACCATAAACATGTCATTCTTCTCATAATGCCATGCTAGAAAATCATCCATCGCCAAGTGGGGAAGTTTTATCTTTAAAATTTTGTCGGCATCTGGAGGATAACATATATGTCTGATCAATTGCTCATCCCATTGAAAACTGTTAGGGATTAACAACTAGGAAACCCATTTAAGACGAGAACGAGTTCTCCTTCCAATCAATTTCAGACTTGGTTCTCGAGGAATCCAGTTATCCCTCCATATTTTCACTTTATCCCCGGACCCTATCCTCCATATTAGACCTTTTTTCAACAGCTCTAAACTAAATTGTATTCCTTTCCAGGAATCTGAACACACTGTAGGGAAAATAGTATCAACTAGATCCCCACTCGGGTAATATTTAGTTTTAAGCACTCTCGCACAGAGACTATCCAGAAATTGAATTAGGTGCCAAGCTTGTCTTGCTAACAAGGACTGATTAAACAGACGTAAATCCTTAAAGCCCATACCTCCAAGTCCCTTCGGCTGGATTAGAGTGCTCCAAGCAGTCCAGTGTGTTCTTCTCCTATCTTTATCCTCGCCCCACCAAAATTTACGTATCAACTTTGTATATTCGTCGCACAGACCGGCTGGCATCTTGAACAAACTCATAACATAAGTAGGTAACGCCTGAAGTACTGATTTTATGAGCACTCTTTACCTCCCATGGACAGGTTCTTCTCACACCAATCTGAAAGCCGTTTATCAAAGCGTTCTTTTAGACCTTGAAATCTCCCAGCTTTCATCCTTCCTTCTGGTATTGGCAAACCCAGGTATTTGTCTTCGAAACTCTCTCTTTCCACACCCAAAATTTGCACAATTGATCGCTTTTTTTAAGTGTATGTATTGTAATAAGTGTGTGGCATAGTTATTTTTTAATTTCCTTATTATATTTTTTCCTAGAACGTAGTCTTGTAACCCTTTATATTTATCTATTAATATACGTGAGCCAACCTTTTCTATCCTTTCAAAAAAAAATATTGGATGACTACGGTTAGACCTTTTCAAAAAAAAAAAGCCCGGGCAAAAATCCTAGGCCCGAGCCCGGCCTGGCCTGATGAAGTAGCAAAAAAAGCCTGGGCATAGGCCTGACCCCAGGCTTTCCTAGGCCCGGCGGGGCTTTCTCGTGCTTTTATCAATTTTTGGGCTTTCGGGATGCACTTCCTAAGCCAGGGCCCCGCCCAACGCATGACGGGGCTGGCCCAGGCTCGGGCTTTTTTGGGCTAGGTCGGGTTGGGCTGACCGGGCCGAACCAAACTTGAATAGGTTTAACAGCGGTGTTGAACTAGACATAATCTGTCGACTGAATAGAGAGGAAATAGAAACAACAGTTGAGAAATAATGTCGTGGCTAGCTAGGGTATGAGCTATTTTTGAGTTCTCGGGAAATTTGGCGGCCCCATTTGATTTTAAATTAGTTGCTCCAAAATAGAGAGATGGAGGTGTCCAGCTCAGGCTATGGACGGTTCTGTGGACCTTATCTATTTTTTTGTAAATGGCCTCGAAAACCCTTCTCAATAATGTTTGCTAAAAAATCAAAGATATTTTTGGCTGGTTTTCGCATATTGAGTTTTCTTTTTTCAGCCTTTATTTTCATTTAATTTGGAGTGAATTGCATCTCTAAATCATGCTTTCACTTTACGCAAAGTTTTTATGCAAAAATATTTCAGATCGGTGGCTCACATGCATGTCAGTGGAATTAGGAGTTGGGTAGTAGAGCAAGGAGGATGCCGGCTAGCTACTATCCTCCTACGAGCAAACCCCTTGCAGCACAGCTCCCACAAGCAGCCGGAGGTAGCTGATAGGTAGCTAGTTGACTCCTCGATGTTGGCCGCCGGCCAGATGGCGTATCATCAGCACAATTGAGTCCACGGTCCACCGCGGTGAGCCCTTGAAGAACACGAACCAGCCGACAATGCTGCCTTGTCCAGCGAGAGCACGCGACCATGAGAAGAGCGCCGCGGAGGTGGCTGTTTGGCCGGCCGAGGAGGATGAGGATGAGGAACACTTGGAGTAACGGGAGGGAGAAGTGCGGCGGCTAGTTGTCAAGGAACATGCCCTATACAAAATTACCGGATTACGCAGCGTGCCACTGCCAGTGTGGCTTCGCCGTCACTGCCGTTGGCTTCACTGTCTCACAGTCACCAGCAACATCTGCAGTAGTTCGTCCATGCCCCAGCAAGGAGAAGACTGCTCTCATGGATAAAAACATAACTATGGAACCTGACCCAAAGTGCTATTCTAGGTAAAGATGCATTGTGTTAAGTGAAAATATTTATTTAGCCCTGGTCCAATATGAAAAATTGGTAAGAAAAGGTAGTCTATTGTGAAGTTTACTCTTTAATTTATCCTACATTTAGGGATAGGATAAGTTTATGACATATACAAGCAGAGATCAGTGTGTTGCCATACAAAACATATCACGTGCATATAGACTTTCCATGTACATACTTTCTACGTACAACTAACAAATGTTACTAAAATTCTAAGAAAATTTGTACATTTACTTTTAATAATGCTACACATATCTACAGAGTTTCATTTCAAAATTCATTATATTTTAGTTGTAAGAAAAAGATAAAAATTTGATAGCTTTAGGTCGAGTTCTTTTCAGCTAATTTAGGATTTTACTCATCAAATTATCGCATGCATCCTTCCTAAACCACTAAACGGTATATTTTTAAAAACACTTTTTTATATAAAACTTCTTTTAAAAAGTCAAATAAATCCATTTTTAAGTTTGCAATAGTAAATACTTAATTAATTATATTAATGATATTTCTCGTTTTTACGAGCCCGAAATAATCCAACTCCCCACATCAGATTTGAACAGGGCCTTAGAGTAAGAATATGTCAAAATTATGTCTTTTGCATTGCTATTTGTGTATTGCAGATATATGTATTAGTACACGCATATTTTTTATAGAATCTTTTGTATTGTTTATTAGTTGGTATGTTTGAGATGTGCATGGAAACTCTGCATATAGGACATGTTTTCGATATTATTGTAGGTCAATCATGAGGAGTTTGGTTGTAACTTGTAAGACCCGTCACATCCTGCACTTCTAACTAACTAGGTGGGTTCGATCCGTCCACCGATATTCAACATTCTTCTACATGCACGTATGCACATTGACCGGGCTATCTGTATCAGGCTTGGCTGCTGGGGAGAACCAAATAACTTGTTGCTTTACAACATTTATGGTTTGTAGCGTTTTGCATGGTGCTTCTGTGACTTGTCATCTAGCCTCCAGCCTCCTACTCCTCTTATGCCCACTTGTGTCTGGTATATATCGTCGTCCTCACCCCTCGTGCTGCGTCGTGCAGGCTTGGACAAAGCCAACGACTTGGAAAAACTAGCAGCTGACTCCACAGTCCTGCATTGCTATTTTCCACGGTGTGTCCATTCGTGTGGAAAAAGCCTAGACAAGTCAAGTCGACCACCACTGCTGTGTCAAGTACTAAACATAATTTCCATGATATTATATTATATCGTTCTCCATGATGATACATATGCTCCCCGTCCGTAAATTGAAGGTATTTTGCAAGCTGAACGTAACTTAATTGGTTTGGTATCTAGCGGGAAAACCTATCCACCGAGTTTAAATTTTATATTTAACACAAATATTTATATTTACGGCTAATATTTTTTCAGTAGTAGGCGATGTACATATTCACAGCAAGACACATGTGGTGACTTCGTCAATCTCAATATAGGTTAGCTCTATTTTCGGAGGTGCTAATAACGATATGGTGTGTGTTCATAGGGAATTAGGGACAAGTGTTCGCGTGTTTATGTAGGTATGCGTATGTACTGGTATTTCTAAAACAATTTAAGGGTATTTTACCAATATACCGGGAGATAACCATAATTTTAGGGGCACCACAGTTTATATGATGAATTTAGTACATGTACCTCCCAGTATCTCAATGCTTCGTCATTAATTAGATATATATATATATATATATATATATATAAACAAATAAATTATAAAATCTTTATATGAAAAACGGGAAAGATATATATTTAAGATTTATATATGCACTTCGTACATAAAAATTTACACGCATAAACTCTACCATAGAAATATTTACTACAAGAATAGACGTTTAAAAGATTTTGGTATATAAACTTTATATATAGCAAGGAAATAAAAAAACATGATTTTGGTATGTATGGCCTACGGCCTATGCTCCACCTGAAACCAGCCCAAGATAAAGCGTGAAAATGAAAAGAGAAAGCCCAGCCAAACAAGTATCAACCGAGTCGGATCCGTACAGAAGGAAAAGGAAAGAGCGCTGCTCCCGACCGAAGTCCCGAGTCTCGACCGCGTCGCGCGCCGCCCCCACGCGCAACGTGTCCCGGATTTGCTGTTTCGCTTGCGAAGGCAAAGCAGAATTTCGTCATGGACCAAACAGGCCACAACATGTGCACGATCAAGATGTAAAGGAATAAGTTCACCAAAAGTCCATCCACTATACGTGAGTTTGTTTAAGGTCCATTAACTATAAAATTAGAAATATTCGTCCTAAACTTATAAAAACCATTTAAAATAGGTCATGTATTCTAGTCGGCAAGTTTTTTTTTAAAAAAAATATATGGGCCCATATATCACATGCACATATTTTTCTTTCTTCTCTCCTCTTTTCTTCTCCTTCTCCTTCTCTCTCTTCTCTCTTCTCTTCTTCAGGCCGGCGCGGGCAGAGCGGCGAAGGCCGAGCGAGGATGCAGGCAGCGGGCTGCGGCAGCAGGGATTGTGGTTGTTACTCCGTCGCTGACATTGAATGTCGCCGGTGCAAAAGCATATCGGAGACAAGGTCAATAATTGATAGTGCCCTTGTCATCGCTGTACTGGTAGGAGCGATACCACCAGCCACCAGGCCGCCAACAGCACAGCGCCAAGCAGCAGCTACAGCAATGGCCGGCCATGCATAGCGATACATGGCAGGCATAGCAATCAGTGGAAGATGAAAAGGAAACAAAGAAAAAGAGAAATGGGAGCAGCACCTCCCGGCCTGCCACCGCAGCCGCGGCAGGTCACCGGCCCCCAGCGAGCAACTCCGCGCGGATGCACCGCCGCCGATGCACATTGCCGCCGCACCGGCCGACCGAGCGACGACCGCTCCACCGTGGCGAGCAGCCACGGCCGCCGCACCCCCACTACGCACCGTGGCTAGCAGCCACGGCCGGCCACCGCGTGCCGCCGCACAGCCGTGCTCGATCGCCGGCCGCCAGACGCCATACTTCGCCGCAGCAGGCAGCCACCACACCGGAGCTGCTGCCTGACCGTCCGCCTCGCCTCGCCGGCCAGCCACCGCTGCACCGGCGCCGCCTCCACGTGCGTCCGCGCTCCACCACCGCGACACCGTCGTGCTCGCCCACCACTACTCCGCCCGTCGTCGCGCTTGCCCGCTGTCTTCTCCACCCGCAGCCCACCGGCTCTATGCCCGCCGCTCGCATCCGTGCTCGGCCTTCGCTGCTCAGATCGGCCTGAAGAAGAAAAGAGAGAAAAGAGAAGAAAAAAAAGATGTGTAGCTGACATGTGGCCTCATATACTTTTTTTAATATTTTTTCTTACTAGGATGCTACGTTAACGAAACCACTCTTCAATACTGCCAGATGACCTATTTTAAACGGTTTTCATAAGTTCATGGACGAACATCGATCTGGTTTCGTAGTTAAGGGACCTCAAACAAACTCGACGTAAAGTTAAGAAATCTCGGTTGAACTTATTCCATATGTAAATGGAAAAGTGGATATTGGCAGTTCCCAAATTTCAATAAGAATTAAGTTGCCTTCATGTCCCTCAAGTTAATGTCAAACTTTAAAATCATCCCTAAACCAAAATATTAGACCCCCAAACGTATGAAAGCCATTCAAATTAGGTCACATGGCAGGACGTATGAGCGGTATCCTAACCAGCAAAATAAAACATAAAAAAATTATAGATCCCACCTATCAGTCAAATAAGAAATAAAAACACACATTCTCTCTCTCCCTCTTTTCCCCTATTCATCTGGCCAAGCTCTATCTCTGCTGACCAACCTCTCCGGCATCCAACCTCGCAGTCGCCCCGCGGCCCTTATCTGGTAAGTGGACGGTCTTCCCTAACCCAACACCCGACGGGCTCCCGAAGGAGGCCACAAAATCCCATCTCCCTCTGTGAATGGGGCACACGCATGTGGGCCGCGGCGGCGGCGATGGTAAGCGGCATCCGCGACACCAAAGCCCTGACCACGAGGTAATTAGATCAAAGTGTGTTTTTTGTACTGGGAAGAGGGATTTGAGAACTAAACTTTAACATTTGCATGTTGTATATCTGTGTAGAAGGGGGATCTAGATGTGATTTTTGGTACTGGGAAGACGGATATATCAAGTTTTTGAAGACAAATGGGTTGATTGATGATGAAAAATTGTGGATGTTGCTTGTGCATATGTGAAGCCGGCTGTGAGAGAGAAAATGCATGGCAGAGAGGAAAAACAATGCAGGTTTGGAGCAAGCAGTGAAGCTCGGAGAAGACGATGAACTGATAAAGATGTTAGCTGCTATAGCACAAGTTGGAAGGGACATAGTAGTGATTCTGAAAAGCCTATCACTAGCTGTTTGTTTAGTTCTGAGTGTGTTAGCTTGTTTCACAAGAAGAAGAAGGAGAGAAGATGTTGGATTTTGGTAGAAGTGGGACTGGGGTAAGAAGGACTCGGAGGGAGCTTCATATTGTTCGGAGAGGGTACGTGCAAAAATCCAGACAGCGTGGTGTGCCACGTTAGCAATCAAACCCAGTCAGATGTGGTTAGGATCTCAATTGGTACAGTAAAACAAGATTGTGGACCATATCGTAGATTTCAAGTTCTTGTACCTAAATGACACACAACTCAAGTGTAGGGACTGGTCATGTATTTTACTCTTGTTTTTACATAAAACATTTTCTATATTAAATTCTTTCTATACCTATGTATATACATAGTTTCACCGCATATGCTTTTATCTATAAAGTTCATACCATCAAAGTTTATATGTATTTTGATTCAAACTTTTTATATAAAATATTTGCTAGTATATCAAATGTTTGCAATATATAAAGTTTTACATGTATAAATTTGCAATGCATAATATATGCACGATTCTGAGTACAGTATATTTTTCTTGTATTTAGTATTTTTCTTTCTTTTACTTATTTTTTATTAATTTAAATCCATAATATCCATTCACGTGGGTCCCACAAACAGGACCCATGTGGGACAGGAAATAGCACAGCAGGCCACATACTAGCAACGCCACGGAGCATGTAGGGACGGGGACGGGAACGGGGGACGGGAATGTTTAACACACATATACATATCTCTGGAGTGCATAACTGTGGAATGTCATTCAGCATGAGTGAACGATATACATACTTGTTTAAAATTCCAAAGTGGAAATACTGTGTCATCCTTATTTTCATTTGTCCAATAGTATGGACTTGTAACTTATTCTTCAATCACATCCTCGTCGCTGAGCTGCTGGCAGGCTAGCTTTCGTCGTGTCTTCTGTAGAGTATGTTCTGTCAAACGTTGTTTGGTGGGAGTGCGCAGTTTCCAATTTCTGTAAATGATTGAACAAACAACTGTGTTATAACCCTTGAATAAGAAGTGTACAAAATTTCTCACGAAGCATTAGTGGTAGAAGATATAATAATTGGATGCATTGTAAAATGAGCTGGTACTCACTTGGTTGCTGCGTCACAATGGAAGCGGCGCCGTTAAAGTCACACGAGCCACTGGCCCGGCCGGAAGTCTGATAAAAGTCGTTGAATGCGTAAGTGGCGTGCGCAACTTTCGTGTTCGGATCGAAGCACTGTGCACCGCTCTGGATCGCGCTGCAGTCAGCGCAGCTGCCGCATGCATAATCTAGTGCAGCCTGAAGCCGTGTGTCCCCTACCGCCGCATTCGCAATACACCAACTTGGGTTTGGGTCACAGATACCTATAAATATTTTGGTGAAGAAATTATAAATAAGAAATAGATTGTACATATATATGCATAAAATTGAAAATATTGGAGCAGAAACTAACTTGATGATGGCCTGTAGACGATTGAGGCAGCACCAGAGAAATCGCATGTACCACTGGCTTGGCCCTTGCGCTGGTAGTAATCATTGAATGCGTAGGATGCATGTGCGACCAAGTCGTTTGGCTCGTAGCATGTTTGTCCCTGCTGGATGGCGCGGCAATCAGCACCGTTACCACACGCCCAGTCCAACGCTCCCTGCAGCCGGTCATTCCCAACGGCAGAGTTCGCAACACACCAGCTCGCCTTCGTTGGACAAGCACCTCCACCACCGCCGCCACCACCACCGTGAAAATCAACCTCGTAAACCGGCGTCTCATCCGGATAGAAAAGGCCAAAGTTTCTCTCTATGGATGGTCCTCCCTTCTTGTCCTCGTTGAAAAGAGCAAAGATGTAGGCAGAAACGTCGGGCATATCGGAGGCTCCGAAGAGAACACGTTTGGTGAGACCATTGTTGTACGCTTGGGCGTTCGCTTTCGTGGCTACCGAGTCCGAACCATCATCGGCTAGTGTGGCCATCGAGCGTGACGGGTTTACTCTACCAGCAGAAGGGTGGCCCGTTTCTGAGACTTTCACGGGCACCTTACGACGTCGTACTCTTCCTTGGACAAACGATGTGCTCGCACTACTGCTAGAAACCCTGTCTATCGCATAATAAACCGCATCAAGCTCAGCATCAAAGAGGCTGTAGTACGTGACCCCGTCAACCGACACACCGGCATTGGGACCGAATGTCGCATACTCGCGAGAGATATGGTTAGAAGGATCAGCGTATGCGTAGAACGGGTAGAGATTGACCATAAGGTACGAGCCGGTCTGTTCCAAGAAGTCGAGAATGTGACTCATCACTGGCACGAGGTTGTCCTTGAACGCCCCGTGTGACGGTGGGTATGACTCCTTAAGGGAGTCGAATGCGATTGGTGTGGACACTTTTATGGCATTGGCGAGGCCCAGCCTCGCCAAAGCTGCCTGCACGTTTTTCATGGCCGGCACTAGCTGCGGCGTCAGGTTGGGTGCTTGGTCGAACACCTCATTCCCCACAGTCACACCGTTGATCAGCGTGGCCGGGTAGTACGCCGCCACATTGTTCTTCGCCCACTGGAATGCGTAGGAGGGGCTTGAGGCCGCGGAGTTCAGCATCTCATTGGGCAGTGACACCATCACCTTGATGTTCGTATTGGCCAGCGAACGCAGCGCCTTCGGGTTCGTGTCGTAGATTCTCACCATCGTGATGCTGTTCTTCTGCAGTAACTGCACAACCTTCGACTGGTCAGGCAGGTTGTCCGCTATCGTCCCCCAACAAACACCGATCTCTCCTGCCTCTGCATGCATAAACATTTAAGAAAGAACTGCCATTCTTACAAACTGCATATGCTGTTTATATTGCTCAACAGAATGTATGTGTGTTTACATATATATATACATTGCGCTGATCAAGTACCTGAACGGGAGAAGAAGAGCAGCGGAAATACGGCGCCAATTAGGAGCACAGGGAGGAGCTGAGTGGGCGCCATGCTCAAGTCTTGCGATGACTAACGGTAGAGAAATGTGATACCAGGACGAGGTGTGAGAGCGGAGCAGAACATTAATTGGCTGGAATTTATAGAGCAAGTTAAGGTCAGCAAGCACAACAGAGATGTCAAAAGTTAGTGCAAAAACTGCAAAATATGTGGTGGATATGTTTTGATTATCATTACGCTAAACTCCTACGAAAAATTGTTAATTTATCTTTTGTTTTGAAGAAAACTGTAAGTTATGATCACATATGTGAAATTTGGCGGCTGAAATTAATTCAAAAGCTATAAAGCATATATTAGTAGTGGCATCTATAGTCTGCTGGGCTCTTTGGATAATTAGATGCAATAAATTTTATAAATGCATGTATTTTTAAGAGCAACATATTAGCTACAAAGATGTGATTAGGATGACAAGGAATACATTTCTTTTGCGTGTCGGAATTAGGATGCAAAAGGTTATGCACAGTTTGCTAATTTTGGACGGAGATTTAATTAGTAATAGAATTGATTCTTGGATAATTCCGTTATCTCGTGTTGCTTTGGTATCTTTATTTTCTTTTCTTGTCATATTTTATTGTGGTTTTATGGTTGAGCCGAGGATTGTTTAGTTTCTAAGACAAGGATGTTGTAATAAGTGGTTGAAACTTCTGTTAAAGTTAAAGCCGGATTTATAGTTATCTAAAAAACGATAGAAGCCACTTGTTTGAAGTGTCAATTGAACAATTTTTTGTCAATTGAACAATTTTTCCCTAATCTAGGGTCGACGGTTGATCAATCCCCGAGCTTCCACGCCGATCTCCTGCTTCCCCCTGCATGCAGTTCAAGCAGGTGTCAATCTCATTTGCCATCGCCGATTGATGGCATTGGCTGATCGATTCCCAATGTCCATGCTGCGCGCTGTTGGTCGATTCGGCCCCCTCGTCGATTTGCATAAGTCCCTACAGATCCATCGAAACAAAACAACACATTAGAGCAGGCACAACAACGTTGAAAACACTAGTGACACGTTAGAGCAGGTGAAATTTGCTGAATTCAAATTTGAAAATAAGATAATGAAGACATTCCAAAAAAATCACACAATTAGAACGATTTACAGAAGTTGTTGGTGATTTTTTTTGCGAATTAATAAAGTTTGCTATGATTAGACAAAATAACAAAACCTTGCTCGTGGACTTTGCGTTCGTATGTACAGACTTCGTATGTGGACTTTATTTTTCTATATGTGTGGACTTCATATTTCAATATCCTAGATGTGTGGAGTTTGAATGTGTGATTGCTATATATATGTTTTGTCATTTATGTATTGCTTGAGGGTTAAAAAATAAAAAAAAACCATGATAATTTTTTGTGAAATATTTGGTTGCTTCACTACATAACAATCACTTCTATCATTCTTTACACCATTTTTTATAATTTTTTCTTTAATATTTCGGACAGTTTTCAATTTAGTGTGGTAACGGCGCATACCGCTGCTTACTGTGCAGTAACCACCATGATGCCGTGATTCAAATTCAATTTTTTTTAATTTGACAGGACATGCCACAGTTATTGTGGTTGCTGTGTGGTAACTGTGGTGCCGCCGTAGGGCGAGAAGGTGAACCCTGTGCATATCCCATTGTATTGTTTTTTCCAAATTATACCTTGAACTTCTTCATACTATAAACAACCAAATCTAAATGAATAGCCACACCCAAACTAATGTGAATATTCTTTATAGCAAAAATATGAGCTATTAATTTCATGAAGATACATTTTTATTTGTTTTAGGCAGTATTATAATATTATTTGTTTTATTCATAGCAAGGAACGAACATTCGACTGCAAGTAGTTATAGTATGCGAAAGACGAAGTAATAAAATTGTGGTCTTCTATAAGTACGTCCAGGCCATTGCTTAGACAAGTTAGACAGTAGCGTAAGTGCAAACATATGTTTGGGTGGGTTTTGTATAGTTGTGTGAAATGCTTCGTCCATCCCCAAAAGACTAATTTTAATCAGTCTCATACATGCCCAAGCCAAAACAAAGAGACTACAATACCATCCACTTTAGCAAACTACGAGACACTTCCCCCACTTTTGCAAACTCAAAGACATTGGCATTTGTTCCCTACTACTCTTGTAAACTCAAGACATTTGTCCTCTAGTTTAGCTTACTAAATGTATTGATTCCTTCATAAATAATGTTTTTGGGACAAATGGGATTTGTTAAAAATATAGTGTTACCGTTTAAGATCGAGGACTCAAGGTAGGTTCAGTGTTACCATTTATCAATCCTATTATTCTCAGCTAGCTCCAGGTTAGTGGGTTTGTTCCGTCCATCGATTTTCCAATATTGCATCGATCGTGACATTCACTGCAAGCTAATAGCACCCTAACATCCGGTGAACTTTATAATTAGTATATATTTTAATTTTTTTCTCACATTCAGACAGCCTGACACTTGTTTATGTTGCACTCAGTCGATATTATTTATGCGATGTTGGTCATATAAAAAAATAAACCCCCCACCCCCCTACCCCCTTCAAAAAAAAGACTATTCTCTACCCTGTGTGTCTCTCAGAAAATTCAAATGTAAAGAAGTTAATATGTTGGAAGTTGTTAAATTTAGGTGACAATTAGATTGGAGTTTGCCAAAATAGTGACAAATGCCAAAACTCATGTGTTTGGAATTTTCTAAAATGCACAGTTTATTTTGCACACTCTCAGGGACGGATCTACCCATTGGGTAGGGTGGGACGGTCAGTCCAGCTACAGAACATGTCGCCACACATCCCTAAAACCCTCACATGCCTTATAGAATCCAATTGGCATTAGTTTTGGGCTATTCATTCATCCTCCAAGCTTACCGGCCTATGTTTTTGCAATTTTTAGAAATTTTTAGGGTGTATCGCATCATGAGCGATGGAGATCGAAGTGGTGTCGAGGTTCGTTTCTTCGTCTTCGTTGCCGCGACAAGCACTCGTCAACTACGTACTCACCTCCGAACCGAGGCACCTAGCCTGCAAGCCGAGACGCTGACGCGAGCAACGCCAAGTGATTGATGTTCCTCCTTGCCTCCTCATCCCACTTGACCTGCCGGCCTGCTGAGTGCCCCACTTGCCGGCTGCCGCGCGATGGCCTGCCGAATTGTTCCCAGCCAAGCGCGCCTAGTGCTGGCCATGCATGAGTTTTTGGATGGTTGTAGTAGACAAGGTTGTACTGTTGATTTTCGATTTGATTATCTACACCCGAAGATAACCGAGGACTTTCGAAGGCAAAGATCTGTGTACGGTTTGTGTTGATTTTGTACTAGCCATCTTCTCATAACGAGGCAAGCTAGAATTGCCCACTAACTAATTAGCTATAGCCTATATGGTACTAAACCGGTTTTAAAGTTATTTGATTAGCTAACTATTACTCATGTTTCATAAATTGTCTTGGTACTTCAAATTGATATATTTTCCATTATGTTTCTATCTACAATGAATAAAGGGTGCCAAATATTATTTAATTTTTTTACCTTAAATAATTGATTGTAATCTATTCTGTACAATTGCAATATAAATAAAAACTGAGTTATATTCTGTTGTATTTTCAAATGAATTTTTATCCCATCTATATTTTAATCATGCGTCCGCCACTGCGCACTCTAGTTCTATGATACTTGTCACTTCGGAATTGATTGAAGTCAAACTTTTAAACTTTGACTACGAATGATTTTAAAATATTTAATTTATAAACATGGAGACCATAACCACAAAAACACTTTAATAATATCATAATTTATCGATATATTTATATATTATAGTAGAAAAAAATTGGTCAACATTTTTTGAAAGTTGTGTTTTTGTCCAAAACGTTATGTATTATGAAACTGTAGGGAATATTCTTTTTAGCTTTGTACTATATGTGTAAGATAACCTGAAAATTACACCATTTGGAATGGAGATCCCTCCGTCGAAGACTCATGTGTTTGGAATGGGATGTGTGTCTGTATTTAGTTGGGTTGTGACACATCCTAGTCTAGATACATGTGTTGCATCACACCCCAAATCGGTACTAGTATCAGTGCCGGTTTTGATTATAAAACCAACACTGATAACCCTAGTTATAAGTGTCAGTTATAGTAAAAAAGGTACTAATAAAGGTAAATCCTACCGGTGCCAGTTTTTATTATAAACCGGTATGGATTACACCACAATTTGTATCGGTTTTCTAAATAAACCAGTACAACAACTCAAAGCCGAGCCGACCACCATTGACCCACCATACTTATCCCCTCTTGGCTCCCCACCTCCCTAGATTCACTTCTCCCTTCTCCCCCATCCATCGATTCACTCTCCCACTGACAAATGGCCGTGTCGCCCCTCCCCACAGGAGAAACGGTGAGCGGTGGCGCCCCTCCCTCCCACTAGCGAGGCATAGCGGGTGAGACAGGCGCAACTTCATCCACGTTGCTCCACTAGCGATTGCTGCGGCGGCAATGGTGAGCGTGACCGATGCCACTCCATCCACGTTGCTCCACCAACACTGCTCTGCCCCACTATCGGTCGGAACCCACTCCTCCACCGGTGAGTAGTGGTGTCGGCACCCTCTTCTAACCGGTGAGCGGCGTGGCGCCGATGCTCAGATATGTATGTCGATGGGATGTACTCGATTTGGTCTCATATCTATGCTTCTGTCGGTTTGTGCTCATGTTTTTTATTTTGATCTTTGAATGGAATTGAAATTGCAGGATGAACCAATACTCATGTTCTTGATGGAATTGAAATTGGGGTAATTTTAAAATTTAGAAATTTGGGTTGCAGATTGGGGCTTGAATCATCAGCTCGATCGGCTTGAGCTAATGATTCAAACCTTTTTTATGCTCTTCTAGACACATTTGTGCCGATTAACCGGTTCAAACGACCCCCATATTATTTGTACCACATTCCTAGTCCCATTTGAGAACCGGCACTGAAGGCAGTTTCCAATTAGGACAAGTGTTATTCCTGTGGTAGTGTTGTTCAGTCCAGTGGAGCAGGCGCTACCGCCTAGAGATGTGGGCTGGTCTAGCGATTTTCTTCCACTAATCACAATTCTCGTTATTTTGTTAATTTTCACGTGTACTATAAGCAGGAAAAAAACTATTAAATAGATTTATATATGGGTGACGAGATTGTCACTTGCATTCATGCAGCCAACTCGTTGATTTATATATCTTTACCGGTCCGTCGATCCATACAACACGTTAGAACACGTAAGAGGTTTTTTGTGATAGTACGTCTAGGTGTTTATGTTCCTTCCCTGATCTTTTGCCTACATTTGTAGGTTGTATTGACCCTCGTATTGCTGCATTTAGGTCTTCATCTCGACAAAGCAGTAACTTGGAAGAAGAAACTTACTAATTGCTACTAGCTATTTTCCACATTTTGTCTACTCTTGTGGAAAATTCCTGAACACGGGTCAAGTAACAGCACACAACATTTCCATTCCACTACACACCATTTGTTTTGTACTACAATCTTCATATGCGCTACAATCTATTTTTGTTTCATAGCTATAATTATGTTCACATAAATATTTAATATTTTGTTCAGTCCACTAGAGTTGGTGCTCCCGTGTGCGCACAACACAACGGCTATCAATTCTCGAGTCTAACTCTCTAAGTGGAAGACTGACCTGAATATTTTCAGGTTGTGTCAATACCGAAATTTGTAGATATCAATTAATTAATGTCTGCACAGTTATCTCTTCACAAAGAACCGTTTTCTCTAGCATGGCACGTTTAAAATCGCATGTAATGAATTTATAATTTTGTTTTAAAATATTTGCCACCTTAGAGTTTTCTTTTGTCAAATCAATCACATTAAATTCGAAGTTTTCTCGGTTGTACTCACATTTACCCACCTATTCTTAACATATATCAGTGGGGCTCTATGTTTGTTTCTTCGAAATCTTAATTTATAAAAAATAATCAAAACAACAACTATTTTAGGATAGGGTAATAGTAGAAAACACCCCCCCCCTCCCCGTAGCCAAGACATTTTGGTATTGCTGATCATGACAGATCGTCTCTATTTATAAAACTACCAAGATAAATGGCGATAGCTCATTGTATATGCATCTTGTTAATAACATATAAAGTTATACAGACATAATTTCTTTTGAACGTGAATTTGATATTTTCAAAAATAAATGTTGAATATTAGATTTCCATACAATCAATCATATATTTTAGCTATTAAAACAATTGGGTCTAGCATCACACCATTATAAAAGTTGTCTTTTTCTATCAGGTGCATTATTACTAATTATGGATAAACTCATCATGCATTGTGAGTATTTTGCATTTTTAAATAATCAAAGATATATGTTAAACTAATTATGGATAATGTTTACGTGATACATTAAAAAAGAGTGCGCGAGAAGCACATTTGGGCAACCTGACCACTATACGAAAAAGATGGGAACTACACCTCCGTTATACAAACTTATTCTTAAACATGAATTTATGTGATTTGTTTTACCTTTACTCAAATTGGATTATCAGAATGAAAAATCTGAAAAGTTATGGGTTTCCATCAAATCATTGCAATTCAAGCTCGCATGTTAGTTGGTACTGCCTAGAGCTTGTCGACAAGCACGTTCCCGATCTCATCCAGTAGCACCACCACCACTGACCTCAACATTGCCTGATTGCCTCCCTCGAGCCCATCTAGGGTGACCTGCCCGATGAAGTTGCTCCCGCTAGATGCATGGTCATTTGTGGCAGCTCGCTCAATCTCAAACAAATTCGTGTCCTTTTTCTTGCTTTCTCACACATGTATTATTTTCAGATATTTTAATCTAATATAGCTAGACATGCATGTTCATAGAATGGTGTATGATGATACAATATATATTATTGATTTCTTTATAATTTGTTATACCTATTTGGATATTTTTTAATAATAGAATTAATTTCGGTCTTACTTCAAAGAAACTACAGCCAATTATTATAAGATTTACAGGATTAATATCTGTGAATTACCTATTTGGATACCATGCAAAGGTTATATATGTTCCATGATGACATAGTATTTCATGGAAAAACAATTGTGCATTATGGATCTTAAATTATTGGTATAGTTCTAAATAAATAATGGTTCAAACAGATTGAAAATCTATTTTGTGGTTTAAAATTATAGCACTATTGTTTTTTACATTTAGTTGTTTGCTTAAAAATAGAAAAGAAAAGTGATGATTTTTCTCAATTGTTTTCTTAAAAATAGGAGAGAAAGGGGAGGGGAAGTGGGATGCGGGTGTTGACTTCGTGTGCGTCCTGGTCCTCAGTGATTTTATTTGTTAGATTGTTCCCTTTAAAATTTGGATGGAATTTTGTGAAGACGTTATGACACCATTATCAAGATTTCAAAATATAATAAAAAAACTTCATGACTTTTTAAAATTATAAATTTCGATATTTAAAATACTTTTATATGCTTTCAAATAGCACAAATAATGATAAAAATTTACAATAAATTAAAAATATTAAGAGGCAAGTCATAATGTATGTATGCATCGTACCAAATTTCAGTCCAAAATACGACATGTACTGAGATGAAAAAAATAATTATTGTTATGGGATAAATGAACAGTTTTTAATAGCTTGATGTGTAAAATAAAAATTTGGTATCTCATAGTACCTAAGGTACCAAGAGGTATCAAATTTAACATAGAAAAAGTTGTATCTCTAAGTACGGTAGAATTGCTCTTATTCTAAACAAATAATAGTAAGCCTACTACCTATTATATAATAAAGATTACAAATGTCGCATGCACCTATCTATTATACGATAAATATCCATTAAACATCTCCTAAAACATTTCCACACATCGCATTCTCCATTAAATAAATTGAAACGTACAATTTATAAGAAAATATAAAAAATGACCATCAATTCCCTTTTAAAATCCATAAACCCAATGTTTCCATCCATTAGATATATCGATAGAAAACTTCAAAAACAAATATTAGCCTACTGCTTAGATGATGAAGCATTTATAAACAATTATTTGTGTAAATGAACTAAGCAGTACCATATAATATAATATAGTATTAGTTAAAAAATACCTTGGAAAAAATTTTCTAAGCGTTATGGATGAACAAGACTGACGAAATGATGTGGCATAAATAATACCAATTTATTTCGTCTTACATAGTGTCTGATACATACCCGCACATTCGCACGGGCTACCTTCCTAGTTAAACCAAACAATACCTTTGAATTTTTTTTCTTTAGCTTTGCCATAATTTCACATTAGAAATTTTTAGTTTCACTAACAAATGATAACGTTTATTTTAGCATCAAATAACAGGTCCTAAGTTTCAAATGAAAGTAGGCGCTAGAATTTGAACCTAGCTAGCAGATATTTAGTTTGGAAATCGTCAGCAAGCTCTTCAATAAACGTGGGTGGAGATTCAGCAAAAGGCCGCTGTCTTCGAAAACTTTCTATGTTCATTGAACTTCTCAGTTATTTTCAGAATTGCAATTTAACAATGCAATTATTAGGACATGGTTATTCATGTATAGAGTATACGAGTGTATCTTATCCTATGCATTTGTTGGAGAGCTGGTCTTCTTCCATTATCTTTGCCAACTAACTCGCATGCATCGGCCCCAATTTGGCCATTGCGTGATGCCCATATTCGCGTATCACGGTCTAAGTCACCGAAGACCTACGTATGCCGACTGCAGTGCGCTTGATCCACCACGCGCAATGATCTCCTCGCAACTCGCCGCCGGACCGGCACACCGGTTTTGGGTTCGCTTTCTCTGCATGCCCTGATCGCTGGACTCGATACGTCTTTTCTTCTTTGGCCTTTTGTTTAGGCTTATAAACAAAAAAGACTAAAACCAAATAAACAATTAGCTTTTTTGTTAGGTTTTTCTAAAGTCACGAGCCACTCTTAGACTGTTAAGCCAAACATTAGATTGAATTGACATTTTTATTCATTAAAGTGAATGTTGGCATTATACTTAAAGGTTAAAAATCACCGGTTTATAAAACCATATAAGCCAAAAAAGTCTTCTTCAAAGCCTAAACCAACAAGTCTAAGCCCAAACAAAAAGGGCCACATGCTCAATAATAATTTACATATCAGTGGTAGCTTTCTTTTAAAACCAAATCAGTAAAATGATCTTTACCGCAAAAAATAATATATATCGGGCTGGGCTACCTGTTTACTCTCCAATAATTTTGCTTCTAACTAGCCTTCTTCCGCTTATCTAACATGTGCCCGTTCATATCTCTTGCAGCATCCCTCTGTATTACAATAACTATCGTAGAAATGCTTATTTATGTACAAAATAGCAAATCCCTCTAAAAACTTCGTACTATTTCTTTTTTTTTCTTGCAAAGATTATTACTATTTCTTTGAAGGCTGGAAATTATTTTAAGTTACAAAATAGTAGACTTATATGTACAGCTGTGATACCCAGATGAAAAATTTTGTATTTATTGTGTCAATCTTTTGCTTTGCACATACATTTCATCCAAATTGAGCCCCCTTTGATTTGTAGGAAGAATGGAGGAAAAACATAGGAATGTGAATCCTATAGGAATTTGCACTATTAATCTCTTTGATTTGTAGGAATTGATCAAAGGAAATGTGTAGGAAAATTTCCTATGCCCATACTTTTAGAGGAATTTCAGAAGAAACTTAACATCCACCTTGAGCTCATTTTCATTTTCCTATGCATATGAGGGCGAAGCTAGGACGAAATGAAGAGGGGCGCCATCTAATTGCTTTTGACCGTTTTGTATTGAGTTTAGGTTGATGCGGGTGCATATATGGTAAAAATCGGTGAACTATAGCTAAATAATTTTCTGGCTCGGGTTCCTAGACACCCCACTACCACAATGTGGCTCCAGCCCTGCATATGATGAAGGCAAAACATCATGATAAGACATGTTGTTCCTTTCTTTAACCCTAGGGTACAATGTTTAAACCATTAATAATCTGATTACTATCAATTTAATGCTTAATATTCCTATGATTTTCCTACACTCTATTCAAATGACCATTCCTATAATTTTCTTATCTTTTCCAATCCTCCATTTTACATATGCATTCCTATACTATTTCTGTATTTTTTCCATTCCTATGTTTTTCGAACCCTGCGAATCAAATGTATTTATTTTCCCGCGCTCAAAATGGCAGCAGACCAAATATCTTGTGGCTGGAGCACTAATTTTCTTGAGTACCCCCTTGCAATTTTGGCTGCTACGTAAATTAACCCACATTCCCAAAATATAACTTAAGAACCTTATCGCGCATGCACGATTCATAGAAGTAATGGTGTGGCAATATGTTCGTGCGATAAGATTTGTATGGTACAGAACAACTTCCTGCATTACTAGCTTGTTAAACAAAAACAACTTGCATTGCCACACGAGCGTTTCTGGTACCCTTTCACGCGCACAAATTAAGGCTCCCTAGCCGCCACATCGTGGAACTTCGCCCAACTCGACATTGGTGGCTCGCGCTCGTGCCCACCCAAACTTCGGTCTGTTTGTGCTAGTGGCTACAAGATATGGCCATGTTGTGATGAAAGCCTCAAAACATAACTTCCTTTTTCAGGAAAACTGAAAACAGAGTTGTTTCCACGTTCCATAGTTTATCAAACTTAGGTCAAAGAACAATTACACAATATTGATCATGATGCTGCGCAATTTCCTATTCCTGTCCTCGCGATAATAATAACAATTCATTCTATGTTGGTCAGTTAGTGCACTGCCCATTTGCATGGCAGTCCTATTAGGAGGAAATATCTTGTTCTTTAGCCATCAATTTCTCTGGGTGCAAGCTAGGTTCACGAATTTGTAAATTGCACCAGCTAAATTTCTCAGTGTGACCACTTACACATGTCACGCAGGTAAGACGATGGTCAAATAAAACATTAGAATGGGACGATATAATAAACCAGATTTCTATGGAGGCTTTGCAAGTTCGTGGATGCAAATAAAGTTGTTCTTACAAGTTTAAAAGTTTAAGAACAGTTAATGCAATTTACTTTTTTTAGAGTCATTGTTAAGCTGTTATTAATCATGTCAACCATATTTGTCTCTCCCATCTCTTCACTCTTTCATGTCAGAAAATATTTCTAATTAATTAGCTGCACTAAGACTATTACATGTGTACTTAGTTTTAATAAAAAAAACTCAGCTTCTCTCACTTCTATCACTTTTTGTTCTCTTTATCTTCAGATTTCTTTGGCTTGGCAGAACATTTAGCTCATGACACTATTCCGATGAATGACTAGAGCCACTAACAGAAAAGAGCTTAACTGTTCTACTCCAAGAAAACCAATATTAGCAGTGATCCCTTCCTCTTCTCTATCCTGCACAAGGTAGTGCACGCGATGTGAACTGGATTGAACATGGAGAAGGGACTATCAGCCACCACTAAGTACAAAACAGGTCATTCCGGGCGGGCGGCGTGCCCGCCCAAGTCAAATCGCGTAGATTTTTCTAGGTGGGCCGGCCCCCGCCTACAAAAAGAATTTTTTAGGCGGAGTGGATTCATCCGGGCGAAAAATTCACCCGCCTGTAAAAATAAAAAAATTCAAAAAAAAGAAAAAATAGCCGGCGGCGTCGCCGGCCGCCTGACCATACATTATTTTTGCGGGCGGTATTTTTGTTGTGTCGCCTGTAAAAATAACTGTAGCCGCCAAAAAAATCGATTTTGTACTAGTGAGCCGTGCATTTTAATAGATTCGACCTCGTAGTTGAGGTGAGTTGGGCTTTTAGCTCATAAGATTAACGAGCCAACTCACGAACTACTCATTCAATCGTCAGTATATCATTTTACATATAATGCTTTATGTCTAATATATACTTAGCCCTTTAATTATCTTTAAAGAAAATCTATTGTATACCTCTGAGTTCATCGTCGTAGTTTAACAATTTGTCGTTGACGTTACCAACTTCTATGATATACTGGTGAGTTTTCCTATTCTTCTACAATAAGCCATCGAGCCAGGTAATGTTTTTAGAAACTCCCAACATGCCCTTTTAACATACAAGATTAATTATTGATTTATCCCATTAGAACTTTCAGCAAATTATGAAATCTTTTATATAGCCTCCTTACACAGTATTATACATATGAAAAAATATATAAATTTTAAGATTTTTTATTTATACTTTTACATAATAAAGAAATGTAAAATTCTTGAGATTTGTACACAAACATTCACATTATGTAAGGAGGCTATACAAAAAATATCATAATTTTTTGAAAATTCTAATGGGACAAATCAATATTTAACCTTGTGTGTTAAAATAATATTTTGGGAATTTCTAAAAAGATTACCAACCTCAATGGCATATTGTAGAAGAATAGATAACCTCGCTGGTATATTATAGAATTTGGCAATATCGGTGGCAAATTGTTGAACTGGGACACCACTGAGGGGTATAGAATAGATTCTCTTGTACCTTTAAGGGTACTTTAGTAATTACTCTCCCCATCCTAAATTTGGGGCATATTGTGTTCATTAGGGAAAGGTTTTGACCAATAGTTAATCCATTATGAAATTATTTTTATTATATAAAATGGCGTTGTAAATTCATATTTAAAAGTACACCCTTGTGATAATATTTTTTATTGCAAAACTGATGTCTAATAGACAAATTATTGATTAAATTCTTGTCATAAAAAATAGGACGCCCTATAATTTAGAGCAGAAGGAGTATTAAGGCCCCGTTTGGTAGGGCTCCAAATTCCAACTCCTAGCTCCAAACTCCCACTCCAGCTGGAGCCAGCGGGAGCTGTAGGCAAGCTGAAAATCGTTTGGCTAGCTTTGTCAGCTCCAGAACTCCTGAAAGAGAGGATATAAGGTAGATATGAGGTAGATTGACAGTAGTACCCTTGTGGTTTTTGTGGTATATACCTAATAATTGTTTATATTCCTTTAGAATTTTAACTAAATTGTAAGAGTAAAAAAATAATCGATAAAATGGCTGCCATAATTAGCAATAATATAAATGTATATATCAAAACATAGCAAAGGTCTCTTACATAACTCGCTAGATGCTAGGTCATCTCGCAATACGAGCAGCTAGGTCATCACAAAAATCATCCATCGACACATCACTTTGACCTTCGGTGGAACTATCCGACACATCCTGGGAAATGACATATCTCCTAAATCTCCTGGGAATGGTAGGCACATAATCTGGATTCCTATCAAACCTATGAAAATGCCTATCCGGTGCATCATGATCACGAAATTATGCAATGCCATTGTTGCCGCCACAATCATCATTTGCTTTGGTAGCGAAAAGCTAGGCATTTTTAGGAGAATTCGCCACTTCATCTTCCATACACCAAAGCATCTCTCAATGATGGTGCGCAGACACAAGTGTAAGAAGTTGAATTTTTCTTTCTCACCAGTTGGTGTTGAACCTCTCCAAAATTCAGGGACATGATATCTTTGTCCCTTGTATGGTGCCAAGTACCCTGCATGATTTGGATATCCAGCATCGACAAGATAATATTTCCCTACAATTAAAAAATTAGAAATATAACATTAGAAATATTCCAATGTAGAATGTATTGATAGGAAAAAAATAGACAAGATATAATATGTGGTAATTACCTTGGGGAGGATAGGGGAACATAGCTATATCGGTTTCTAGTGCATTAAATAACACAGTGGTGTCATGCATCGATCTAGGTTGTCCAATGGACACATAGGTAAATCTCATGTCATGATCACAAATAGCCATAACATTTTGAGTGGTCGATTTAAACCTACCAATATACCAAACCTTATCTTGATTTGGAACTATTGTAAGGATATGAGTACCGTCAACCGCTCCAATACAATCTTTGAAATGTGGCCACATGCGACGGTCTCTCCTAATTCTATCATGGGTAGTAGGGAAGTTTGGATCTTTTGGACGCACAATATCACGACCCAATTGTATCACAACAAGTAAAACTTCTTCAAACTCCTAGAAATCGTCTCACTGGAATGCTTGAAACGGTTTTGTGCTCTTTGGTTTGATGAACCATCACCAAGTATGTATAGAAAAATTGCAAGTGCCTTCATTGTATGCATGTGTATAGTAGATTCAAGCTTATACTTACTAACCAAAAGATCAAGCAATGCAATGAAGGTGTTCCCATCCATACGAAGCATCTTGTAGCATTCACCTCGTGTGGCCAACGTTTCTTGCACCCATCCCATTCCACTAAGGCATGATGTCCTTGGCACAACCTTTTCCAAGTAGAGTGAATTATAACCCTCTATAGCTTTTCTAGTAGAAGAAAGATTGGATGCTATATTTTCAAACAAATGCATGATAAGCCCCATCACAATCATATTCCTCATCCGATAAACCATCTTCACTGTCACTTGACATCTATACATAAGCTATACAACATAAATTAGAACATATGCAACATTATATTCATCACAACATGCTGAAATTGCATTACATAAATCTGAACATAGGTCTGAAAATTATTGTCCACACTTGAAAACATCCCATACAATAAGATGATACAAACCAACAATAGTTCATAACTGACAACAAAGCATAGATAGTTTTTAAAAATGAAATGACACAATTAAAATAAATGGATACATTCCATAGCCACGCCACATGCAACTTGTTTCGTACTTCACTTCGTACTTCTTAAGCCATGAAAAACGTCCTACAAGAGTGCGAAGTGAATTGACAAACATCTCTCTTTGATCTTTTTTGACAAAAATCTCAGTTGCAATGAAGTGCTCATTTGTCCCTTCAACCACTCCATATTTCTCTGCCAAGGCCATAACATCTTTTATGGAACAACCCGGATGATCCTCTCTCAACCTAGCAAAGGACTGAATGGATGATAAAGTCTGTGCTGAGAGATCATTACTCTTTGACATCTCCTCTACCATCTTTTGGGATCCACTCTTGCTCTTTTTCCCCTTGTCCATCTTTGATCCACAAACATCTCTCTATCTCTTGGGAGTTGGTTCATCGTCATTTGTTTCATCATCAATTTCAATGTCATCGGCAATATGAATTGCATCAGTGGCTTGCGTCGGAATGGTGCCTTGTCCTCAAGACCAATGATCAGCACCCGTGTTGCAAATGTCTTTGAACATTTTCTCAAGTAACTCCTCATTTTGCAAGCCGGCCTTCATGAACTTTGCACACCCGGGTATGTCTTGCATTACATGGCATTATATAATTTAGTTAGAACACAAAAAATTAGTCGCACAACTCTTAATGTTACATATTATTTTGAAATACTTACTGCTTTCAATTTCTTCCATATTCTGCAGTCCCGTCACTGTTTGACGTGTGTTGTCCCATCCTAAACATGTTTGAGTTCTCACTTTCTTCCAACAGTTGTATTCAAGCTTAAGTTTATCCCATTTGTTCTTAATTTGAAATTTTGAATCTTAGTGTACCTCAAACCTGTTATTGCGGCAAATTGTTCTATGACTTCTTCATACCCATGAGGGGATAAATGGCGATTTGGTCGATTACCATTTGCTACTTGAGCAACAAAAACCTCACATATAATTCTAGTGTTGTGGTCATTCCAATCAGCACAATCCAAGGCCATCTTAACACCTTTTGAAGACTTATTTTGAGCCATTCCTGTGAATAAACTGATGAATAAACTACTGTGGTGCTGCTATGTTAATCCATAACATATACAACGAAGAACTGTGGTGATGCCATGTTAATCCTTAACATATACAAAGAACCACCCCACATTCCCACAACATTCATGCAAAATAACCCTATTTTGTTCTTGGTCCAGATCTGAAATAAAAAAAAGAGGGAGAGAAAGGGGGGATTACCTTCTTCCTAGCCACCGGACGACGTCGCTTGTTGACGTGAAATTTGACTTCCACGTGTACTACGCTAGGCCTGAGAGATTTGCTTGCTCCTGAGGGCAGGTCCATATTCGACGGGTTCTGAGCGTGCCAGTTGATTTGATCCTGCAATCAACAAGAATAAAACTTATGTTAAATTAGGATCGTTATCGGCCTCTAGGCCGATAACTAGAAGCCGATACCGTCAATGTCGGGATCGGCCTCGTAGAGAGGAAATAAACTTGGATCGGCTATTTAGAGGATTAGGTTCATTAATACTTAATTTTCATTAACAATAAACTTACTAGGTCGGACTTAGCCAATGTAGCACAAGATTATGATTAACTATATGAAGTACCTTTGAACCAGTTTTAAACAAGTTGAAGCCGATACAAGCGAAAGATAAACTATCGGCTAAAACCCCGATAGAACCATGCATATCATGATCGGGCGTATTTAATCCGATTGACTCTAGAGACGGGCAGAAGGATTGGACCGAACCAAGACAGCTTAACCCGATGACAAACGTAAACCGATTTAAACAATCTGATTTGCAGCATGCATGATGATAGATATATCGTGTCGTATATGGTCTTGCCTTGACATATTATTATCAAAAGTAACCTAATTAGAATATCGGACTGAACCGAGAAAGTCCTAATTAGCATCTTAATTAGAATATTGGACTTAACCAAGAAAGTCCTAATTAAGATGATCTGATGCAAATATGCCATGGTTGATCTAAGATCTAACGATATATATGATACGTGACATACCGATCGGTATCTAAAGCGATATCGATCAGCATGAAGTTTGACAAGACATACCTACTGCCGTAGTTCAAACCAAATCGATGCATCACGTCCCGAAAGCACAATCTCGTCGAAAACCTAGCGAAAAGTCGCTAGGGTGGCGATGCGCCAAAATAGTTGTATTGATTGTCTCTCTCTTTACAATGCCTGGGCTACAATATTTATACCCATAGGCAATCCGACTCCTAATAGCACACGACTCGATCTGCTTAACACATGCGATCGTTACATAAAAGAAAACTGACTTCTAACTTTACAAAATTAGGACTCTGATAACTTGCAAATAAAGAAAATAATAAACTTTACTAACTAAGATACAATCGATTTCCAAACATGGAACCTGAAACAGCTCATCATAGCGCCCCTTCATGTTGACTTGGTCTTCATCGGCTTCAAACTGAATCGGCTTCATCTTCATCGGCTTGATCTTCATTGGCTTTTCTTCATGCCTTAACCCGATCCAGCGCCTCACATTGGTTTCCAAGCCGATTCCAAATTCTAGCGTCAACACATGCCCCCCGATTCCGAAGTAGTTGGAAAGTGCTTCAGAATTCAATCCAACAAGTTTGATTTTCGTTTTTCCAAGCCCAATGGTAAATACTTGAGTGGTGCCTCGATTTTCGGAGCCATCATCACCATGGGGTAAAAATCCCTTTTTACCGCAACTCTTCATCTTCTCATTTTCATTCCTGACGAAGCTTCCTCTCTCTCCTCTCCTAACTCCAGCGAGTACTTCAGTGTACAAGTTCATCGACTCCGGTATTCACACGACTCCGGCAACCAACCACACAGCAGCACTGATGGCATCCTTTGACTCCATCTTTGCGGTAAATCTAACTTTAACACTTTGCTTTGTGCATTGCAGATTCATTCTTCCCTTTTCTGCCATGTACTGCTGATGTCCAAACTAACTATCCATGTTCTTCGTGTTCTTCACCTTTTCCCTTTTTTTTTACTAATTTCTCTAAATCTCCTTTTGATTTTATCTTAGGTCATGAACCAAATCCTTATTCCCCGATCTGATCGGGTGCATGAATTTTTCCTTGGTCCGATGGGTGATGCAGATCCAACCGTCTTCATTAATGATGAAACTCATCGGGTCCCTTTTAAAACTACCGAGATTGATTTGACCATCTGGAAGAATACCATCCGATCTTGGCCCTCACAGATGACTAAACCTGATCCCACCTAGAACGAATGGTTCCATCGGGTCCAGAAAGCATATCGTGGTTTTTGGTCTCAGTCCGGCATCGAACAGTGTTTGGACTTATCAACAGTTGATTACGGCAAAGACACATCAATCTTTATCGCTGCCTCATATATTTGGTCCAATGGACTAAATGCTTTTATGTTCGCCAATGGACCGATGACGCCCACACTTCTGGACGTCAAAATGCTGATCGTGCTGAAGATTTCATCCGATGTTAACTTGGCCAAACTGAAAGAGTTTATCCCTAAGCACAAATTGGACATCAGCCAGATCAGAGGTAGTTGGTCAGGATACATCAAGGAGCATATGAGGACAGGTTCCGTCAGCCATCGGGAGCATTCTGCCTTTTTTCTCATGTGGCTAGACCGATTTGTTTTCTACGCTTCAACCATCACCCCCACAGCTAACCTACAGCCATTAGCAGAACAACTTGCCGATGGCCAAGACCTCTCTTGGTCGTATTCTTCTTGGTGAGACATATCGCATGCTCCATACCATATCGGAGAAGATCAAGAACACAGAGCCCATTTGTACTGGTGGTCCTTGGTGGTTCGTGCAATCATTCCTGCACGTGTACTTCGCCCACATCCACAATCGGCCCTCCTTTACCAGTCTAAGCTATGTTCGTGAAAAATTTCAAGTGGCTGCTCACATAGCCCAACTGAAAAAAAGAGGGTATTCCACTCGACGAAGACGACGATCTATCCTTGAGGCGATGTACATCTATCGGCGAAGCTGCCCGTATGCTCCCATCTATTGCCGCTTGTGAGGACACTATTGCGGACTGGTTTCAAGTGTCCTATATCGGCCCAAACGATGAGAACCAAATCTGGTTCGCTTATGATGAGGCCAATTTCGCCGACAATCCTCTGGCTGCCGCCTCAATCTTCGAAAACCCATCGGATATATCACTGAGCTCCATCTTGAGTTCTGCGGAGAGTATTACAAACTTTCTCGCCTGTATCCGTCCGTGTTTGCTGCCATCGGGAATATCATCGGGTCGCAAAAGCACCTTATTGACCTACGAATTTTACCATCCATCGGTTGCGGCCCGTCAACTAGGGTTAGGCCAAGTGCCTATCTAGCTCTTTTTTGCTGATAAGCTCAGTGCCAGGAAACCAGTGGACACGGAGCTTGCCTATGATCGGCTACTGAACATCCCGATCCCAGAAACTGTCACCATCACCGCCATCAATCTTCGCCCGTCGTCATCAAAGCACTGGGACATCTTCTGGGATGAATGGAGTGATTATCTCTACTACTTGAAGTTGTTCCAATATTGCATCAAATTCTTTCCTGACTTCAAAATAAACGCCAAGGTATGCTACGAATCCTTCTTTATCCCGATTTCATTATAGCTTTCTGATCTCACCAATGCTCTCATGACTTAGGAAAAATCTGCTAGCCTTCCCCAGCATGGCCGGTCGGGAAAACAAATCTTATATGTTGATGCTTCATCAGCCCCAATCTTTAGTGCACCAGCACCACTCTCATCGGCATATATGACAGGCCTCATACGCGACTCGTCTGCCCCCAAGAAACGCAAGGAATCAACTTCTTCTCGTCGTGTTACAGCCGATGCGGAAACCCAAAAGAAAAAGAAGCAACAGAAAACATCAGTCAAATTTGCGATTCCCAATATCGAGATTGCTTCTTCCGATGACGCCCTCAGTGCAGTGGATAAAACAGCGGCAGAACTACCAGAGGATGAGGAAACCGAGGATGCCATTGTCCCACCAAGATCTCAGTCTCCCCAGTAGGCAATTCATCGAACTCCTCCTCATGTATTGTCACCAACCAACCAATCACCTCAGCAGTCATCACCACCGGCCCAACAATCTCCAATCCATCAATCATCTCCTCGTCAGCAGCATTCGGTAATCTTGCGTTTCTTAATCAGATTCTTCTATTTCGATCTTTTATTGATTTTATTCATCTTCAACAATTACATTCCTCAACCGAGACTGGCAACACGATTATCGTCGAGTCTCCTTTTCATCAGATTAGCTCAGGGGTAATTTATCACACTTTACAATATTTCATCTTTGAATCTGATCCATATCTAATACTTGCTTTTCTCAGGATAACTTCGGTTTCGACACCAATGAATTCATAACCGATGAAACAGAAGAAATCGCAAGCCAACCTCAAATGCTATCTGACGAACTTAAAGAGAAGCTACAAGATATTGCCAATCGGCTAGATACCCCGATCAAAACCTTGATCAATGACATTGGATCAATCCAATTGCGTATCTATGAAATCCAAGATCAACTCGATGCCAATTTGGTGAAAACGCAGGCTGGTGTAGCCCATCTGGACGCATACAAGATTCCTATCTCCAGATCACGTCAACGGATGGAGGATCGGCAAGCATACTCCCTTCAACACACCATCTATGAATCAGCCAAGGTAGTAGCTCGAAAAGCCAAAGAAGACTATGATGCTATCTCTGCTGCTCTCCCATCCTTGACAACGAGCCTCGAAGCAATGAAGAAACATGAGGCAGAACTAGAAGCACTCTTGGCCCAAGTCAAGGAAAACATCAAGGTGGCTGAAGGAAAAATTGCCGATCATCCTTCCGCAGTCAATGTCAGCAAGGAGAAAGTCGTGGATGCTATCCGCCATGCCAGGGAGTTGAAGAAAAATCTGAAGCTTGTCCCTGGAACTGATGCTAAGGACGCTGCGGTGATTGATGAAGCCGACATGATCCGCCTTCGCGCCATCGAAGCTATTAACCATCTTTTAGGCAATTGATTGGCTTTCATCCAATGTTGATACTTTTGTGAAACATTCTCTTTGTAGCACATACTTGAATCGGTTTGCATACCGATAGCACTACACATTTTGTTGTAAATATTCTAGATCGGCCCTTTTGCCGATCGCAGTAATGTTGCTTCCTCCTTGTTTTATTTTATTGAATTTTGTTCTTAGGGCGATAGTATATATCGGCCATATAAAGGCGATGCATCAATGTACATCGGCTGTCATGAATTGGTTAGCCAACCGATCAAGTGTTTACCCAAACGTTAGGGTAATATTTCTTCAACTTCCTGTGATTTGATTCCATCAAACTTGATGGTTGCCCCCCGAGGCGAAATAATTTAAACAGTATCCACCTCGATAGATAATCGACGTTAAATCATCGATCGGCTTTATCCTGGCATCCCACAACTTTTCTGAATAAAAAATCTCTTTTTGTAATCTTCTGGCAATACAACGCCAATATATACCGGCCTTAGTCCATTTCCAGATTCAAAATCAGTTTCTCGTAACCTGTTGGCCGATATAACTTCTTCCTTTTTATGACGCCTCTTAGAGCCGAAGGCTGCATGCCCCATCAACAATCGGCTAAATCCCATCACTGGTCACATCAAGAAACTCTCCGTCCCAAGCCTTTCCCGATATGCACTCAATTCCTCTGAATTCCCAAATAGTTAAATCGGTTGTAGAAACAATAACCGATTTATCAGCCTGAACAATTTCAACTTGATCACCTGCCACTGCAGTAAACTCTGATGCATTGTTGAAGGAACACAACAGTTGGCGTGAATCCAATCCCATCCAAGCAAAACACTATAAGATCCCTTACCATCAATAATAAAGAACATCGTCGGGATCGTCTTGCTGCCCACGGTCAAATCCACATTGACTACTCCTTTAGGCTCCGAAGAATTACGCCCAAAATCTTTTAAAACCATGTTCGTTTTGATCAGTTCTTCAGAAGTCTTGCCAATCTTTCTATATGTTGTATAGGGCATTATATTGACTACGGCCCCACCATCAACTAATATTTTTGACATCGGCTTCCCGTTCACAAATCCCCTAATGTACAACGGTCTAAGATGCTGATGCACTTCATCTTTAGGCTTCTCGAAAATGGCTTGTTGAGGTTCTAAACACAATTGTGCCGATGACTCTCCATCATCTGATTCCACTTTTGGTGCTTTAAAATCCAATGGGAGAAAGAAAACCATACTGACATTGGCTTTATTATCGACTAATTCATCGGCTTTAACCTTAACACGCCACACTTTTCTAGTAACTCTGGGTCAGTTTGCATAACGCTCCCGATGCCTCAACCTTTGAACTCGACGCTACTGGTTCTTGGTAAACAAACCACTCGGACACCACTGATTTTCATGTTGAATTGGCTCTTCATTGATTGGCCCCAACCGTTGATGAACCAATTTTCTCCCACTTGGTCTATTGAACCTCTGTTGTATCGGCTTTATATCATTACACTCCGGACAATTTTCAGCCGATGCCAGTCTAATTCCATAATTCCAGCAATACTTGAAAAACTCACAACCCCAGTGTGGATCAAAATCGGGTTTTTCTTTCTCATAATAAGAACACGACGCCTCTTCATGTTGTCTTTGATATTTCCTTATTAATGCCTGAGACCCGATTCTTGGCTCTTGGGAAACATATCGTCTGCCTTGATGTCCTCCATGAACCATATTTACTGGGAAAGGGTGTCCATCCACTTTCATCGGCAATTTTCCAGTATCAAACTTGATTCGTCCCTGTTCCACAGCCGATTGAATTTGTTGTCTGAAAGTTTTGCATTCGTTAGTGTGATGAGTGCTTGAAATTATGCCATTTGCAATACTTCCTTTTCTTAAGTTCTTCAACCGATGGAATAACATGCCCAGAAGGTAATTGCAATTGCTTTTCCTAAAGCATCATGTCAAAAATCTTATCGGCTTTATTAATATCAAAATCATAATGCTCTTCCCTATCAGATCGCTTTACCCAAGGACAAGTGACAACTTTCTTCCCCTTGGACGTCCACTCAGCCAACCCGATCTCAGCATCTGAATCAGAATCACTGGAATAATCTTGGTAATTGACCTTTTTCTGCATGAATTTGTCCTTTCGTGACTCTTGAAATCTTACTTCGTGAGCCGATATTCTCTGGACCAGCTGAGATAAACTCTCAAACTCTTGAGAAGAAAACCTTTCTTTAAAAGGCATCAACAATCCTTGAAAAGCTAAATCTGCCATTTGAGAATCAGTTAATTTTAAACTATAACAACGGCTTCTAACGTCTCTAATCTTTGAATATAATCAGAAACCGATTCATCCATCCTTTGCTTAACCGATGTTAAATCTGTGAGCTTCATCTCTTGATTTCTAGAGTAAAAATACCGATGAAATTTCTTTTCCAAATCAGTCCAACCTTGAATTGAATTAGGTGGTAAAGAAGTGAACCACGCGAAAGCTAATTCTGATACTAATAAAGAAAACAACCTCACTTTCAACGCTTCATCGGCTGCCGCTTCCCCACACTGAGCCAAATATCGGCTAACATGCTCGATGGTTGACACATTTCCTTTACCATTAAATTTTGTAAAATCAGGAACTAGATATCGAGATGGGAGGGGAACTCGATCATACCAATCTGGATAAGGAGGTCGATATAAAAAGGTTTTTTCTTTAGGCTTTAAACCAAACTGCTCCTGCATAATCTCTGCAATCTTATCAGCCATGTCTTCACCAGGACTTGAGTAAATATTATTGTTCATCGGTTGATTCTGAAACTGATTCCCCTGATACTGATCGGTTCGACGATACCAATCATTTTCTGGCTGATATTGCTGCCCTGCAATTCCGTAATTATAATTTGGATGTTGGCTCGGTGTTCCAACATTTGCAAGATTATTAACAACTTCCCTGAATCCAGTATTCATCCGATCATAGACAGAATCTCTCGAAAAATATACTGGTCCCCCTGGTCTTGGAAATCCCTCCATTGTTTTCTGCAACACGTCAACGATAGAATTGGCAAATACTCGAGAATGATTGACTAGGGCCTGATTAATCCGTTTGCCAATTATTTCTTCAATTCTATGAATATCTTCATCTGTTGGTTGGTTGTTTGATGGTTCTCCTGCAGTAGCAACCTTTGAAAAATCTGCTTTTTTGATTACCCCGTTTCTAGTTGCACTGTAACTCTCCAAACAAAGAGCTCGATACGCGTCTATCATCTGCTCTAATTCTGTTCTTTGCGCATCGGTTAACTTGTCCATAGTGACTGGTATAACAAGATCATCTCCAGCCATGATGAAGTTTCTGTCCCACTGGGCGTGCCAAAAAGCGTGTTGACGTGAGATTTGACTTCCACATGTACTACGCTAGGCCTGAGAGATTTGCTTGCTCCTGAGGGCAGGTCTGAGCGTGCTAGTTGATTTGATCCTGCAATCAACAAGAATAAAACTTATGTTAAATTAGGATCATTATCGGCCTCTAGGCCGATAACTGGAAGCCGATATCGTCAATGTCGGGATCGGCCTCGTAGAGAGGAAATAAACTTGGATCGGCTATTTAGAGGATTAGGTTCATTAATACTTAATTTTCATTAACAATAAACTTAGTAGGTCAGACTTAGCCGATGCAGCACAAGATTATGGTTAACTATATGAAGTACCTTTGAACCAGTTTTAAACAAGTTGAAGCCAACATAAGCGAAAGATAAACTATCGGCTGAAATCCCGATAGAACCATGCATATCGTGATCGGGCGTATTTAATCCGATTGACTAGAGACGGGCTGAAGGATTGATCCGAACCAAGACAACTTAACCTGATGACTATCGTAAACCGATTTAAACAGTCCGATACACGGCATGCATGATGGTAGATATATCGTGTCGTATATGGTCTTGCCTTGACATATTATTATCAAAAGTAACCTAATTAGAATATCGGAACTGAACCAAGAAAGTCCTAATTAGCATCTTAATTAGAATATTGGACCCAACCAAGAAAGTTCTAATCACGATGATTTGATGCAAATATGCCATGGTTGATCTAAGATCTAACGATATATATGATACGCAACATACCGATCGGTATCTAAAGCGATATCGATCAGCATGAAGTTTGACAAGACATACCTACTGCCGTAGTTCAAACCAAATCGATGCATCACGTCCCGAAAGCACAATCTCGTCGAAAACCTAGCGAAAAGTTGCTAGGGTGGCGATGCGCCGAAATAGTTGTATTGATTGTCTCTCTCTTTACAATGCCTGGGCTACAATATTTATACCCATAGGCAATCCGACTCCTAATAGCACACGACTCGATCTGCTTAACATATGCGATCGTTACATAAAAGAAAACTGACTTCTAACTTTACAAAATTAGGACTCTGATAACTTGCAAATAGAGAAAATAATAAACTTTCCTAATTAAGATACAATCGATTTCCAAACATGGAACCCGAAACGGCTCATCATAGCGCCCCTTCGTGTTGACTTGGTCTTCATCGGCTTCAAACTGAATCGGCTTCATCTTCATCGGCTTGATCTTCATTGGCTTTCCTTCGTGCCTTAACCCGATCTAGCGTCTCACATTGGCTTCCAAGCCGATTTCAAATTCTGGTGTCAACAGCCGCCTCCCGTAGAACCCTAGCCGAGTGACCGGGTGGACTGGAGTGCTCGAGACTCGGCCTCCCGTGACCGGGTGGGGATGGGGGTAGGGTCAGTGGCAATTTGCTATAATTACGTTAAAAAATATAAGGGTAGTGGGTCTTTTATTTTGGAGTGGAGTTGTGGAGTGGTAAAAACTTAGCTCCACTACCTTAGTTCATTTTTTAGGAGCAACTCTACTTCACTTTCAAAAAATAAGAATTTGGACCGTTTGGCACAACTCCCGCTCCAGATAAGTTGGAGTTGAAAGCAGAAGCTGTGCCAAACGGGACCTAAGTTAATGATATTGTTTTATACGTGGGACAGACGAGATAACACTTACTCATAAGCCTAAATGAGCTTACGAGACAGCTCGCGAGACGCTAGCCTTTTGCTCGTTAAGGTTAACTAGGCGAGTTAAGCTAGCTGGTTATGTTATCGAGCTGATCAGGTGAAATGAGTCCAGCTGGCTCATAATCTTGCCCTACTCAGTAGAAGTACGAGTTAGCCCTGAAGATGCGAACCGGACGCGGACCACAAAATGGGGCTAGACGCGCTTACATCGGTCGTAAATCCGTGCAGGAGAACCGCGGCCCATTAGTCGTACTCGCTAAAGTCCAAAATTGTGATAGGAGTCAGGGATACCAAATGGGCTATGGGCCTGAATAATGCCTTGATAGCGGTAGCGGTGAGATGCTTCTCCGTTTACACTAGTCACACATTAAAAAAGAGATCCACCGAGTCAAATGTGCCTCGTGAGTCGTGACGCTACTCCGTTACATACACCTTCATGACGGAACCAAACGCGCCTTCCACCCGGCCTCTTCCAAGAACGCCACGACCCCCTCGCACTCCGCCACGATGGCCCTGTCCAGCCCGCTCCGCGTCACGGGCGCGAAGAACAGCCACGACCCCGTCCCCGTCACGAACGCCAGCGTCATCGCCGTCGCCATCACACGCCGCAACACCCCACCTCCACCACCGTGACAACGAGCCTGACCCTCACGCCACCACCATTTCTCCGCCGCCACGCACGCGCCGTGGATCACGAAGAAGGCCGCCACCTCCCCATTCCCAACCTCGAGCGTGATGTAGTAGAACAGTACCTCGTGCATCACCCCCGACACGACGAACGCCGACGTAGGACAGCGCGAAATCCGGACGGAAACAACGGGAGGTGGAGGGATTTTTCTTGTTGTTGTTGTCGTCGTCGTCGACGAGTTTGATGGGAAGCGCGGCCGAGGCGACGAAGCGGGGGAGAGGGAGGGAGGGGTGGAGGGGCCCGTCGTGGGCGCCGGCGGAGAGGAGGAGGAGCTTGAAGGCGGAGAGCCAGACAAGGGAGAAGGCGGAGATGGTGCGGAGATGGATGGAGGAGAAGGCAAAGGGGAGGAACGGGAGGAGGGCGAGCACCGGGAAGAGTGCGGCGAGGCGGGGGAGGCCAGGGGAGAGGCGGGATGTGGCGAACCGCGCGTAGGCCATGGCCGCGGCCGCGATGGCCGAGACCGCGGCGAGGGCGCGCAGCTCGGACGCCATGGCTTCCGGACGGAGATCTGGATCGAGCACAGGGGTGATCTGATCTGATCTGATGTCAAATTGGTGGTGTGATGCTGTAGAAGATCAAGAGGAGGATTAAAGAAAGGGAATTTCTATCTACACTGTCAGCCTGTCGGGTTATCACACAGTGGCCAACTGTATTAAATCAGTATGTGATAACACTGCAAAATCAAGCGATTGATCATTCATAACAACATATTTTGTCTTTAAAAGGCAACATTGAAAAATCGTTCTTGGTCAGAGCCAGCACATAGTTTTCAAAACAAGCGACAGACAGGATTCATTTCGAGAGCACCTGCAAAGAAAATCTGCAATCGCTGAAACAAAATAGCTTATCTCCACATCCTCCACTATGATGTTATACTAGTACTGAAAATATAGCCTTTTACTTCTCTTGGATGATTGACTTGAGCGTAAATGCCAGTCCCCCATCAGCAAAGCACCATTTGTTTAGTACATTATGTATCTCTCGTATATCTCTATATATATCCCATAAGGATCAGTGTAATATACACCATAATACATTAGACCAATATTTTTCACACAGGTATCCCGTCCACGCCCACGTGCTCGTATAGGTAGTGTCTAACTCCGTATTCCAGTTTAGTGGCAATTCGAGCTGGAGACCGTGTTCGAACTGCCCAACGCATTCTCCGTCAGCAGCTCAAGACACCTAAGTCGCTGTTCGATCGGGGAGGGGGGGGGGCGGGGGCAAGGAGCCAACGCCTCTGACTAGCGGGCGACAAGGAGGAGACAGCCCAGGGGCCACAGCCATACATTCAACGTACCGACGGGACCACAAAGGACCGCCTGTCATATCAGGAACACCTGTAGGGGAGAAATGACTAATGTAACCATATTCTTGTACTAGCCTCACGAGGGCATTGTTATACTTTCTCCTTTGGCCGTCCGGCCCCGATGAAAGGAGGACCCCGGAACCCAAGGGGTGATGATTTTGGAGATAAAAAAGGATAGATTAAACAATGGATTGATTGTTCGAACTGTAGTGCTGGTGCCTTTCGGAAACACATGTCCATTCGAATCTATAAATCTTGTGGCTGAAGCTTAGTGCTTCGACGAATATCAAATCATATGCATATTCTTGTGTTTCGTGTTGGTAGATGACTGATTTTGCTTACTATCTCCCAACGACGCGATTTGTGACGTCCTGTGTTTGGTTGCCACCGAAGAGCCTCACCAAGCAGAAGTCTGAAAATCTTGGAGTTGTAGTCAGAGCAGAACGTTGCTTGCCTTGAGGTCCCTGTGAATAATCTTCAGTTGTCAATCCTCATGGAGATACTGCATTCCTCGAGCGACCTCGTTTATTATTTTCACCCTTCTTCCCCAGTCTAGCAAACTGCTTTTCTCAGGATCTGTCAGTGCAAGTGAGAAGCATTAGGGGCATGAATTTCTTGTGCAAGATGTGAAGCCGTCTGTGAGCGAGAAAATGCATGGCAGAGAGGAAATACAAATGCAGGTTTGGAGCAAGCAGTGAAGCTCAAGCTCAGAGAAGATGATGAACTGATAAAGATGTTAGCTGCTATAGTACAAGTTGGGACGGACATAGTAGTGATTCTGAAAATCCTATCGCTATTTCTTGGTTTAGTTCTGAGTGTGTTAGATTCTTTAGTAAGAAGAAGAAGAGAAGATGTTAGATTTGGTAGAAGTGGGGACCGGGGAAGAAGGATTTGGAGAGGGCTTCATATTGTTCGTAGGGGGTACATGCAAAAATCCAGATAGCGTGGCGTGCCACGTTGGTAGTCAAAACCGATCAGACGTGGTTAGGATCTTGGTTGGTAAAGTAAAACGAGATTGTGGATTATAATATGTAGATCTCAAGTTCTTGGATATAAAATATTTGCTAAAGTTGCAATGTATAATATATGCACAAATATGAGTACAGTACATTTTTCTTGTATTTAGTATTTTTCTTTATTTTACTTATTTTTATTAATTTAAATCCATAATATCCATTCACATTGGTCCCACAAATAAGACCCACGTGGGACAGGAAATAACACAGCGGGGCCGCGTACTAGCAATACCAGGAGCATGTAGGGACGAGGACGGGATGGGGATGTTTAACACACGTATACATCTATGGAATGCGTAACTGTGGAATGTCATTCAACGTAAGTGAACGGTACACATACTTGTTTAAAATTCCAAACTGGAAATATTATGCCATCCTTATTTTCATTTGTTCAATAATATGGACTTGCAACTTATTCTTCAATCACATCCTCATCGCCGAGCTGCTGGTAGGCTAGCTTTCGTCGCGTCTTCTGTAGTCTGTTCTGTCAAACGTTGTTTGGTGGGAGTACGCAATTTCCAATTTCTGTAAATGATTTATCAAACAAATGTGTTATAACCCTTGAATAAGAAGTGTACAAAATTTCTCATGAAGCATTATAGTGGTAGAAGATATATTAATTGAATGCATTGTAAAATGAGCTGGTACTCACTTGGTTGCTGCTTCACAATGGAAGCGGCGCCGTTAAAGTCACACGAGCCACTGGCCCGGCCGGAAGTCTGATAAAAGTCGTTGAATGCGTAAGTGGCGTGCGCAACTTTCGTGTTCGGATCGAAGCATTGTGCACCGCTCTGGATCGCGTTGCAGTCAGCGCAGCTGCCGCATGCATAATCTATTTCAGCCTGAAGCCGTGTGTCCCCTACCGCCGCATTCGCAATACATCAACTTGGGTTTGGGTCACAGATACCTATAAATATTTTGGTGAAGAAATTATAAATAAGAAATGGATTGTACAAATATATGCATAAAATTGAAAATACTGAAGTTGTAGTAGAAACTAACTTGATGATGGCCTGTAGACGATTGACGCAGCACCAGAGAAATCGCATGTGCCACTGGCTTGGCCATTGCGCTGGTAGTAATCATTGAATGCGTAGGATGCATGTGCGACCAAGTTGTTTGGCTCGTAGCATGTTTTTCCCTGCTGGATCGTGCTGCAATCAGCACCGTTGCCGCACGCCCAGTCCAACGCTGCCTGCAGCCGGGCATTCCCAACGGCAGAGTTCGCAATGCACCAGCTCGCCTTCGTTGGACAAGAACCTCCACCACCACTACCGCCGCCACCACCACCGTGAAAATCAACGTCGTAAACCTTGGTCCCGTCCGGGTAGAAAAGGCCAAAGTTGTTCTCTATGGATGGTCCTTCCTTCTTGTTCTCGTTGAAAAGGGCAAAGATGTAGGCAGAAACGTCGGGCATATCGGGGGCTCCAAAGAGAACGCGTTTGATGAGACCATTGTTGTACGCTTGGGCGTTGGCCTTCGTGGCAACCCAGTCATCTCCTCCGTCGTCCAACATAGTCATCAAGCGTGGGTGAACCCTACCACCAGATGGGTGCCCCGTTTCTGAAGCTCGTACAAGCACCCTACGTGTTGGGCGCCCACTATTTGCTTGGATAATCGAATGTGAGGCCCTAAAGCTAGCACCATAAACTCTATCTATCGCATAATAAACGGCGTCAAGCTCCGCATCAAACAAACTCTTATAAGTGACGCCGTTCCCGGGGTCGTACACGCCGTCGTTGTTGCCAAACGTTGCGTATCCGCGGGAGATTTTGTCTGGGTTAGCCTCGTACGCATAGAACGGGTAGATATTTACCATGAGGTACGAGCCGGTCTGCTGTAAGAAGTCGAGCATGGGCTTCATCACTGATTGTGCGATATCAGCCTCGAACTCGCCTGTCGATGGGTACGTCACCTTGATCGCAGTGAACTTGACCGCGGTGGTGACCTTTATGGCATCGGCAAGGCGCAGGCTCGCGAGCGCCGCCTGCACGTTCATCATGGCCGGCACAAGCAGCGGCTGCAGGTCGCGTGCCGCGTCGACCACCTCGTTCCCCACCACCACGCCATTGATCTGCGTGCCCTTGTTGTAGTACGGCACTATGTTCTTCTTCACCCAGTCGAGCGCGCTGCCCTGGTTCCGGCCGACGGAAGCGACATCCCGGTTGGGTATCGCCACCATCACCTTGATGTTTTGGTTGGCCAGCGCGGTCAGCACCGTTGGGTCGGTGTCGTAGATCCTCACCATCGTGATGCTGTTCGCCTTGAGAAGGTTCACCACGGATGATGGGTCCATCAGGTTGTCGGCGTCCCTCCCGTAGCACACGCCCACCTCGCCCGCATCTGCAGTGTAAGAAAGCAAACACACGATGTCACCGCGCGCGCGGCCGGCCAGTGCGTATGTATTCCCAAAAGGAAATGACCTTTCTACGTTACCTGCAGGGGAGACGAAAAGCAGCGGCAATGCTGCGGCAGCAGTGAGGAGGACGTGGAGGAGGTTAGTGAGCGCCATGGTGAGTGACAGAGCAAATCGGAGACAAAATTTACGAGGAGACGAGAGCGCCATGGCAATTTATAGCGAGCAACAAGGCTCAGTCTCGTGGTTGTGTGGATGTTTATGGACCTAGGCCCCGTTTAGTTCCCAAAATATTTCCCCCTAAAACATCACGTCAAATCTTTTGATACATGCATAAAGTATTAAATATAGATAAAAAATAAAACTAATTATACCGTTAGGCTGTAAACAACAAAACGAATCTTTTAAGCCTAATTATGTCATGATTAATCATAAGTGCTACAGTAACCCACATGTGCTAATGACGAATTAATTAGGCTCAAAAGATTCGTCTCGCAGTTTTCAGGCTAGCCGTGAAATTAGTTTTTTTTCAATCGTGTCTAAAAACCCCTCCCGATATCCGGTCAAACGTTGATGTGACCTTTTCACTCGAAAATATTGGAAACTAAACAAGGCCCTAGTGTTGTCTGTCTATAGGGATGGAAATGGAAGTTTTCAACTGGGCCGGGCAAGGGCGAAGCGATTTCTTTTTCTTGTTAGCACACGGCACAACTAAAAACCAAGATATGGTGACAATTGAGGACCCGTTACTTGCATGATTGATGTATTTGTCATTTTCCTATTTCAATGGATGAGAGCGTCTGCTGGTCGAGAGTGGAGTGATGTGATATTCATTGTCAGGTCGAGATGCTACAGGGGCTTCAAACAATTCACACTCAGAATTCTTATATTCTGGATATGTACAGTATATATATCTCTCTTTTTTCCTCAAATTTGTAGAATCTTATAGAGTAGTAATTCGGTTCTGTTTATCGTGCATGTACATCTGAATTCATTGATATCTGTTTTGATTAGCTGAAGACGTGTACCTGCGCACGCCAAATATGTCCCCTTACATAGACAGCCTTACATAGACAAAGACAATGAGAATATTTACGGTCCAACAAATGGTATCTCAAGATGCCGATACCTCAAAGTACCAAAACACAGTTTAACCGTTCATTTTGGTTACTCAAGTACCGGTATGATAAATAAATGGCTAGATTTTATTTTGGTATCTCGAAGTACTGGTACCTCAAGTTACTATTTGTTGGACCGTAAAAAAAATCTTTATAAATTCTTGGCCTCGCAACCTCTTTATAATGGTTTTTAATAGGAGGTTCCTAGCATTGAATTAAGAATATTTGCTAGAAGATAAGAAGTTGTTAGGGTTAAAAACTGTTTACCAACGACCTTTTCCTCCATCAGATCGAAAAAAAAGTTGATGGTGAGAAAAAGGAAAAATGGTAATAAAAAATATCTTCTATGGTTAATAATTAGAGAGGTTGGTGTCTCAACTATTATGCAGGCATGGGCATGGTCTCTAAAAAAAGTATTGTCTAAGAGAGCATACCACAATTGAATATGCCGTAAAGGCTTTATTTACTTCATTTACAAAATAAAGATTGCCAATTTTGCTATCATCAGATTAATTTTTTAATGGCTATCATCAAACTTTTTACCGGTATGTTCCAAAATACTTATCATTTTAGTTATAGAATTGGTGCCGAAATAATTGTCACTTGGAGTACATCATGTCACATTAATCACCTCAATTCAAAAAAAAAAATTGCATCCTACATTATGCCATAATTTGATATCATTTCAGAGAGGGCATTATGGTCATTACTTATTAAACCTTAATCTTTATAAAACAACTTAGAACAACATCGATTTTGAGAGAAGTAGGCAATAAAACCAACAAGACTTTACCCTTACAACCTAATCCAACTCTGCTAAAATTTGGTAATACTAGGATTTTTTTTACCCACAAAACTACGTGAAATTAGTAAGGTATTAAACCAAACAGTACCTTTTTTTTACCTTGCCATAATTTGACATTAGAATTTTTTTAGTTTCACTGACAAATGATAAGGTTTACTGTAGCGTCAAATAACAGGCCCTAAATTCCAAATGAAAGTAAGCACTAGGATTCGAACCTAGCGGAGATTCAGTTTGGAAATCGTCAGCAAGCTATTCAATAAACGTGGGTGGAGATTCAGCAAAAGGCCGCTGTCTTTGAAAACTTTCTATGCCTCATTGGTTCATTAATCTTCTCTGTTACTTTCAGAATTTGACAATGCAATTATTAGGACATGGTTATGCATGTACAGAGTATACGAGTGCATCTTATCCTTATCTATTCATTTGTTGGAGCGCTGGTCTTCTTCCATTATCTTGGCCAACCAACTCGCATGCATCGCCCCCAATTGGCAATGGCGTGACGCCCGTATTCGCCTCTTAATTATCACGGTCTAAATCACCGAAGACCTACGTGCGCCGACTGCAGTGCGCTTGATTCGCCACGTACAATGTTTCTCGTCGCAACTCGCCACCGGAGTCCAGCACACCGGTTTTGGGTTCGCTTTCTCTGCATGCCCTGATCGAGTGATCGGTGGACTCGATACACTGTTGGAGAATCTTGCCTCGGAGCGAAATCAACATTAGTACCGAAATAAGTTAAAACCGGATAATCTTTAGCCCGGTTCAAAATCTATCGGACGGTGTTAGGGGGCAAGGACCAACTAGGACTTAAATATCATGTTTAGCCCCGGTTCAAAACCTATCAGGCGGTGTACAGAGGGCGGGGCATCTTTAGCCCCGATTAGTGTTACAAACCGGGGCTATGATCTTTAGCCCGGGTGTGTAACACCAACCGAGGCTAAAGTTGCATACCTTTGGTATTTTTCCTCCAGCTCGAGTCATTCTTCAAAATTTCTGCTCATGCAAAGAGGGGAGGTGATGTCAAAAGATTTGCAACTTCATACTCTATTGATATTTGCTTAGCACACTACATTTATATATATGTTTTGTATACGTTAGTGTATCTAAAAATGTTGATGGAAAAAGATGAGGAAGAAAAATTGTTTTGAGAGAAAATGATGAGAGATGAATTTTGTTTACATAAAATTCTAAGTGATAAACAAGTGAAATTGAATATTTTCTACATTTATATAAATTTTGTATAAATTGAGATAAAATTTTTGAATACCTTTATATAAATTTTGTATAAATTGATAAACAAGTGAAAGTAAATATTTCTTGTATGAATATTTCCTAATATAGAAAATTTGTTTAGCAAATTGATAAATTATATAATTATGAAAATGAATATATCCTAATATAGCAAATTTGTTTAGCAAATTATGTAACTAGTTTGATTTTCGTGGAATTTTTCATAATTTCTGTGCATTATTCATGTAGATAGATCCACAATGGATGTACAACGTGGACCGACGGTCGAAGGAGTCTATTGACGGCGTGTATTATTTTTCGACTGTGGCAAAGGCTAACAAGCAGGCAGGTTTCATTCGTTATTCATTTTCACTTGTTGCAGTCGGGGTTCATGCTTAGCTATAATTGTTGGACATCATATGGAGAGCTGGGTGTTCAAATGGAAGAAGATGAAGTGGAAGACGAGAACATTTCGGAATGGACTCAGTACGATGGATTTGAGAAAAACACAAAAGGCGAGGTGGAGGGGCAAATATCGTTATCCCCGGTTGGAACTCCAACCGAGTTCCAACCTGGGTTAAAGATATCTGCCACGTGGATTGAGACGAAGAACACGTGTGTTCTTCAATTTTCTCTTTTTATCTGGAATTAAAATTTTTAATTGGTATTTCTTTCTCATAATAACTCTAAATTTGATGATTCTTTTTTCTGTTTTTTTTCTAAAATCACAATCTTTCATTTAATAACATTATTTTATGTTGATTGCTATTCTTCGGATCTTTATCATATAGCTTGTTTTTTTCGCCTTTGTAGAGAATAGAAATCGATAAATTATTGCATAATAATTGCTAATTTTAGTTCATATTTTCTATTATTATGTTAAATATAAATTTGAAGTACATACAAGTTTAAACATATGATCTATATCATATTTCTTATTATCTTTTTTATTTTATTGTACCATTATGAAGTAACACACAAAAATAATTATCATGTATATACATAAATATATTTTTTATATGTAATGTGTAGTGACCTAAGTTTTACCACCGTAAAATTATTTTAAATAAAAGCGTATTTTTAAAAAATTTTGGTTCTTTGGTTGTGTAATTAGTCCTAAGTGCATAATAGATCTCACCTCCTTGTTTCCCTGGTGCCAAATATCTCGACCCAAAAATCCTTCCCAAACTAAATTCTTTGATCCTCAAGTTCCTCCTATGTGGTTACGCTTGTTAAACCCTAACCTTTCATCCCTTAGCAAAACTATTTCCCAACCTTATAGTTTTTCCTTGATTCCAAGGATGACCAAAGGATTTGTTCTCCCAATATGCTCTTGGAATAAGTTGTTCACTTCTATGGAGCCCTGAGGAATTCCCAAGATTCTTTAGCCTAGTCCTCAAATATTCTGTGTTGAGCCGAATTTACATCCAAAAATTCTACCCAAACTCCTACCAAAATTCCTAGGGAATTGTTAGAGCCTCCATGTACTCTTGGGCTATTTTTCCCTTTGTTTTTCTCTCCCACCATGGGCTTCGGCCTTCCTCCTCTCTTCCGCGCGTAGGCCACGCCCTGCTGGTCGACGCCACGGCCTTGTTCACTTTCCCCTTCCACGGACCGCCTCACGGCCCACGGCCCACCAACCTCCCCTAGAGTGCACACCGCTCGTCGGCCCACGGCTCACAAGCAAACGAGGACCGCCCGCCTGCCGTTCTCACTCTCGCGTGGACGAGCGCCTCTTTGGTCACTACAACTGACAGATGGGCCCACG
>CM002485.1:15383737-15425050 GCA_000325765.3 Leersia perrieri
CCCTCCCCCACCATCGCCCCGTCGGTATCCCGCCGCCGCCGCCAGCCCGCTATCCTGATGAGAGAAGAAAAGGAGAAGAGAAGAAGAGAAGAGAGGAAGGGGAAATTATTGACAAGTGGTTCCCACTGTCAGTCCCCCTCTTTTCCCATCTCTCACCCGGACGCCTCTCTCCCCACCCCCTTGTTGGGCCGGCCCATGAGCCGCTTGGGCCTTTGTCCGTTTTCACGTTGAAAATGAAGTCTAACATCGACCCTTCCTCTATCGGCCCAAGCCCAAGCCACGTTTTGCACCTAAATTTGGTTTAGATCCCCCACTCAACCCGAGAGAAACAACATTAGTTCGTTTTTGGTCCTACCCACCTTAGCTCGTACAGCCCATCAGAAAAATAAAGTCTATTCTTCATCCCTTGTCCAACAAACTCAGCCCAAAGCTCTTCTCTCTGAAACTACAAGTCTAGTTTCGATCCTTATATTCCCAGCCCTTGAAGCCCATTCATAGAGAAGAAATAAGTCCAAATAAACTCCCTCCCCATTTCCAGCTCAGCCTTCCTATTCCCCTCCTATGGGAGCAAGTCCCTTTTTTGTCCCTCGTTTTTCCTTGCCCACTTACAAAGGGCCCCACAAAATCAGGAAAATATTTTTGAGAATATTCTTTTTCAGGAAATAAAAAGGAAAAGAATCTCTTTCAAATAATTCAGGATATTTTCTCCTACACAATATATCCTAGTTATTAGGATTCTTTCCCCCATGACCATTTCCCAATATTCCCGAATATGCCACCAGCTTTCCAAAACCCATATCTTTTCAATCGTAAGTCCAATTGACCCTGTTCAACTTCCTAAACCCTTCTAAAAATAGGATATACCCTATGGCACTACTAATTATAATTATATACTTTATTTTTTATATATATAGGCTTTTAGGGTGTTCCCCTTGTTTGTTCGCGGAGCAAACATTTCGGGAAGTTCTCATATGAAGACGAAGATCACGACAGCGTATCAACTCGAATCAAGCGCGTATCGGATTTATCTGGTTTTCTCTGAAGCTTGAAGACCGGAAAATCGTCACCCAGGCAAGCCACCCTTTGATTATATTGCTCCTAGTTTTTAAATAAAATATTTGCAACTCGCATTAGGATGTGCACGATTATACTACCCGGCCTCGATTAATATAGTCGATAGACCCACCCAGTAGTTGCATTACTTCCCGTAGGACTTGAATAAAAACGGTAAATCCTTGTCAATACACCCCTATGGTACTGTTGGGTACTCATACTGTCGGGTATGTTTATCCGTCTTAAACCCCTTGCTTACTACCATAATTACAGTTCTGGAATAAATGTTGGGGAATGGTTTATTTTTTTGGGGAAATGTTTTGCGAAATAAAAACTAGTTTTGGGGAAGTACTGTGATGAAGTCTCACACCGGTGTGGTTGGGTTCTTTGGTCGCGCTTAAGGACCGATTCCTTTGGGAATTCCATCCGAGCATCTTATCGTACGACCACGCGGGAAATATAGGAATGCCCCTGGATGAGTACTTGGTTAGTTCTTGCGGGTCTTGTATGTCGATAGTTGTGAGGCACGCCGGGGGTAAGGTGAGGTATCTTGCCTTGGAGGAAGATATGGTATTCGGGATCGCCGATATCAGCCTTCGATAGGGGATACAGGATCCGTGGGTATCCTCGGGTGTTCTCTAAGTGGATGGCGGCTGTGTGAATAGCCTGATACTGGTCGTGCGGCTAGTCGACCCAGCCATGCGACATGAAATCGTCAGGACTTAGCCTTGGAAAGGCCTTGTCACGAACTTCCGATTCATGGCCTGTTTCGGTGTTAGCTTCATGTCTCGTGGGTAAGGCGTACAACCTCTGCAGAGTGTTAAACCTGTTCGAACAGTCGTGCTCACGGTTAGGAGCAAATGTGAGGTGATTCTCTTGGCGTAGTTTTAATTGTTTTGTCAAATGATTTCGAGAAAACCTTTCTGCATTGGGATGTGTTATGCGAGTCGGACTTGGTGTTTGATGGGAGGCCTTCGTGGTCGGAGCTAGGATCCGCGTAATCCTGGAGTTGAGGCATCAGGGATGCTCGACGTTGAGGGGTGACGTGTTTTGAGTTAATGCGATCCCGGAGTGATCGTTGTGGATGAGACATGTTTTGAGCTTCGTGATAAATCATGGTAGTGATTATTTCCGATATCTTTACATTACAGTTAATGGTTAATGAACTCAATTAAAATCTTGACACACTTGTAGTGTTTTCGAGAAACTATTATACACTTAACTCTAGCCATTCTTTTTAGCCTTCATATTACACCATTTTCCGTGGTTTGCGAGTACGAAAGTACTCACCTTCCCTTCGTTGTTGTTTTTCCTCCCTTGCTGCTAGATCAGGTTGAAGATATAGACGCCGAGGAGTTTCGTTCTTAAACCCAAACCACTGCCTGTGGAATGGTGTTCTGGCTGCGCTTAAGTCCGTTGTTGCTACTCTTTGATTGAGGTTGTTACTCAGGGCGTACCCGAAGTCGCAACGTAAAGGTATTATTTATCTTTTAGTAATTGTTTTGATTTCATCTTGTTACCGTAGGTACCAGCAACGGAATCCTAGGACTGGTGCCGGTTACGCGGTTCCATAAAGAATAGTTCGTTGTTCTTCTACGGCATGCCCTCCTTCGTGTCACTTATTATAGTAGCCGAGGGGCGGGTCGTGACATAATGGACTACATATAGGTTTGTCTAGTAGATGTTTCAAGAATTTTGGAGCTAATTTACTATTTTCTATATATTAATTAAATTTCTATGTTGTTATGGAAATTAATTCAAAATTAAACTACATGTACATCGAGTAAGATGCCAAAAATTAAAAAAAAAAAGGCTCATATGCTCCATTCGCCCCCTTCGCCACGTAGGACAGCACGAAATCCGGACGAAAACAACGGGAGGTGGTGGGATTGTTGTCGTTGTCGTCATCGACGAGTTTGATGGGAAGCGTGGCAGAGGCAAGGAAGCAGGGGAGAGGGAGGGAGGGGTGGAGAGGCCCGTCGTGGGCACCGACGGCGAGGAGGAGCTTGAAGGCAGAGAGCCAGACAAGGGAGAAGGCGGAGATGGTGCAGAAGTGGATGGAAGAGAAGGCCTTTTACTTTTTACTTTTTTACTTGGATGATTGAGTTCAGCGTAAATGCCAATCCCCCATCAGCAAAGCATTACCATTTGTTTACTACATTATTTACATCTTGAAGATGTCCATGTGGTTTTACTAGTATTACTACTACACACCGCTATACTAATGTAACCCAATGGAGTAGCTAAATATTGAAGGCATCGCACAGACTTGACATTGGCCAGTGGCCACATTTCTTATCTCGGCTCGAGCTCAGTGATGGACATCTCGTTGGGCGACATGGGCACCGACCTGCCTGACGACGGCAAAGTCCCCACGAACGACTCTGAGTACGACCCCGTGCCGCCGTCGCCGTCGCTGCCCTTCCGGATGTAGAACGCCGGCCTGGACGGGGCATGCAGCGAAACCGTGCCGCTGCTCAGCATCACGTTCACCGTCGACATGGCCGGCCTGCTCGCCGGGTTCTCCTGCACGCAGAGCAGCCCGACGTGGATGCACCTCACGATCTCCCCGCCGGAAGCACCCTCACTCATGGACCTGTCCACCATCTCCATGATGGTTCCCATTGTCCAGTGCTCCCAAATCTTGGTAGTCAGAGATTATCATTTTACTGAATTGTCAGTGCGAGAACGTAGTGGTGATTGCTGAATTGAACAGTAACTGAAAGCGTGTAAAACGGTGGTGCTCACGATGCTTAGGAGATCGACGGATTGCTCGCTGCAGAAGGAGCCGTTGTTTCTCCTCCCCGTGACGATTTCCAGGATCAGGACGCCGAAGCTGAACACGTCCGACTTGACCGAGTAGTGCCCACGCATGGCATACTCTGGCGCCATGTAACCACTACAAATAAGAGGAATGATTAACTTCGGTGAATATCTGATCATATGCATATTCTTGTGTTTGGTGTTGGTAGATGACTGAATGTGCTTACTATGTCCCGACGACGCGATTTGTGACATCCTGTGTTTGGTCGCCACCGAAGAGCCTCGCCAAGCCGAAGTCTGAAATCTTGGGGTTGTAGTCAGAGTCTAGCAGAACGTTGCTTGCCTTGAGGTCCCTGTGAACAATCTTCAGCTGTGAATCCTCATGGAGATACTGCATTCCTCGAGCGACCCCGTTTATTATTTTCAGCCTTCTTCCCCAGTCAAGCAAACTGCTTTTCTCAGGATCTGTCAGTGCAAGTGAGAAGCATTAGGAGCATGAATTGCTTGTGCAAATTAATCTTGGTAAATTGTTAGAATGGAAGGGGGAAATGCACCAAAAAGAATGGTATCCAAGCTTCTGTTTGGCATGTATTCATAGACAAGCATCCTTTCATGATCTTCCAGACAAACACCGACCAGCCGGACAAGATTCTTGTGCTGGAGTTTGGCAACCAAAACCAGCTCATTTTTCAGCTCCCCCATGCCTTGCACAGAGCTTTGTGAGAGCCTCTTTACTGCTATATCTTGACCATATGGTAGGGATCCCTGCACAGATAAATATATGCATACCTGTTACCTACACAGGTTCTACTTTGTTACGTTGAAAATGCTAAAATCCTATCAATACCTTGTAAACAACACCGAATCCTCCTTCACCAAGTTTGTTGTTTTCAGAGAAGTTGTCTGTTGCAGTTCGGAGTGTCGATAGATCAAGAATAAGTGACTCGAAACTTTCAATGTCCTCCGAACGAGATGCAACTGGCACAGATCAATTATGAAGTGAACACAGAAGAAACGAATCATTTTATTGTTATTACATGATTTTAAATATTGAGAGACTCACATTGTAGTGGTCTTGGAGGAGGTGTTTTTGCTGGTCTTCTTCTCCTCCAGAAACAAAAGCCAATCATGGCGGCTGCCAGTACGGCAGCAACTATAGGCATTACAATTGCAAGAATTTTACCTGCTCCACTTCGCCCTTTCCCTGCAGATGGAAAACAGTACTAGGGTCATGGCATAAAATGTGCAAGACATAATCAGCAGAAAGCAGCTAGGAGGAATTGATGATGAGTACACACTTGAAAATTGAGATAGCAACCACAGACTCTTCGCAATTTTCCATGTGATAGAAATTGTGTGACTATTTTATTCAAAAAATCAAACTTCATGTGAAAACTGCCATTTGGTGTTGAACAATAGCGGTTCATATGAAATTTCAGTTTACCTATGTGGAATTTGACTGGCAAAAGAAATTAGAAAGGATAGACTTTCAGATAAGTTAGACCAGCACCTGGCGAGATCATTATTGCTTGCCTATATTTTTTTTATTCAAAATGGGTATTCCAGACAGGTGTTATCATAAATCATGGCATCATATTGGCAGTTTGGCACTGGCCTGTCATTGTTATGCATTATGGTCATAACACTCACTGTTAGCTATCTTGACTAGTGCACCACCCAATCTTCCATTGCTCGAGCGAAATGCATAGATTAACTAATGCTACTAATATATTGTTGAAACTATAAATAACCAATTTAACAATCTAAAGTTGGTAGCAGCTATATGCCTGCATGTATAGCCCCATATATGAACATGACTAAAAGTATGCAAGTTATAGTATCTAACTTGTCAGGTACATGTGGTGCTGCCTGCTGTAATTGAATCTAGAACAGTAAGCAGAGGATGAAAAGACAGACAGCTGTTCCCAAGCAATCAGAAAATTATATGATACACGATTCCTCTCAACAAAGATGGTGCAATTTTTCAGTATGTGATGAAAGTGTGCATTTTTTCCATGCATTCAATCAGCAATTAGCTGGTCAAACAACTGAAAGTCTGAAAGTTACGCGACTGACAGATAAATCACATATAGAGAACCCAAGCACGCATTACTATAATAATATTGCATGATTTGGTCATGTGGGTTAGGTTGATTTCTATTCCACATCATACATAAAAAAAGTTTCTAAGGAATTAGTCGGTGGAAAACGTAGAGTTGGTCATACTGTACGGAATATTAGTGAATATTAGTGTACTATACGCTAACTAGCATGACAGCAACAGGTCTGAATTGAATCATGGAAAATCCAGGCATTCTTCTAGTTAACGCCAGGAAAAAAAAACACCGACGTTTGTTGTTTAAACCATGAATTAGTTGACGTGATGAAAGTTCCAAATCGTACTTAAAACGTGTCTAGCAATCATACGTCTACGAATCACACTGGGATTGGGAGAGTGAACGATATTTCCAGCGAACAAAAGATGAAATCATGGAAGCAGAGTGACTGATTAATTAACCCAAGGGGGATTACTCATTAGTCATTACTCACCTCCTGTAGTGGTGTCCGGCACAGCAGGCGGCTTCAGTGGCGGCGCCGGCGACGGCGACGGCGCGACGGCCTCGGCTTGCAGCTGCAGCATGGAAGGGATGTCGTAGAAGGAGTAGAGCTCGACACGCATGTTGCAGCGCGCGCCGACGCTCCTGGCGCCCTGCGTGTTGGGCTCGAACGTCCGCCACCACCGCCCCACCATGGCGTCGAGGCAGCGCCGGCAATCCGCCGGCGACAGGTCCGGCGTGCACTGCGCCATGGCGTAGATCCTCGGGAACTGGGCGTCGAACCCCACCATCACCCCCGTCGCGAAGAACCGCCTCGACGAGTTGGCCGCGGCGTGCGCCGCGGTGGCGTTGAGGAGGCCCGTGACGGCGCGGTCGTAGCGGCCGACGTCGCCGGAGACGTTCCCGGTGTTGTAGAGGTCGACCACGCCGGAGTTGTCGGTGGAGGCGAGGAAGTTGAGGTTGGAGAAGCGGAGGTAGCAGGTGTCGTAGACGATGGACACGTCCTTGTTATAGGGGCACAGCTGCTGCGCGTCCTGGAAGATGGTGGCGACGCAGTCGCGGCACGCGGTGGCGTTGGCGTCGCCGCGGCAGATCGCCAGCGCGTACACGGCATCCGGCACGGTGCCGACGGCGCCCGACGCGAAGAGGCTGCCGCCGGTGGAGGCGTTCCTCGGGAGAGCGGCGGCGAGCTGATTGAGGTTGGATTGGTACGTGCTGTTCACCGTGTAGTTGCCGTTGGTGCCGCACATCTGCCACGGCTGCGCGGCCACCGGCCGGAACGGGATGTGCGAAATCACGAGCAGCGCCGCCGCCGCGAGGAGGAGCAGCGCGTGGCGGCGCATGGCGTCGCCGGAGAAGAGAGCTAGGAGTAGCTTGGAGGGGGAGGAGAGGAGAATAGTGGGAAGTGGCTGCAGACTGCACACGCCACACTGCAGAGCAGAGGAGAAGATGAAGACGAAGGGTTGCTCTCTCCAATCGCTCTGCTGCGTCCCAACTCTCCAGATTGCTTTACTGTTTGTTTTCTTCGTGTGTTGACTTTGACTCCTGTGCGAAATAATGGCAGTCTCTGTGGGCCCCACCTGACCTGAGTGGGGAGGCCCCTGCCAACCAAACATCATTATCACTTTTTGTCTGAGATAAGCCCGTTTCCAATGTTGACCGAGTCCAACAAGAACGACAAAAAAAAGGAAAAAGAAAAGAAGAGAAATACAAAGGTGTTGATGGAGATGCAACTTAAACCTTCGCCATCGCCGCATACACCAACCAGACACCAGTACACCACCACTTACGCTGCCAAAAGTTCCATATCAGTTTTCTGCATGATGACGCCTCGTTCTCAACCTCGGTACCGAGCACCCTCTTCTATAGAAATGCCGTTTCTACTCAGCTACTCTCGCCCCCTTGGCTCCTTCAGAATTCAGAGTAGCTTAAAGGATGTCTTGACGTGGAACACAACCCACTGATAGTAGTCTGTAGAGCATAATACACACTGCAATTCTGCAAATGATTTGAATACAATTATCAGTGCAAACCTTTTTTAGACAATGGATCAAATTTCATTGACCCACAGTTGGTAGAAAGCCAACCAAACATACAGAAATTCAGGAAATTAAACAAATTCATACTAAAAAGTACAGTACAGTGAGGGTGCAAACAAGATATCAAGTTACCAAAGCTTTCCTTAATTCCTGAGGCAACATGTGCTAGACAGCCAGAGCATTCAGACTGAAGAGCACATGAATGTTCTGTAGGCTGTAGCGCAAACAAGTGATGGTATCCCCCAATAGTCAGTCAACGACTTTTTCCATGTATCATAATATCTCAAAGAGAACACTTTAGGTTGGTGCATTAGGAACAGAGCTTCTCTTATGGCATCCTCACTCCCTAATTCGCTTTGTTATGACAAGGGTATAATTCTCTATTAAGATATCATTTATGAGATGAGAAAATATAATCATAAGAGAGAACTTACGAATATGAATCTAACCACATCAATTTTATGTCATAAACACAATTAACTAATAAGGAAATTATTATTCAAACCCTTGTTCCACAAAAAAAAAATACGCCCTATAATTTGGAACATGTGGAATATTAGCTAACTACTCTGCACGACTAGGAATAGAGCTTCTCTTATGGCATACTAGCTAAACTATTTGCCCGACTAGCACATGATTAAACAATATAAACTCAGGATACATGGCACGTGTTCCCTGAATCAAGCCTTAACAAAACTGTCAATACCTGCTAGCAGTAACGAATACAGGAAAAGTTACAACTGTAGGCAGACATAGTCTGTGAATCCCACTGGACTATGGAAAGTAGATAGTCAATGCAGTAAATATCAGAAATTAGTCAGCCTAAAATGGATATCTTCAGAGTGGTTCAATTACTTTAACAAAAGTAGTCAATCACAAATCAGCAAGTGCCTCAGTACTAAAATTTATCAACATGGAAGTAAAACACGGAACAACCAAACTAATCATGAACATTTAAAGCCATTACAGCTGTGCATCAGATACCGAAAGAAGTTAAACAGCATACCAAGTTCAGGATATATACCTTGCTAAAACCCAAAAAAGCATTGGCGCTATTCCAATCCTGCATATCTGAACCTCAGCATAAGGTTCCGATTTTCCTACAAAATATCATGATCAGGAAACAATCCAATCAACTTCAGAAAATTATTCCAGAATGGACCAAAAGAACATGATTGAATAACTGATGGTGACCCACATTGACTCCGTAACTGAAAAAGGGGGTTGAAGAATAATAGTTACTAATCAGAAGGAAAAGGAATAAAATTCTTTCTGCTATTAAGGACAAATCATCTCAGAGAATATCATTCCAATAACACTATGTAAGGGAGAATAAAAGCTTTTGACTACTTAAGCCCCTGAAATTTGCCATACAGGCAACCATAAGCCCAATTCATGAACCCCAATAACGCTTGTTTGTGAAGCCCAAACCCAGCAAGAGAACACTGGCATTTTCCCATGACTAGATTAGGTAGATCTAAAGCTGGAAGATTATTCATTTCATCATAACTCCTCACAAGTTGCTTGTCTAGTATTAAGATTTTCCTGGTTGATTCTTTAATCTGAAATTTGTTGGTTTTTCTCAATGTTGTGGTTTAGTCATCGATGTGTCCATTGTTAGGGAAATTTCTGAATTTATTGGACATGTGGCTGATCATACGCATATTCCAAATGCAGCTGGGGACTCTTTGATTTTACATCGCAGGGTTATCCTCCATAGGGTTGAACGTGGCCTATCTTCTTGGCAGAGTTATATACCCATGGGTAAGTCCTCTAAAAAAACAAGGACTTATGGAGGGGATTGGAGTTTCAAAATTTCCAACACTTAGGAGGCTTCACCAGATATGTACTCCTGGAGCACACCAAATGTACAGAGAGTTAATGTAACAGACCAGAGTAGCTACATGTAAGTCCCTAAAGCCAAGTAATCAGGCCTACCGCCACATGCTGTAATCTCTCCTTCGCCTATTTGTCATCTCCTACCTTTGCTTGCGATGAAGAAGACCTTAAGCCAAACAATAGTTATTTTTCCTAACTCTAATCATCGCAAACTCAAAGATTCAGTTTATGGTGATGCCCCACACATGCCCCTTCCCTATGTGTTGACTTCAAGACCCAAGCCAAACTACAGCACTCAACAGCATTATGGGAAATTTGTGTCTGAAATGAGATCCGCATTCTCTTTCCACTTCTTTCTTGTCATTAGTTGATAGTTTTGTTGCCATTCTTAGATCACAAGCAGTGATGCATGTAAAATATGAGTACGCTTCAGTTCTAATTAACCTGTCAAAAGAACATTTAGCTCCAGCAGATGGTAATTTTTTCCCCATGCATATGAATCTAAAAACACAATCTATATGAATCAAAATACAAATCATGATAATTACAGCCCCCTAAGACTTAGTATACTACAAAGATTTTAATAATTATGTCTTACCTACCCTGAAAAAAAAATTATGTCTTACCGAAATGGAAAAATGATTTCAAGAGCTGTCTAATAGATAGTAACCATTAGCCCATTGCCAATATTAATGCAAGAAATTGGTTTCAAAATCAAAGAGTATGTGGAGAGTTCGAGAATCTACTATGAATTCTTAGGGGAACCCAGCGCTGCATGTTGTAATATGGCAGCATTCAATGTTACATGCCAGTTTAGGCAATTGGTTAGGGGTTTTAATGGCTTATAGTCACAATCGAACCCAATTGACCATCTTTGGACAAAAATAAAGAAGGCAACGCACAATATTTCCTGAATTGACCAAAATGCAAGAACCATTCTTGCCTTCACTGCAATTAATTCTCTATTCAAGCTTGCATAGTTCAAGTGATAGACCAAATTACAAACAACCTCAAACGAACAGCAGTCATAAACTGGAAGTGCAGAATCAAAAGTTAACCTGCTTAAGCACAAGGAGATTGCTCTTCTCCACCTCCCTGGCAAGCTTCTCCAGCCTCCTGAGCATTCCTGCATACATGCCATTCATCTCCACCATCTGCCCGCCAGCAGAGCCCGTGATGCCCTGCAACCTCCCCACCCCGAACCCGTCCACTATCCCATCCATCACATTCTGATCCCCAATGGCGTCCGTGTCACCGGCGGCCGCCGACGGCAGCGAGGGCATCGGAGACATGGGAACGAAGGAATTATACTGATCCCGGGAGCCGGGCCCGAGATTGACGACAATGAGCGATGTCGGGACGAGGCGGGAACCGATCAGGAGGAATGCGCGGTAGTCGTAGGAGTGGGTGGAGAGGTTGGGGGTGGAGGAGCAGACGAGGAAGAGGAGAGGGTGGGTGAGTGCTAGGGTTTTGGAGAGGGAGTGGGCGAGGGCGACCTCACGCATGGAAGGGCGGAGAACGGTGCGGCGGCGGGAGGAGAAGAAGCCGATCGATGCGGCGGCGGAGGCGGAGGCGGAGGAGGGGAGGTGGAAGCGGCCGAGGGGATCGGAGAGGGAGGAGGGTTGGGAGAGGGAGGAGTGGCCGGTGATGGAGATGGAGATGGCCGGGGTTGACTGCGCCGGCGAGGGGTCGTCGTAGTCGGAGAAGGAAGGGGGCGGGGCCGGGACGCGTGAGGCGTGGCCGGAGAGGAGGCCGTCGCAGTCGCCGGTGGCCGTCACGCAGCGCTGGAGGAGCGCCGCGAGGGCCGCGCCGGAGATCGAGAGCTTTATTGCCGCCGGAGCGGCCGCGTCGTCGCCGCCGGCCATCGGCGGTGGCTTCGAGAAGAGAAAGGACTTGGACTGCCACCAAACCTCTTCGGTTTTTTTTTTTTTTTGAGAGAGAGAGAGCGGCTGTTCCACTTCCTTGCGAGCAGTTAAGCAGAAACGAGAGTAATTCAGCCCATAGGTGCACGCAAACCCAAATTGAGCATAAATTCCGGTAAATTCGACCCAAAACATGTTCAAGTCAGTTCGGTCCAAAGGTGTGCATGATTTCAGGCCGAATGGGGTGGTAAATATGCGCATAAATTCGGACTATCGTGTTTTGGCCCAAAAATGCGTGTGAATCTGACTCACATTGTGTTAGTTCGGCCTAGTTTGGTCATAAATTCGGTCTGAAACTACGCGTAAGTCGAGCTGAAAGTGTGCGATTAATTCGACCCACGTAATTTCGGCCTAATGTTGGGGTCAATTCAGCCCAGACTGCACGCCGATTCGGCCCATAGTTTGCTCATGAATTTGGTCTAAAACAGTGTAAATCTTGCCCGTAATTGCACGAAATTACAGCCGAAATGTTCAGGGTCAATTCGGCCTAAGTTCTACGTCAATCCGATGGGGCATGTGGCTCGCGGCGGATGGTCAAAAGCGACCGAGGGGGTCCGAGATGGAGAGGTGAGAGAGGGAGGAACGACCGTGGATGGGGCAAATGGAGGTTCTGGGCTCCGCCGGAGCATCGGCGGCGGCGACGGCGGCGGAGAATCAAGGAGTGCTATGAAGAGAGAATTAGGTGTTACTCCCTTCGTTTTACTGCCTCCCAAAATAGTCGTTTTGAGTTTTTGTTTTGCAACATTTCACCATTCATTTTATTCAAAAAATTATAAAGCTAATATTTATTTTGTTTGTGATTTGCTTTATTATTAAAAGTACTTTAGATGTAACTTATCCTTTTTACATTTACAATAATTTTTTAAAAAAAATAAATGGTCAAACGTTACAATAAAAAAACGAAAGTATTTTGGGATAGAGGGAGTATAATGTAAGGCTTTTCACTTTTTAACTTGATCATTCGTCTTATTAAATTTAGTGTAAATTTTAAAAAATAATTAGTCATGGTTAAAGTTGTTTTTGATAATAATGTAAATCAAAAAAATAATTAATATTAACATATTTTTTTATAAGACGAATGATCAATCTTTACGTAAAAAAAGTCAAAACCCTTACATTATAAAGGTAATGCTACATTGATTAAAAGCAGCGTGCCTTTTCAAATGCATTTCTAATGCTTGCAATTATCATTAATTACAAGGAAAAAAAACAACATTCGAGATCATCGTATGGGAACAAGAACGACAAACAGTCAAACATGCCTGACACCCCAGAACTCATCACAAGTTAGAGAACCCTGTGATATACAGCATAATGGTATACTCATCGGAAATGTTTGCTGGTATGGTGAACCCAGCCACCCAAGATCAAACTAAAAGAAAGCAAAGCTCACCAGACAATTACAATTAACCATCACATGGCTATCAAATGTTCATTCACGGAGTTTCCATCTTGTTCAGTACTAACTCAGTTTTGCATCAGATTTTGCCGTATCATCAATCCAGAGGACAAAAATAACTAACATTGAATTAGTTTCCCAGTTCAAGCAAAAGAGGAATAAGAGCTTGTGTATGTCCTACAGCTCGAAATTCAGGCAAAAGAATACCCTGGTAAGTTTTTAGGTTTTAACTATCTTGTTTGTTGGTAACTTGTCAGCAAATAACTAAATTCAAAGCGTCAATATCATGGACAGTCAGAGAACAATGGCCGAGCAGTAGCACCTCCTGCCAATTGACTTCAACTCAGTATTCACCCAACCACACCCTTCCCTGTAGCGTTCCACCTGACAAATCAGCAACCATGAAGACTTAACTATTAGTCACAATACAATTTTGGCAGTAGTACAGGAAAGCCAAAATGATGAAAACAAATGCTTAAGGAACACAAAAAATCAATGACAATCTGAAATGCAGAACACAATAGCATGAGAGATTGATGTAGTAACAAAACAATATATGCAGTAAACACAGGGAACTGAGACAACCAATACAGTGATACCTCACAATAAAAAAGTGGCAACTAAACTCTATTTGATTTTTTTTAGGGATAGATATTTGATAATTGTTATCGTATTTGGGTATTGATGTAACATAGACTATATGGGCATGAGAAGGAATTTTCATCTTGGATTAGCTACCTACCACATCCAATATTGCATCTGCTTCGCCTTTCACCCCACCAAACGTGAAGATTGAACCACCAAGCACGGCTGAAGAATGATATCCTCTGGTGGAGTTCATGGGTTCAGCCATCACCCAAGATGGCATCCTTGGCTCATACAACTCGACAGTAGCCACCATTGCTTTAGCCTCAGCGTCATAACCACCAATCGAGAATCTGAATGAAAACAAACAACAAAATCACATCAAAAAAACTACAGGACGTAATATACATTAGAGGGAAAGAGAGAGATTCAATCCTCAGGTACACATTATACGAACTTGTTATAGTACCAGGAGTTTATAAAATTCTTCCATTATCTTAAAAAAACACACTCTACAACCTTTTTTAAGAAACATTCTACAAGCATTTAGTTGGTATTCTGAAGTATAAATAAAGAACTACAAACTTACATCTTGTCATTAAGCACTGCCAGTGTATGACAACCTCTTCCAGCACTCAACGTTGGTAGTCTTTTCCAACTAGGCTCCCGAGGATCAAGTCTCTCAGCAGAGCTGGTAAAACATTATTTTGTTAGCATACAAATTTTCCTGAGTTGCTTCTAACTTTGATGGAATAATGATTTCCCTGTTACAAGAATAAGATAGTGATATTCCACATTTACGCTAAGCCACAGGTGACTGCATCAGCACATCTGCTTTAATATATGTGGAGGTATCTTTTTAGCCCACAATTAATCATTAATGTTTATTGTATCTGCGCCAGATCAAAACTGAAAACTCCAATACTAAATACAAGCACAAAAGGACAGCACCTAAGATATTGAGCACCGTTGAAGCCCCCAACTGCATAAATTGCGCCATTAAGTTCCACGCCTGCTAGAGCAAAACGCTGAAAAACCAAGTGCGACATGTCATTCAAACAAAAGAATTCATCACATAATATGCAAATTTACAGCTCAGAATCAAACATTTCCCAAAACAATAGTAAAGGAAACTGAACTAAAATCTTTGATTAGTACACATAATACCTTGTTGCATCATGCCATCATTACATCAGTATGAATTTTCCTGGAGAAAGTGTTCCCTCTTTACACAAGTATGAATCTTCCAGAAGTAAATGATTAATATATTTCCTAGAATTTCTCCTTTCCTTGCTAAATTTATGTACATTCTACTAAGGGCTTCACTAATCTATGATCACAAATATTTGAGTTTTAAACCAAATGAATGATGGAAAGTGGAGAGTGGCAAATACCTTTTCCAGCATAGGCTGATAGTTAATCCAGTTTCCATAAGCAGGATCAAATACTTCAACATCAGCAAAACACTGATTTCCATCTCCACCACCAAATGCATAGATTTTTCCATTGAAGCTAACCGCAGCAAGGCTCCCTTTATCATGAGAAAGTGATGGGCATTTGGTCCAATCATCACGCCTTCGGTCATAACAGTCGACTTCATGAAAAAAGATAAATGCAGAATTAGGACAGAACATAAATCAGAGAGCTGGTAAGGAAACAAAACACTGAATCCATTAAGTAACCTGTATCAAACCAGCAGGCTCCATCACCACCACCAAGAACAAATATCTTGCCATCTAATGCAACAGTTGAGGCATATGACTTTCCAACAGCCATTGGTTTGAGAGGTGTTAGTATGTCCAGTGAAGGGGAAAAAGAGTCTAGCGATGGCAAAAATGAGAAGCCATCAAAACCACCAACTAGATAAATGACGTTTTCTGAACCCAAACATTGTTCAACAAACTGGTTAAGGGAATCATCAAGGGTCAAAGGATCTATTTTTGAATTTAATGTCTTCACCGTGCCCTTGAGCTCCACAACTCTTTTTAGTAACATCTCATTCACCCCTTGTAGGTATTTGAGTTCTTTGTTGGACCAAGCCTGCAATTTGAACATAAAACAGATCAACCACTAAGGAAGATTTCTAGGACTTCCCAGTTTTAGTTGAGAATATTAGTCCTCACCTTACAGCAAAGTTAGTTCAATATATAATTAGGTAATCAACTAGATGTAAGACCGATTAATAACTAATAAGAATAATAGAAAATTCATATATATGGTAGGTAAAAAACACCTGGAAACATCTTATAGATTCTCCCTTTTAGTACCACATAACAAAATATAGCCATTATAGACTGCAAAAATTAGCTATTGTTGATTAAACACATGCAACCAAGTTTAGCACATGTAAAGTAATATACAATGATTTAGCCAACTTGAATATCTTGCTTTATTCCCTTCATTTTTTTCCCTTTTTTTTCCTTTCACGCTAAAGGTATATTATGTCAACACAACTCTACAATTTATTAGACTTCTCGCTTATTTTATGCATATGATACACAGCCCATAAAGATTGCAATCTTAGAATAACGAGTTAATGGCATTTCAAAAGAGACCTGCTTCTTCTCCATGACCTCTATCCGCTCATGTAACTCTTTGACTATACCTACCAACTGCACAGACAAAACTTTGTCAGAAATTTGGAATTGATAGGCAAAAGTTGAGCATGTTAGCAAGATTGAGTAAGCAGACAGACAAAACAAGGATGATAATACAGGATGCAATTGTGGAAATTATAACCTTGGCTTCTGTCCAGGATTCAGAGTTCAATGATTGCATCAGCAAATTAGAATGCCCCCAGGAGAGCTGATCTAGTTCAGAATCTAAGTTTTCTGGCAAAGTAGAGCGTACATCCAGAATTGCACATTTGACATCTTGCACATCCTTACATCCATATGCATCAACACCTTCAGTTTCGGTAGCATTGGCATAAAAGTCAGAATTTTTCTGCTGGACTGACAATTTCTTGAGCTTTTCTAATACCCCTTTGAAGCTAAGCTTATTCTGCTGGTCAGACTGTTGTTGTTGCTGATGCTGATGCTGTTGCACTTCAATCTCCTGACCCGATACAGCATACTCCTCGCTCTCTGGTGATGCCTCTCCACAATCCAGGTCATCAAAACCGCTCAAATATTCATTACCTGAGCTAACATGCTCTGCATCCACATTTCTTGTTTCAAGTTGCTCAAATTTTTTCTTGTTTACCACATCTGCATACGACTTTACAACCTTGTCCGATTTGAAACCATTGTTCCCCCCATACACTGGTGCCCATGACAATCTCACATGCTCATTAGCTGGTTGTGCAACAGGAGGCATCCAGAAATTGTTGGTAGAAGGCGAAGGGGTAAACATATTCATCAAAGCATGTGTTTGTGCATGATCCAATTCAAACTGGAAAAAATGAAGCTTCTGGCTAGTGGCACCAGGCGTCTTCTGGTAGTAGTTGGCTACAATAGCATCTCTAAACTGACTTTCTGCTATTGGAACACACCACACTTTTACCCGCATGGCAACCTAGACAACAAAAAGGATATAACATGTTGGAGTCGTTCCATTGAGATTTAGCAAGATGGCTTCCGAAGATACAGAGATCAGGGATTGTACCTGAGCAGGATAGCTTGTCTTTCCCTTGCCATCTTGTGACCATGCATTTGATTCAGGGCAGAACTTGCCATTGCTTGCAGCTTCATAAATACCATATAATTTGCGGTCATCATAATTGAACAGAAAGAGAGGTAGTCCTTCCTTGATGTTTTGTACATAGGATATATGTGTTCTTGGCAAGCCTAAAACATGACACAAATTGCTACTAAGTTGGTGAATTACTTAACACATTGCAATCCTTTGAAAGGTATGGACTCTTTTTTTTTTTTTACTTACAGGACGAAATGAATGTGTCAGTTGTATGGCCCAGTTTTGCAAATAGATAGCTTAGCAAGAGTTTGAATTGAGAAAGATAAGACCATACCAAAAAGTTGTCGTGAGTGACACTCTGCAATGGTATTGTTTGTGCAGCCAAATATTACAGCTCCAAGATCTTGTGGTGGGAGGTTTCTTGTTGGAATAGACAGGTTTGTCGGCCTGCCATTTTTCACAACCTGGCTCCAAGAGGATTTTCTCTTCACCATCATACTGATCCTAGAAGATGAAAACCAAATAAAAAGAAATGAGCAGAGTGCAATGTATCACAGATCCTGTTCTTAAGAAAAGTAACAAGAAGTAAAGCTCCTTAGGAACCAACACTGTTTTCAAGAGATGAAAACACAGAGCAAAGTACTCCGGCTGAGTTCAATCAACCAGACTTTGCTCCTTTTTTTTTAGATAATTGAGTTAAATCATATACTGTACACTAGGATAATTTTTTGCAATATTTTGGATGATGGAACAGAACATGATTTTGCAAGAACATGGATAATGAAATCATAGTACTAACTCTTACTGTACACTAGAAATTCTAATACACTCGCAGTTGGTGCACTGTTTGTTTCAGACAAGTTTCTGGTTCACAATAGACGAGAGTAATGCACATTGTCCTACTCCTATCAAATTGAGTGAACCCTTTCCGAGATGCTTTTTTTTCTAGCTGTATACACAAGGGATAATATAACAGCCTAGGAATGACACGTCTTATCACCATTTTGTGTGACGGCTTATATGTAGAACAAAGTAAAAATAATAAAATAATTACGAGTTAGTGAACTCATAAATGGGGTACCAAAACAAACTGGAGTTCAATCAATCTCAGTAAATATAATTGCTACAGAGTCTAGAAGGCCAGTCCTCCCTCTAAATTTTCTCGTGGGGCTGCAGGGCAAAATTAATAATGGAACCAAACAAGTACATCAATCCAGTGACAGGGCAAGGATCACACATGCAAAATTAATGAAGGAGCAACGGGACCATCCTGAAGCAGATTCAAGTCCGAACCACACTTGCTCGAGAGGGAAAAAAAAAAGACAAATTACAAAACCCTAATTCTTTATTAAAAAAACAAAACCCTAATTCGTCCACTAATCAGTGCCCTGCGTACGCCACCACTGCACACGAACCAATCAACCAATCCATCGACTCCACTCAAACAAGCGCTCACCCAAAAATCCATAAACACCAGCACCCAAAAAGAAAAAAGAAAAACTAAGCAGGAAGAAACAAACAGAGAAGGGGATTAAAATAAGAACGAAAAGGACGCGTTTGGGAACAATGCTACAGTGCGCGCACCTCGAAATTGGTCGGAAGAGAGATTTGATCGGTGGCCGCCGAAACAAATCAACCCACCACTACTGTTCCATGGAGGAGGAGAAAATGAGGAGGCGGGTGAAGGAAAAGGAGACGATCGCACTGCACTGAACTGCAGGAGGGCTACACACACCTACACTAGAAATACTTCACTGTGAAGGAGGAGGAAACGATGGGTGAATTTGAGGATGATGGGTAAAGTGGTGGTGGGTGTAAACTGCAAATTTCACTGTATTGTGTGTGTCAGGATGGATGTAACTACAGCAAGCAAGAGGAAAAGGAGGGCCCACCGCACAGTGACACAGACGCAACATAGTTCCAAGGCAGTCCATGGACCGAGTCCTTGACTTGCTGTGGACTACACTGGACAGTGGACACGCCTTTTTCCTGTCCTTGACTCGGTGCACCACGGTTCGGGTCTTTTTGGTGTATATGTAACGTTCAATTGATGATACTTGTGACAAAATATGGCAACCTCTGTAATAGAGGCTTTGAATTATCTTGAAGAAAATAGGTAAGATCCATTTCAGCTTTGAATTTGACACGGAAAAAAGAATTCGGACAACCACTTGCATGTGGGTTGGCCGGGGCGTAACCAAAATCAACATCCTACAGGCTACAGTCACACCAAATTTATGTTCAGCCGTAATGCTGATTGGAACAAACAAGTACATGTTCAGCGACACAATGGTGCACACACATAAGCTGTGCAAAAAATCAAACTGCACAGTAAAAGGATGATCCTGTTGATATCAAAAGGATCAGGCATAAAAAAGTGTCAGGATCCATGTTATTACGGAAAGAGAGGGCCCACCCCCACAGAAGCGCAGACACGATGCAGTTTCCATTCCAGGCAAGATGTTATCAAGTTGCTTTTTCAGCTAGTATGGTCCATGGACCAGTTTCTGCGTACACCGATTCAGTCTTCTTATCTTAGTTGTTGTTTACGCTAGTAGCATAGTAGCTGCTCAATTGCTCATACATCGCATTGGATTGGATCCTACCATTGGATTGAATCCAGTAAGCAATAGTCAATAGCATACATAAAAGAAACATGCAGATTGATTGTACGAAAACGACATATGGATATATTGGCGGGGGGAAATAATTTCAAAATATTTGGCTTCAGAACTCCGGAAAAAAAAGTTGCCATCAACCTCACAAGCTCTCTCTAAAACTGCTTTCCATGAATGTTGTCACCAAGCACACGTGATCTGGCGCTAATGTTATTGCACTGAGCATGATCAGTGGTAGCATTCATTGCATGCTTCAATTTTTTTTCATGTCATATACAAGTAACTTATAGAGTACATACAACAAGAGGCTTTAATATCCCATCTTGTTCTTTCATAATAATAATATTATATTCTTTATGATCTCATCATATATCTTTATTTGTCTTGTAAATGGTTCCTTTTATTAGATTGTGTGTACAGCCTAACTCTAAATTAAACATCCATACACCTCTTCTCTCCTACTTTTCCTATGCCAGCTCAGCAAAAAAGTTTTTGGAGCTGGCTTAGCACTCATATCGTACTCGCTCTTAGGAGCACATTTCTATCTCTACAGCAACCAATGGTTACCTTCTCGTTTCAAAAGAAAAAGTTTACCTTTACTGCCTTAGGCCATGTTCAATTAGATGCTTAGATAGGTGCTTAGGAGTTTAATGATTTTTTCTCCATGCTGGAACAAAAACATGCAGGAGTCGTTGCTTCATAAAGCATCCGGTGCTTAGAGCTAAATACGAATGATTTAAGCAGTTTATAACTATCTAAGTGAATATTTCTATTGGAGAGTAGAGCTCTAGCATAGGCGCTTAAACCCAAGCATCTATTTAAGTACATTCCTTAAATATTCCAAACCACCGTGGCAACACACTCAACCAATATTTGTGAAATTTTTTTACGAGCATATCTAACCCTATATTAACTACTCCCTCCGTCCCATAATATAATAACTTTTGGATTTGATGTTGTGCGATAATATAAGAACTTTTAAATTCAGACATCAATTGTATGACAACCTATCTAACATAATCAAATATATTAGGTTGGAACTTCTATTTTTATGTCCAGATCAGGATTTAAATCTTTTAATTATGGAATGTCTTATCTAAAATTCCATCTATAACTGTGGAACCTAGTCATTAGTGAGGAGTATTATGGACATGTTAATAAATGCTTATTATTTTTTATAGGCAATAGTTCTTATATTATGGGACGTAGGAGTACTCAGTTTTCCTCCATAATTTAACAGGGAAAGCATTCTGTTCGTGTACAAACAGTACCACTTGGTTTGACCGTGTCTTTCCTATCTCGGTTCAGGCTCCGTGATAGAAACTTCGTTGGGAGATACTACCGCCGCCGCCGCTGCGCCGCTGTCATCGCTCTTCCAGAAGAACGCCGGCCTGGACGGGGCCTGCAGCGACACGGTGCCGCTGGTGAGCATCAAGTTCACGGCAGGCATGGCCGGCCTCTGCTCCGGGTTCTCCTGCACGCAGAGCAGCCCGACGTGGACGCACCTCGCGATCTGCCACCCTGCCGGCGCTTGGCCGCTTATTGACGCGTCCAAGATCGCGGCGATGTCCCCCATGGTCCAGTGCTCCCAAATCTGCGTCAAGTGTTGAGTGGTCACAGAGATCGTAGAAACTGCTTGATTGCTGTAATCTGAAAAGAAAAAATGAGGCGAATGATGGACTGTTTGGGGCTCACGCGCGCCTCACCGTGCCGAGGAGATCGGCGGATTGCTCTATGTTGTAGGAGCCGTTGTTTCTTCTCCCCGTGACGATCTCCAAGATCAGGACGCCGAAGCTAAACACATCTGACTTGATGGAGTAGTGACCACGCATCGCGTACTCCGGCGACATGTACCCGCTGAAAACGAGAACAAAGCCTGTAAGCATTGAGTGTAGTAGTATGTTTAGGAGTATTCCAGACTTTTTCATATAACGTAGACACATTTTATGGTGTCCCTTGGGGCCTAATCCAATCGATAGTGAAATCCCCAATTTCTTGTGACGTGTTATTAGAGTCATACCCCTAAACACACTACTACACATCGCCAACCAACATGATTTGCTCTGTGTAGTGTCTAGATATGTGATCATGAATTCATGATGCAACATGCAAGTACTATTCTTACTATGTTCCCATAACATGATTTGTGACGTCCTGCGACTGGTCGTCTCCAAAGAGCCTCGCCAGGCCGAAGTCTGAAATCTTAGGGTTGTATTCAGAGTCTAGCAGAACGTTGCTTGCCTTGAGGTCCCGATGAATAATCTTCAGCCGAGATTCTTCATGGAGATACTGCAAACCCCGAGCGATCCCGTTTATGATATTCAGCCTCCTCCTCCAGTCCAGCAAACTGCTTCTAATAGGATCTGTCATTCAAGTTGGGAAGCATCAGGAGCATGACCTGTTTATGCGAGGCAATGCCTTTTGCCCCCTTTTAAAAAAAATGACATGTTTATGCATTATAATGTGTGTACTAGTACTAGATTAATACTAGTATTGTTTAGCATGAAATGGAAAATTCACCAAAAAGAATTGTATCTAGGCTTTTGTTGGGCATATATTCATAGATGACCATCTTCTCGTACTCTTCCACACAAATACCAAGAAGCCGAACAAGGTTCTTGTGCTGAAGTTTGGCCACCAAAACCAGCTCATTTTTCAGTTCCCCTATTCCTTGCCCGGAGTTTTGTGAGAGCCGCTTTACTGCTATAGTCTGACCATCTGGTAGGCATCCCTACATAATAAAAAAACTCCTTACAGTTACAGATATGTATGGTTGCGATAACCTATAATCTTCAGCAACCAGTTAAGATTTTAAATGAATATCAGTAGACCTTGTAAACAGCACCAAATCCTCCTTTGCCAATTTTGTTATTTTCCGCAAAGTTTTGTGTTGCGATTCGAAGTGTTGAAAGGTCGAGAATGAGAAAGTCAACATTGTCCATGTCCACCAAAGGAGATGCGGCTACATTAAAGTAGATCAGTTAGGAAATAAACATAGTAGGAATGGATCATCTCGTCGCATTCACATGATTTCAGATAGAGAGGAATTACTCGGTGGTGGTCCTTGTTGAGGTGTTTTAGTCGGCCTTCTTCTCCATAAAAAGAAGCAAATTACAGCCGATGCCAGTATGGCGGCCATCGTGGGTGGCAACACAATTGCAAGAATTTTACGGATCCTGTTACGGTTTTTCCCTACAGATGGTTTACATATAATAGTTTAGGAAAGGATAACGACACGCAAGCCGCATGTTGCACATCCTATCCATCTATGTGCTGACACCCAAATTTAGGCCACGTTTTTTCCAAAATTTTTGGGCATTAGGGTCACCAGATGTTTGACCAGATGTCGAGAGGTTTTTGGACACAAATGAAAAACTAATTTCACAGTTAGTCTGAAAACCATGAGACGAATTTTTGAGTCAAATTAATCCGTCATTAACACATATGGGTTACTGTAGCACTTATGGCTAATCATGGCATAATTAGTCTCAAAAGATTCGTCTCGTCATTTACAGCCCAACTGTGCAATTAGTTTTATTTTTTATCTATATTTAGTGCTCTATGCATGAATACAAAGATTTGATGTAATGTATTGAGGAAAAAATATTGGGAACTAAATGGGACCTTAGCATTTGGACAAATTCTGCCAAGTTTTGAGCCGATTTGAAAAGATCGAAGCCTTCCTGCGAGGGTTCAGTCCGATCGGAGTTACACAGAGAGGATTGCCACTAGCAGGTCTGACCGGGATACAAGGCAGTTTGGCTGGCAGGCAGCCACTCAGCCTTGAGCCTAAGCCCAGTGACGGTATAGATTAATGTTAGAAAATACAATCTAGACTCTTATCTAGAGTTGATATCGAAACCAATTATTTTATAATCCGTTAGATATAAATAATAATTGTATCTATAAAAATGGCACCTGGCTGTCTCCGGGTTGTGCCAAGTCATAGCCTACTCATTGGGTTCCTGGCCTGGCCGTTAGCCAGAATATCTTGATACACCAGTGCAAAGGGCATGCATATGCTTCCAAACCGCTCTGGAGGCATGACCTCGAACCAGGTCAATTGTCCCCACCAAAGTCTCAAACATACTATCATTGTGACCTTCGATCGGCTCAGTAAAACTGAACTTCAGAAAGAACATTACCAAATTGGCCATTCCCACACCCATGGGTGAAATACTACCGCCCCATTGCCCACAAGACATTTGTTTCTCCTATGTTCTACAAGAACATAGCATGTGAAGTTCTCCCTACTCTCTCTTAGATTTTGCTTTGACAAGGAAAAATATACAAACATATATGTATGAAAGAATTAAAGTATCATTATATATATTATAAGGATTACATTTATCCATATGTATCATCCCATTCTTAAATGGAGCCCGTTGCATTCGCGCCTAATCCATGCACGGTCATTACCAACGGTTGGTTTTCGACAAAATCAAATCCTCTGAACTGTTCCTAAATCAACCACCATGTGGATTAATTAGATTGCAATTAATCAAAAAAATAATTAAATAGTCATGCAACTAATAGGGATTAATTGGTTTGTGGTTAGTTAATCTAATCCAAACCCACATTACTATGTCACGTGTGTCGTTCTTGCATGGAATGTTTGGAGATGATGGGTTGTCGCCACATAGGCCTTTAAATACATCACGTAAATTTTTCTATGCTACTAAAATTATGAATTTTTGAAAGATGAGAAAACTTTAAAGTAATATGAAATACTTTGTTCTAATGTGTGTTCTTGCGTGGAGTGTATGGAGATGATGGGTTGTTGCCACATAGGCCTTTAAATATATCACGTAAATTTTTCTACGCTATTAACATTCTGAATTTTTGAACGATGAGAAAACTTTAAAGTAATTTGAAATACTTTGTTCTAATTTTGAATCTTCCAATTCAAAATTTGAAACATTCAACTACAAAATTAAACAAATTAACTCCACTTAAACTTTCAACTGTGCATTAAAAAACTTTCAACCCAAATACCAAAACATTCAACTCAAGTTTCAAATCAAATTTGAAAACTTTTATCTAGAATTTAAAATTTTGCTAGTCTAATTTTTTTTTAAAATTTTACTCAACTATTTTATTATTAGTTTGATATAATTAAAACTCAAAACAAAATTTGGTGAGGTTTCTTTTAATGGGTCAAGAGAACACAACCCAAGGAAAAAAAAGATATGCATGGGAAAATGACTTAAAAAAAAAGAGAAAGAGAAGTTGTAGTGGGGAACTCCACGATGGGTGTCGTTTCCCTCCTTAAAAGAGATGTTTCATGGTGCGTAGAAGCAAATCAATTTTGAAGCAAAGTCATAAGATCGCAAGTTGGAAGCAAAGGCATAGGAGAAGAAGATTGAAACTTAGCATAATAGCTTTTGTTTCTTAGTTCTGTGGCATTCTTTCTTGTTTTTCCCCTCAATTTTGAGGCTTAAAATCTAAGTGCTCCTGTAACACTTAGATGTATATGTTTGGAAGCCAGATTCTATCCATTATCTAAAAATGGGAAAATGGCTAAAAAAGGGTTGGGAAACGACTGAAAAAAAAAAAGAACACCCGTGCCATCGCACTGGCGAACTTCTAAGTCATGCCAAGTAGCCGTGGAAAGATGATCATCAGGGACTCTACGTCAGGTCCACACGTTAGTGCCAAGTCACACCTAATAGCAAAGGATCACTCTTCGTAACCGCGTGGCACGTTTCTACTAGTTTGAATTTACAGTCCTCCCCGGGTCTACTAGTCGCACTGTCCGCGTGCCTTCCAGCGCATGAACAGTCGTACGACTGAACCTGATGTGTATTGCAAGCGGAACAGATAATTGACTTGACTAGATTACTAAGGGGCTGGTTGGTTCCATAAGTTGTTTTAAGTCCCTATATCATATAGGATGTTTGACACTAATTAGAAAAGTATTAAATGTAGACTATTAATAAAACCTATCCATAATTTTGAACTATTTCGCGAGACGAATTTATTGAGCCTAATTGGTCCATGATTAGCGAATGTGATGCTACAGTAAACATGTGATAATTATGGATTAATTAGGCTTAAAAATTTCGTCTCGTGAAATAACCTTCATTTATATAATTAGTTTTATTATCAGTTTATATTTAAAACTTCTAATTGATGTCCAAACATCCAATATAACACGAACTTAAAAAAATAAAAGTCACCGGATCCAAATAACCTCTAAGTCAGGTCAATTACTAACCTCCAGTGGTGCCCGGTATAACGAGCGGCGGTTTTGTAGGCGCCGGCGCTGGCGCCCACGCCGGCAACGTCAAGCGTGCGGCTGCGTCAGCCGGCAGCTGCAGCATGGAAGGGATTTTGTAGAAGGAATACACCTCGAACCTCATGTTGCAGCGCGCGCCAACGCTCCTGGCGCCCTGCGTGTTGGGCTCGAACGTCTGCCACCACTGCCCCACCACGCCGTCGAGGCACCGCCGGCACTGCGCCGGCGACAAGTCGCTTGTGCACTGCGCCATGGAGTAAATCTTGGGGCATTCGGTGCTGAACCCCTCCACCTCCCCCGTCGCGAACCGATTCGTTGAGTTGACCGCCGCGTACGCTGCGGTGGCGAGGAGGAGGCCGGTGACAACCCGAGTGTAGTGGCTGATGTCGCCGGAGATGTTCCCGGTGTTGTAGAGATCAACTACGCCGGAGTTGTTGGTGGAGGAGAGGAAGTTGAGGTTGGAGAAGCGGAGGTAGCAGGTGTCGTAGACGATGGACACGTCCTTGCTATAGGGGCACAGCTGCTGCGCGTCCTGGAAGGCTGTGGTGACGCAGTCGCGGCACACGGTGGCGTTGGAAGTGTCGCCGCGGCAAAATGAGAGGGAAAAGGTGCTTTCTGGAACTGTGAAGACGCCGGCGCCTGAGCCGTTCTTGGGGAGGGCGGCAGCAAGCTGGATGAGGTTGTCCTGGTAGGTGCCGTTCGCCGAGTAGTAGGCGTATGCGCTTTCTGGATCGGTGCTGATGGCGCCGGAGACAAAGAGAGCCCCAGAGGAGTAGGCGTTCTTGGGGAGGGCGTCGCCGAGCAGTTTGAGGTTATCTTCGTAGGTGCTGTTTGCCGTGTAATTGCCGGTGCCTCCGCATATCTGCCACGGCTGGGCAGCGATCGGCGGTAGGAGAAAGAATGCGGCTAGAAGCAGTAGGACATGATCAACTGAGCCGCCGTGCATGGCGATGGCGTCGAAGGAGGGGAAAGTACGGACAAGGTAGGTAGGAAAATGAGAAGAGCTAAGACAAGCAGAGGCTGAGGCCGACCCGGTGGGGAGGGGGGAGTCTTTATCGAAAAATTACTGGTGGATTTATTCCTGTTGGTATTGACTGCTGACCGGGAAAGTCTTGTGCCGTTGTTTTGTGCTAGGAAAAGGAACTGACCGACTGAATATATACGTTTGATTATCATAGCTGCTGTTCATCTTCTTCCACAATGAACTAATCTCTATTTTCTCTCTCTTGTAACTGAGTTACTGCGATGAATTTGCCTGCGCCGCCGGCCCGTCTGCCGTGATGCCGTCAGCAGTGAGCCTAGGTGGGAGGAAAAAGAAAAGAGGGGAGGAGTGAAGAGATTGGGCTTGCTATTAGGCCTATGGGCCTTGTAAGACCAAGGTGGAGGTCAGAAATATAGGGAATAAGTTCACATGAGGTCCCTCAACTTTACAGCGAGTTTACGAAACGTCCCTAAACCGCAAAACCAGATACCGCGTGTCCCTCAACTTCTAAAACCGGTGCAAATATAGTCTCTAGGCAGTATTATGGGTGGTTTTGCTGACGTGGCACATGGACCCCACATGTCAGCCAGCTAAGTCATGGGACCCATCTGTCAGTCAAATATAGAAAAGAAAAATAAAATATCTCTCTTTCTCCTCTCTCTCTCTCCCCTCTCAACGGAGTAGACGGGCTTATAAAGGAAGACTCAATTACAACATTACACAGAATTTGGCGATCTTTCGCCAGCACTCACGCCATGATCTTGTGACCACGATGTCCACGATTTCTACCACTATCGACCCGCTGATTCCGCGCCATCCCAGGGCCAGACCACAATGCCCAGTATCCTGCGTGCGCGGGTATTTCTCCCATCGCTCAACAGATAGTTTGAAGACCTGAAACCCATCTACGGAGTACTAGCTTGGATTACACAACAGTCACGTACGGCTTCCGCTCCCACTTCCTCCCCAGCCACGGCACGTCGGCGTACGGGAACAGGTGGCTGCAGATGCATCCTTGTCTCCTTGAGCGTCGGCTCTGCGACGGCCGTGGGCGCGTCGATGGTGGGGAGGCGAGGAGCCATGGCGGGAGAGCGGCAGGCACGGAGCTCTCATCTTCCTCCGCCGTCGCCAGTGATGGTGGTGGTGGGATGACGCGACCGCCGCATCGGGGAGCACGGGGAAAAGGGATACATCGCGCCGGAGCAGCGCAGAGAGTTCGGGACCCTGCCAGCCACTGGCGGAGAGGAGAGGAAGAAAAGAGATTGGTTTCTATATTTTTATTCCTATCCGATTGACATATGGGTTCCACAATGCCTCCTCAGCAATACCACCCCACTATAGTACCGGAGGACCTATGTTGAATGGTTTTCGCAAGTTTAGGGTCCAATATATCCGGTATTGGAGTTGAGGGACGATTTTGAAACTCGGTGTCAAGATGAGGGATCTAGATTGGACTTATTCCAAATGTAGAAAGGCTGGATGGGTATGTCACGGCCAAGTCGAAAGGGAGGAAAGGAGTGATGTGGTCTGGATCGGGAAAGAAGGATATACGCGGTCCAACAAGAATTGTAATTTTAGGTAATTTTCAGAGATTTGATTGGAGGGGAGAATTTAATTTAATATTTTTGATTTGGTTTCAAATTCCATATGTGAATCCATAAATATTTCAGGGACTCATGTAAGATCTTGGTGGACTGAAATTTCTGACATTTTCAGAAGTATTAAATTTCAAATGAATTTCCAATTGGTTTTAGGAGATGGCATAAAATGGGAGGGAATTCAAAGGAAGTTTTGGGGTTCAGAATGGATATTTGGACTCAGTAAAATCAAAGGGGATGGATTAAATCTATATCTTGGTATTTTGAATTTTTTTGGGGGCGTTTGGAATGATTTGGAGATATTAGTGAAAGAATAGAATGGGGAGGGGAATTTCACCGAAGATTTTGGTTTCAATTTTATTTAACTCCTGCATAATAATCAAGTTTACACAAGAACTATAAATAGCGCCTCATGTGAGTAGGTTTTGATGTTTGGATCATGATTAAACCTTTAAGAGGTATTCCAAATTTCAAAATCCTAACACAAAGACTTTTTTTGTTAACGGCAATATTTGGATCTAGCCGTTAGGAAGTTATGGATTTGACGCCATGAATATATTGGTTTCTTGGTATAGAATCTGATTGTAACTTTTATCTTAGTTTCGTAGATTGACAAGTCGAATAAATGATTCATTAGACCTAGGGATTCGATGGTACCAAAACTAGCAAGAACAAGCAACAAACACAGAGGAAGACGATTTTTATATAGGTTTAGGGCCTCGTCAGGATAATAGTCTTACTCGTATCGGTCGTGAGGCTTGTTTTTCCTTAATCAACGGATTAACGTGTTGCCGAGTACAATAAGCCACTGAAGGCTAGTCCAAACCTTCGACTAGTATATAGGGGGTATGGCTATATATGTATATATGTGGCGCTAGTCGAGTTGGTGAGATGGTCGAGAAGGCGTTTCCGAGGTCTTCGATGTGCTTCGGCGCATTGTAAATCTCAAGACTCAATTAAACGCATTCTAAGCCCTTTAAGATCCTCTGAATTTATACTCCTTGTAAGGGTAGTCATAACCTACACGGACTCAGGGATTCCGAGTAGGAAGTATGATATGATAAGGAAGGAATCAAACTTATACTATCTGAATTGTATCTTCTAGTATAGATAGTTTTCCCAGCCTCTCCTAATCATGACATACTCGATGGGCCTCTATCCGTATATGTGCATGTCTCCAAAATACGCGGTTATCGTATATACAATGATACGGGGATGTCCCTTATTGAGTATTATAACAGTAGCCCCGTGCTCTATTACGAAGGATTTCTTGACAAGTATTACCTATTCGAAAGGGTATGACGTTGTCAGGTCCTGTTATCAAACCACGGGACGTTAACGGTAGTCGATACCCAAGCAAGTCACTTTTCTCTTTGCGTCAAGTAGGTTTATAGTCGAATTAAAAAATTCGAGTCGAGTTCAGAATTTCGAGTAGATTTAAGCCGTTTTTTAGAAACAGTGCTCCATGGAATAAATCCGGCCATAAATTTTGGGGAATTCGGAGTGACACGAGGCTATAAACTAGAGTTTTGAGATCTGTTTGGAATCCACAATCTCATTCGGCCAGTTTCCAAATTCTCTCCAGAAATCCTAATCCCCTCGTCTTCCAGCTTCAAACTCACTCGCTCCCATCAATGGCTCTTGAGCGTTCCTCCATTGTGAAGCGGGTTGACCGAGTCCAGAAGCCGTTCTAGGTAAGATCATCACCTTCGTTGTCATTCTTGTTGTCTCCTTCCTCCCTTCTCCGATTTCCTTGGTACAACAGTGTTGGAGACCTACGAGAGATCCAAACTCTATTATCATTCTTGTTGCCTCCTTGCACTTGTGCGGGAACTTCAGCGGAATCCCGCCCCATCTCGCCCTCTGTTGACGGTCGTTATTGCAATATTTTGACAGTCAATATTACCAAAAGAATGGAGAGTTGGGTATGCTTGCAATGCATATTTATTTTAGAATAATCTATTTCCACTTGTACTTGGCAAATATTTACTTGTAAAGAAAATATATCAAAAAGGATTAGAAATGGAGGAAACCTCACTCCCAAGGAATGAGAGGGCCCACTGACAGAGCTACCGACCTAAGTAACCATCATTGCACGTGCCACTGACACCGGGACCCACTTGTCAGTCCACTGGAGAAAGCTGGACTCGGTGGGGGGCAAGGGTGGTTTGGCCAAACCAGAGGCACCGCCTCTCCCCACCGACCTTCGACGTGGCGGCTTCCCATTGGCTCCTGGTGGCGGTTACGAGAGGCATGGTGGTCATTTTCCATGGGAAGTTGCCGCCATTGAAGCTCTATAAAAGGAGGCCTCACTCTCTTCTTCAACACACACCAAAGCAAGAAATCAAGCTCACTCTACTTGTAGTATTAGTCTAGTAGAAGTAGTAATAGAATAGTTCTAGTTCAATGAAGGCTTTGGAGGAATTCGGGTAAAGTTCTAACTTTGTTTTCTAGTTCTTTTGTAAGACTTTCATTACTTCAATATATTTATCTTTATACAATTGCGGTAGCCTAGTCCAATCATAGACTAGTCTTGTCAATTTTAGCATTTATATGATTAGTATGCCAGTGTGGTTACATTTATCTGGGATTTGCATTGGTGCGGGTATAATGTATAGGAACTTGGTTAGTATTCAACTTAGGCTAGTCCTAGTAATATTAATCTGGAACTTAGATACTCTACTTTAATTGCAAGGCTGTAGAGTAGGGAGTGATGGCTTAGACGTGGTGTCTAGGCTGGATCTTATAATTATTTGGGCGATTATACTCTGGGTGTGTTTGCGGGCCACCGATGGTGACAGCTCGGTACGGGTGTCTCCCCCGTAGTATAGTTTCCCATATATAAATTTCTGGGGTTTGATGCACCTCCGCATTTAACTTTGGTTGGATGGTTATGACGGCCTGTCGTAAGTAACTCGGCAGGCCGGGGTAACTTTGCGAAGCACCGGGAGGGCATAGCTAGGTCTAGGCTTAGTTATAGCTGCATCGTAAGGAGGGTACACCACACTGTTGTATACTGGTTAGAAGATGTTAGGGTGTTGCATAAAGTACAGAAAATAGAACTATACTATGACTGCTCTTGATTAGACTAACTTAGGATTAATATAGAGTTTAGCTATGTCCTTTGCTTGTGTCACTCTACCAAAGATATATTTCTTACCCCTGTTTAGAACTATGACTTATACATGTGTATGTATTCTATTAGAATGATTACACTTTACAACTCTTCCCTTGGGATAAAATAAATACGATACCTTGGAATACTCCCGGGTGAAATGCTACAATGATATATCCGTGCGCTTGCGGATTCATTTCTGCCAAACCATAGATTATCATTGATTATTTCGAGTTGCCGTCGTTGGGAACTATATTCCTAAAGATGACAATAAGAAATACCAGCAACCATTTCTGGCGCCGTTGCCAGGGAAGATTTCGCAAAGTTAATCATTTCTAATAATTTATATGCACCACTGTATGCGTCATCATCCTTTATAGGCTAACTTTGGTTGCTTTCTATTCTTTTTGATGTGAAAGCAGGGTAGTTTATGTCTGGTTTCAACTTGCCAAAAAACTTCCACGACAATCCAGAGAGGTTCATTCGGAACGTTCAGGCTAGGTCCGTTCCACCCCAAAGAACCGCTTCCGACAAGGAGTTACCAGCAACAGCCGCGCCTCCACGCTTCAGGATGGCTGAGAAGACACTTCATGAGTATGCTGCTCCCTCCGCTGACAACGTGCCCATTGGGCCGCAAGTCAACGTTGGGGATGACGACTTCGATCTGAAGACCAGCCTCATCACGATGGCGTAGACTAGTCCATTCTGCGGCAAGCCGAACGAGGATGCCAGTGCACATCTCCAGCGGTTCCTGGAGATCTGCATCACGTACAAGGTGAGAGGAGTCTCAGCTGATGCCATCCGACTTCGACTGTTTCCGTTTTCCCTCCTCGGGAAAGCGAAGCAGTGGTTCTACGCCAACCGTGCGATCGTCGACACCTGGAGCAAGTGCTCGACGGCTTTCCTGGCAAAGTTCTTCCCGATGGGCCGCACCAACGCCCTTCGTGGGAGAATTTCAAGCTTCCAGCAGACAAGGGATGAGTCCATTCCCGAGGCGTGGGAACGTCTGTAGGAGTATGTTGCCGTCTGTCCTCATCATGGGATGGACGACTGGCTAATCCTGCAGAGCTTCTACAACGGACTCACCCCCTCATCCTGCAACCACCTGGATGCAGCTGCTGGAGGAGCTTTCTTCTCCAAGACAGTTCGGGCTGCCACCGAGCTGATTGAGAAGATGGTCTCCAACATGGGCTGGAGTGAAGAGCGCCTCCAACCCCGTCAGCGAGGAACACACACCGTTAAGGAGACGGATATGCTTGCTGCCAAGCTCGACCTCCTCATGAAGAAATTCGAAGATCAAGAGAAGGGGAGAGCTCCAGGCATGGTGAATGCCTTGGACTCGCACATGACGTGTGAAGTTTGCGGTGGCACGGGTCTTTCCGGGGACAACTATCCCGAGACTTGTGCTGAGGCAATGTACATGGGGAACAACTTCCGTCCCCAAGGAGGTCAAGGCTGGCAACCTTGACCACAATACCAAGGAGGCAACAACGGACAAGGTAATTTCTCTTCTAGTTATTCCGGTCCTAGCCCCTTGAGGGATGCTATTGCTGGGCAAGCTAAGGTTAATGAATCTATCCACAAAAAGCTTGCTGCTAATGATAAGCTCCTAGAAAATATAAACATTAAGTTAGATGGCTTTGCTTCTGCTTTCCAAAACCAGCTTAGCTTTAACAAGATGCTAGAGACCCAGCTGGCACAGTTAGCTACTTTAGTTCCTATTAATGAATCTGGGAAGATACCCGGGCAGCCGGCATCTTCACTAGAGAATGTCAAGACTATGACCACGAGGGGAGGTAAGTCCACTCGTAATCCGCCGCACCCTAACCATACAGGGACCAGCAGCAACAACAAGGAAGTAGTACCATCTACCCCTGTTGAGGAGACAGCAGAACCACCTAAGACAGTGCCACAAGCCTTCTCCGACACTATGCTGCTGCCATTTCCTCAACGGCACAGGAAGCCATCCGTGGATGAGCAGTTCGCTTGTTTCATGGAGGTGATCCAGAAGATCCACATCAACGTGCCATTGCTGGACGCCATGCAGGTGCCGACTTACTCTCGGTACCTGAAGGACATCCTCAACAACAAGAGACCACTGCAGATAGAGGTAGTGAAGCTGACGGAGGAATGCAGTGGTGCTATACTCCACCGGGTACCAGAGAAGAAGAAGGACCCGGGGTGCCCCACTATCACCTGTTCAATTGGGAACCAGCAGTTCAACCAAGCTCTGTGCGACTTTGGGGCCAGCGCCAGTGTGATGCGCAAGGCCGTCTTCGACAAGCTCAACTTCACCGAGCTGACGCCCACAACAATGCGCCTCTAGTTGGCAGACTCGTCAGTCCGCTACCCCACGGGTATCGTCGAGGATGTGCCAGTGAAGATTCGGGAGCTCTTCATCCCGGTGGACTTCGTTGTACTGGACATGGCCGAGAGGGATACTATGTTCATCCTTGGGCGTCCGTTCCTCAACACTGCCGAAGCCACCATCGATGTTGGAGCTGGAGAAATTCAGTTCCAAATCGACGGGAAGAAGTAGAAGTTTGAGTTCCGTCCTAGAGCTCCGGAGCAATGCTCAATTGTCAAGATCAAGTATGAGCCGAAGACTCAGAAAATCCAGGAGGTTGAACTACAACCTAGGAAGACGGACAACCTCATTGCTTTCATGAGGAACTGCCTGGAAAAGGATGCCAAACTCCAGAATAGTGAGCGGAAGGAGGCATACCGGAGAAGGAGGGAACTGGCTAAACGCCGGAACAATCCTACTCCCCGGCACACTCAGGAGGCCCCGTCATCCCAGAAGGCACCGTCAGCACCGCCGCCATCAACCAAGAAAATCTGGCGGAAGAAGAAGAATGCGCCCGCTCCATCACCTCCGGAGACGGGTGTACCAACCAAGAACTGAACGCCGGAGGTACGGTCCTGCTGTCAGACCCAAAACGACGTCGCCCTCACCAACAGGTAAATTGGTATGTATCCCATATTTATTTTCAGCATACTTAAAATCAAAATTCCAAAAAGATTTTTTTATTATTTTTGCATTAGGACAAAAATTTTGGAGTAGTTTTTGCAAAATAAAATATTTTTTTAGAGCACTTGGGGCTATTGCACCGACTGGACCCACATTTTTGGCCGTTGGAACCCAACGGTCGAAAGTGGGCCCGGTTGGAGGCCATAGGGGTTCGGCTGAACCACCCTAGTTCGGCTGAACCATGGCAGCAACGGTTACCTGCCATTTTTGGCAGGCCAACGGCTAGTGGGGCCCACATCCCGATTCTAGCCGTTGCACCCAGTCCTATAAATTGGTGGGTCGGCTAAGGGGAGTTCCACACCATTTCCACCCATTTTCACTCCCTCTCAAGCTTCCACTTTGCTCCAAATCTTCAGTCTTACATTTTGCAAGATTTACTCCAAAGTTTTAGTCCATTTAATCTGCATTTAGCTACATTCACAACGTTACTTTGGAGATATACACTCGGCGGGTAGAAATCTTGCGTAGCCTAACCCCCGTCCGAGTGTTGTCAAAAATCTTTTGTGCTGGATGAAGAGGAGCATCACTCGCTTGTTCTCAAAGGGATCCAGCTCCCGATCACGCCCTCACCACGACGAGCCGAGTGCATACTCGTCCGAGGACACATCCATGGATGGAGAGGACGAGGTGCCACGGTTGATGGACGACTCCGACCTCGACCTTGTCGGCGAACGTGAGCGGCAGGCGTACCAGATGCTGAGGAACCAGGAGTACGCTCACACCAAGGTATTCGACCCGGCTCTTCTCGAGAAAACAGGTATGGATGTTGAGTTTAATTTAATTTGGAGAACTTTAGGATGGAGGGAATTTGCGGAAGTAGATGAGTCTGGCTCTCGTCTACTTACTATCCAGTTCCTCTGCACCTTGAGAGAAGATAAGGAAGGAATCTCGTTTAGGTTCTTCGGCAAGGAGTACACAATCTCTTGGTCGAACCTAAGCACCCTACTTCTTTTCCATGATAGGTGTAAGACTGACCTTCCTAAGGCTATTTCTGGCTTTGAGAAGGTGGCATTCTGGGAGAAAATCTCAGGTCCCCCCACCTCGAGGAATCCTAGAAATAATGACATCCATAATCCTACCCTTAGATTCATGCACAAATGGATTGCCATCACCATGTTTCCACGTAAGGATTTAAGACCAGTTAGAAAAGATGAAATAGCTATTCTTTTTGCCATGGTCCATAAGATAAAAGTTGCTCCTGTACGATGCATGATTAAACAATGGTTAGAGAACATTAAGTTTACTGTTGCAGTGGAGTGCACCTCATTGATTACTCGTATAGCGAATGGGCTGGGGGTAACGACTGGCAAGCACATTGCTTTCCTTACCTCTCCCCGTTGTTATATTGATGAGGCATATTGGGTGCAAGGCCACACGCTCAAGCATGCAGCAGATGGTACTCTTGTTTTCTTTTACCCCCATTATACGAATGAAATCCCGTTACCTAACCCGGGGTATCATTTGTATAACTGTGGTGAACTAACCATACAGTTGCAGCCAATAGAACCTGCTGCAGGGACATCACGCAGGGACACACGACAAAGGGCAAGGGAAGGCTATGAGAAACCTTCATCCACTGCACCGACGCGCACCAGTGAGGTATACTGAACTGGAGATGCGCCTGGTTGGACCCAGGCGTACCCACAGCCCAATGCCGCTAGCACACCCTGGCCTAGTGCCAGCGACAGCCAATGGCGCATACCCACTGCGGCCCACTCGGCCAGCTCGAGCGGTGTGCCTCCAGCCTTCAACATGAGACGCTCCACCTCCTCTCGCGGGGATTTAGGAGAACTCACTAGAAGGATGGATGCACTGGATGTGCAGACGGAGGAGATGCACTGGATGTGCAGACGGAGGAGATGAATTGGCACCTTGCGGAACATGTGGCACAGACGCAAGAATGGCGACAGCATGCTGACGAGCAGTTCTTCAACATCAACACCTTGATGCAGCAGCAGCAGGCCGACTTGCAGGCTTACTTTCACTTCTAGGGATTCAACCCATACCAGGGTCCCTGAACGAAAAGCAAGCTTGGGGGGAGATGCCTCTCCTCCCACCAAGGTAACCTGTATCATTTCATTTGCATATTTACTTTTTGCATTGCATCTGAAAAAAATTTAAAACAACATAAAAATTTGCAAAATAGAAAATACCAAAAAGATAGGTTAAATTTCCCTATGCTAGGTAAGACATCCTAATCTCTTCATGTTGAAATGATGAAAAGTTACTCTGTTTATATGTCTCTTGTATATGGGTTCATAGTAGAATAATCTCTTAGACTTTAAGTAAGCAAACCTGTTTTATGCCTAACCTGTGGTAAATGTTTTAGTAACTTGCCAATGTTAAGTCTAGGTTGTTGAGAAATATGATATGGTAAATAGAGTTGCTAGAATTCTGCTCAACATTCAACTTGAATCCCGGATGATTTCTTTTTCAAAAATAAAACGAAAAATTCCTCATGTGATATAAATACCCACCAAGGCCAAAAATATTCTTCATGATAAACCTTATACATTTTGGTTACTTGTACTTCCATTGAACTTTGTCAAACTCGATGACTTGTGTAGATGTTTTTTATGCTCTATGATCAAGATCAAATACCACTTGCACATGCTAGACTTCTACACCGGAAGGAAGTATCCATTCCATTCCACCATATTACATTCCACCAAAAAGCTCCACAAAAATATCCATATCCATATGCTCTTTCTCCACAAAAATATCCAAACCAAAAAAAGAGGGTAGCCCATTGCCAAAAATCAAGAGTGCAAACTCTTACAAAAATATTCCAAATAAAACAATGTGGCCAAAAGTATCCCCTCGCAAAAAAGGCTTCCAAAAAAGAGAGAGAGACATATCCCCTAGAAAGGAGCCAAATAAATTCCACATCCACTTCCACTTCATACTCCACACACTTTGCACAATCTTGATCTTGAGTATGATTTACTTTCTGCTTTAGTCATAGTTTTTAACTTAGTAATAAATGTGAATACAAGTATGCCTCATTTTGATCCCTACCAAGCTCCAGATATAAACCTTTAGATGTAGGAAACAAAAGAGACAATCTCTTGGTGAGGATTTATACACATTAGAGTGACCGAGAGATCGCTTGAGGAACTTGTTTTTATTTTCAAAAATCTTTCAAAAACTCTGGAATAAGAGTTGAATTAGAGCAGGTGAATAGCGCTCTACGAGCCGTTCTATCTCTCAACTATCGAAGGCAAGGCAAAGGTATGTGCCAAATTCATGAACACAAGTATATGGACATAGAATATACTAGCTTGCTTAGGTTGTAGAGGATATTACACTATGCACCTATAGATCTGAGATATATGACATTATAGCAACTCCTGATCAACAGCCATGTTTAAATTTTTGTTCTTTCCTTTACTCGGGACGAGCAAATGTTTAAGCTTGGGGGGTTTTGTTGACGGTCGTTATTGCAACATTTTGACCGTCAATATTACCAAAATAATGAAGAATTAGGTATACTTGCAATGCATATTTATTTCAGAATAATCTATTTCCACTTGTACTTGGCAAATATTTACTTGTAGAAAAAATATATCAAAAAGGAGAAAAAATGGAGGAAACCTCACTCCCAAGGAATGAGAGGGCTCACTGACAGAGTTACCGACCTAAGTAACCGTCATTGCACGTGACACTGACACCGGGACCCACTTGTCAGTCCACTGGAGAAAGCTGGAGTCGGTGGGGGGCAAGGGCGGTTCGGCCGAACCACCCTGGTTCGGCCGAACTAGAGGCACCGCCTCTCCCCACCGACCATCGACGTGGCGGCTTCCCATTGGCTCCCGGTGGCGGTTACGAGAGGCATGGTGGTCATTTTCCATGGGAAGTTGCCGCCATTGAAGCTATATAAAAGGAGGCCTCACTCTCTTCTTCAACACACACCAAAGTAAGGAATCAAGCTCACTCTACTTGTAGTATTAGTCTAGTAGAAGTAGGAATAGAATAGTTTTAGTTCAAGGAAGGCTTTGGAGGAATTCGGGTAAAGTTCTAATTTTGCTTTCTAGTTCTTTTGTAAGACTTTCATTATTTCAATATATTTATCTTTATACAATTGCGGTAGCCTAGTCCAATCATAAACTAGTCTTGCCAACTTTAGCATTTATATGATTAGTATGCCAGTGTGGTTACGTTTATTTGGGATTTACATTGGTGCGGGTATAATGTTTAGGAACTTGGTTAGTATTCAACATAGGCTAGTCCTGGTAATATTAATCTGGAACTTAGATACTCTACTTCAATTGTAAGGCTGTAGAGTAGGGAGTGATGGTTTAGACATGGTGTCTAGGCTGGATCTTACAATTATTTGGGCGATTATACTCTGGGTGTGTTTGCGGGCCGCCGATGGTGACAGCTCGGTACGGATGTCTCCCCCGCAATATAGTTTCCTACATATAAATTCCTGGGGTTAGATGCACCTCCGCATTTAACTTCGGTTGGATGGTTATAACAGTCTGTCGTAAGTAACTTGGCAGGCCGGGGTAACTTTGCGAAGCACCGGGAGGGCATAGCTAGGTCTAAGCTTAGTTATAGCTGCATCGTAAGGAGGGTACACCACACTGTTGTATACTGGTTAGAAGATGTTAGGGTGTTGCATAAAGTACAGAAAATAGAACTATACTATGACTGCTCTTGATTAGACTAACTTAGGATTAATATAGAGTTTAGCTATGTCCTTTGCTTGTGTCACTCTACCCAAGATATATTTTTTACCCCTGTTTAGAACTATGACTTACATATATGTATGTATTTTATTAGAATGATTACACTTTACAAATCTTCCCTTGAGATAAAATAAATACGATACCTTGAAATACTCCCGGGTGAAATGCTACAATGATATATCCGTGCGCTTGCGGATTCATTTCTAATAAACCATAGATTATCATTGATTATTTCGAGTTGCCGTCGTTGGGAACTATGTTCCTAAGGATGACAATAAGAAATACCAACACCCTCTTCCAGCACTATTATGAACTCAAGCTCGTCAATGGTGCTGAAGGGGTGGGGTCGTGCTTTTTCCAGAGCCGTGATCATCAGAAAGCACATTACATTCCCAGCAAGATGACCCCGTCAAGGCCGAAGTTGAAGGAAGGATGGTTCTACACCTAGGCCGACGAGTACTTTGCCCACTACGACATCCCTAAGAACACGCCTGAGGAGTGCGATAGCTAGAAGCACGCGCCACATCTGACCCCATGCTCATCTTGTTTGTTACGTAATTTTGCTAGTGTTGATACCAGTGAATCCCCTGGGCATAGCAAATAACGTATTCAACTTATCAGTCTATGACATATAAATGATGTGGTGCTAGAGATCACCACACCGGATATCGCTTGGGGACCAGAGTTGATTACTCTTTCTTGATATCATTTAAGCGGTTTGGGGATAGTACACGATATGACACCAATTGAATGAATCAAAATACCTCCCATATTCCATTAGGTCAAAAATGTCATCTTTAGTCTTTAACTAGAAAAAAGGGCTCGCCTTTGGCGTGCCCATCCATAGCTGCTGGCAAATTCAATCCCCAAAAATATTAGGTTTTTTGGGTAACCTGAGAACTACAAATTTCAACACAATGATTTGAATAAACAATCATGGGATTGGCAGCAATAAACAGAGCGGTTGAATTTAGGAAGTGATGAGATCCTGTGAAATTGTGGATAGTTCAGGATTCCAATTTACAGAGGCGGCAAATTTTGCATAACTCAATGGATTTCTCAGTTGCTGTAATTAATGGAATTACAATTTCAGACACTACTGCAGATGTGCCTGGCGATTTCATTTGGAATGGCTTTCTTGTTTGTGTTATGCATGCCACACCTTGATCATCCGAGCTGTGTAGAATACTACCCTCTGTTAGATCTACTCATATGATTGTCGCTCAACATTGCCTTGGTTACTGATTCCACATGCTTGGAGAAATGTGCACTGAGGACTTAAGAGAGCTGTGAGCCTAGGATATTCTTCACTCCAACTGTATAACTATATCAACACTTTGCATAACCTAACTTCATTTAAAATTAGGCCATTATAAATTACTATAACATGAGAAATCCATACTATAATTTATTTAACCAGCTCTGAACACGTAAAGGGCATGATGACATAATAATATGCTTTACTCACAAATACAACAAAATTACCTGATAATCCTTGTGAAAGTAGAGTCTCAGTTCTTGAACTGGGACGTTTCTACACACAACATTGCCCCCAAAACAAAATTCAATAGGAGATACAATATGGCTGACCGAGTATTATTTCCTGCCACTTCTAGGATAGATATATGCTTTCCTGAGCTTTCTGCAAGACCAAGGTGAGAAAGAGAGACTCGGTGAAATAGACATGTCTGTGAAGATGCGGACTACCTGCACCTGGACAGAAAGACCCTATGAAGCTTTACTGTTC
>CM002485.1:15425067-15435502 GCA_000325765.3 Leersia perrieri
TGCGCAGCTTAGGTGGAAGGCGAAGAAGGCCCCCTTCCGGGGGGGCCCGAGCCATCAGTGAGATACCACTCTGGAAGAGCTCGGATTCTAACCTTGTGTCAGACCCGCGGGCCAAGGGATAGTCTCAGTTAGATAGTTTTTATGGGGCGTAGGCCTCCCAAAAGGTAACGGAGGCGTGCAAAGGTTTCCTTGGGCCAAATGATATCAATGTTCTAAGAAAAATGTTACAAGTTATAGCCTCAAATTCCTTGTGCATATGTATAGAATATTGAATTCAGATTGGAGGTGATTATTTATGGCTTAACGAAACTATATCATGAAACCAAATAGTACTATAACCATCACATTTTATTTGCAGTAAAACCTAAAGGTAAAGTGTGTTGGAGTATTACATACAATGAAATTGAGTTGCATCATCTGGCGCACTTAGGAAAGTTAACAGGAAAGTTGGTTGGGATGTTCTAGCCATACAACTTTTGAAATGTCTGTTTGTGATCAATGAAGAAATTATATGTAAAAAGGACATAAAGCACTCTTTTAATACATATCATGAATGCAGGTAGTCTATCTTCATTGATTCATGGGCAGGGATTATTCATGGTGTATAAAACTACAAAGATTATTTTCCGAACATGGACAACACTATATATTAAACAAAAGAAACTTTGTACTTGGGGCTCATTTGGTTTGATGCCCTACCAAATCATTGGTAGTGCCAAATCTTAGGCAAGTTTTGGCACTACCAATGTTTTGGTAGAGTTTGGTTGTAAGTTTCTATTGGTATTGGCAAAAATTGGCACTAATCCAAACATGTAGAAGATACTATTTAAGTTGACAAATATTTGGTAGGACAAGTTTTGGTATCAAAGCAAAACAGCCCTTCGCTCTGTTCAACTGGCTGGCTGGCTCCAGCCAGCTCTTAACAAAACCCCATTCAGCCCATCCAACTTCTATATAAAAATCCATTCAGCTCAGCCATTTTCAGCCCAGCTTAGCCAGCCGAACAGGACTCTTATCTTATCCAGAAACAACAATTTTGATGAAATTAAAAAAATAATAAAGTTAAATATTAAGGAGTAGAACCATACATGTTTGAACAAGTTTAGAAACCACATACCCTACTAATGAACGTAGAGTAAAGCATCGGCACACGAACAAAAGACAGAAAGGGTAAGCTGCGAGTATATCCTCTTCATCAAAATGCAGAGCTCATCAAAGAGTTTATATACTCCATATTTAATAACTGATGTGACATGTGATTTGATGAAGAAAGAATCGCTAATACAAGGACAACCAGTACTCCTAAAGATCTGCAGCAAGTAAAACCAGATAAATTGGTTATATTCCGCATTTAAATAGCAGTATCACAACAAAAGTTTGTTATTCTTTAGAGCTTGATTCTCAACTGTCATCTAATGGATTTTTTGCAGAATGTGAAGAGAGCACCACCACTGACTTACGAAGATAATCACTCTAGGAGTCCTAAATTGATCTACACATTTAGTTTCTGATCTACTTGCCTAGAGCCGCACTACCCAAGCGTACATGCCTAACAGTCAGCTAAAGCTATATCTTCCCACAGCTACCGGCCATCAATAAACACCATCAACTGAGCCACGCTTCATATTTCCAGAACGAACATAAATCTGCAATCTAACATCACCTGGATAGTGGATGCCCCGGCATCATAGACAATTAATTAAGCAACATAGATAACAACTATGTTTCAGCGATCATGCGCATTCATATATCTGACTCAATCGGGAATTCAGACAATTAAATCAGCACACAAAGTCAGCATGCAAGGAGTGGCCACAGGAGAATCAGAGCATGAACCCTCAAGACCTAAACAGGGAACCACGACAGGAAACCAATCGAGATTCGGCGTCCGATCCCCCATGGGGAAGTTGACCTGGTAAGAGAGGCTGAGGGAGCAGGCGCAGTTCTGGGAGCTGAAGACGAGGAGAGGAGGCCGGTCAGGCACGAAGGAAATTCCGGTCGATTCCGGGGAAGGAACCACCGACGAACACCGGAGGCGCCCCTCTCTCTGCCGCGGTCGCTGCCTCCTCCTACTACTCTTCCCGCTCGCACGGGGTTCTGCGGCGTATAGAGGAAGGCGGCGGCGTGTCCCATCGCCTCCAACCGGACCGAGGTGGGCAAACGCCGGTAGGGCAGAGAGCCATGGAGATGGAATGAGAGGCAGCGGAGGAGGCCACGACGGCGAGCGGCCGAATTCGGAGGACGCTTCGTGAACGAGCTGGATATATTTGTGGCGCTTTTACAGAAAAGCCCATCAAACTTCATAAATTACAATGGGGTCTTAAGCAGCGATCTCTCACCATCGATTCGAGATCCGATGGCTGTGGGTAGGGAGTAAACTCTGGAATCGGGATGAGCCACGTGGAGGGGTTATCTGGCCGGGATTGTGCCCGAAATTCGTAATATAGAAATTACTCCACTGCCATCAGTTATGATAATTTCTTTTCTATACCAGCCTCTTTTGTGATCAATGGTTCATAGTACATCACATGGTAGTATCTCCACGTAAAACGCCTCCTCCTTCCCAACGTAGGGATGTGGGCAGGTAATTTTGAGGTAGGCAGGGGATTAAAGTTGGGTCTAGTTCGGCAAACCAAAACAAGATTTGCATCAAACATAAAAAAGGAAAAACTGTGAGAGGAATAAGAACATAAATCAGCAAGAGGTTGAACGTAAACCTGATCAACATCACATATAAGGCGGGACGTTTCAGAGTTCAGAAGGGGACTCGACCTGGTAGTACAAAGAAAGAAGCTTCCCCTCTAGATATTTCTCACCTAGCGTAGTCTGTAATCCGGCATTTGCGAGTGTATGACTCTCCTCTCACAGTGATCATCGCGGTTGTGTCCCTGGTTTATTTTTCTTCCAAAACTTTTCACGTTAAAATACTGTATCTCCTATTATTAAACGTCTTTTATCTGCTACTAATCGTTTTCTAACACAAGTACATGACACAGTCCAGTGCCCCGTTATGTGGGTAGTTCTGGCAAGAAACTATCAACGGGAAAGTTCTTGTCTAGGTCGAAAGAGTCATTCTCATAACTTTATCAATCGTTGAATTCCTTGAAAGAAAACAAGTTTTCCATGTACTAATACCAGTTTAGTAGAAAAGGGCAGAGCTTTCCACAACATTTTCCTATGTTTAACAGCATAATTGACAACAGTGACAATTCATCATGCCATACATCACTGTCACTCTGACTTATTACGTGATGGCGTGATAGTGTGATACTACAAAAGGGCCTCCACATGCATCAAGCTAATCTAGAAGCACTGTACACAACTGGTTCGATGAGTGAACTAGTAATAATTCAGGATTCATCTCGGGAAGAGTTCAGAAATTGATACATCATTCGAAGACACAACGGCTGAATTATCAGTGTACCCGAAAGACCTTGGTCTTCGATAGCGTTCTGAATACGGATTAGAGTTGTCACTGGCACTAACATCCTGGATGCAGAAGGCTGGCCTGGATAGAGAAGGAAGACGAACAGTGCTGCTGCTAAGCATGATGTTTACTGACGACATCGTCGGCCTGTTTGCAGGTTTTTTCTGGACACACAATAGCCCGATGTGGATGCACTTCAATATCTGGTCGATGGGAGGATGATTACCTAAGGATGGATCAATCAACTCTACAACATTTCCCCTGGTCCAATGCTCCCATACCTGCACCAAATTGGTTAATTTATTCAAGTATATATTTAGAAATGTAGTCAGTGTTTATTCAACTATATATTAACAAGCTTAAAAGTACTCACAAGGTTTAAGAGGTCAACATCTTGCCCACTATCATATGAGCCAGTATTTCTTCTTCCCGTGACGATCTCTAATACCAAAACGCCAAAACTAAATACGTCCGACTTGATTGAATAATGTCCACGCATGGCATATTCTGGTGCCATGTATCCACTGTAATAAAAAAAGACTACATTGTAACCTATTGTATTTTGGTACCTTATTTAGAAAATGTTGGCCCATGATTATACTTACTATGTTCCTGCAATACGATGAGTGACATCTTCTGATTGATCCCCACCAAATATCTTTGCTAAGCCAAAATCAGAGATCTTAGGGTTATAATCAAAGTCTAATAGGATGTTGCTTGCTTTGAGATCCCGATGAACTATCTTCAATTGAGAATCTTCATGAAGGTATTGCAAGCCTCGAGCAATTCCATTTATAATCTTGAATCTTTTTCCCAAATCTAGCTCGTTGTTCTTTTCAGTATCTGAGTGTCAAACAAGAAAAACCATAGCATTGTAATATAATTAATAACTCTACTGGAATTTGGAAGTGCTATATTTTTTTTAAAAAAAAGTACTAGAGAGAAAACCATACCAAAAAGAATGATATCAAGGCTTCTATTTGGCATATATTCATAGACAAGTATTTTCTCTTGCTCTTCCAAGCAAACACCAATAAGCCTTACAAGATTCTTGTGGTAGAGCTTAGCAACCAAAACTAGTTCACTTTTCAGCTCTCCTATTCCCTGTCTGGAACTCCGGCAAAGCCTCTTGACAGCTATTTCCTGGCCATCAGGTAGGACTCCCTATCCAAGTAAAGAGATACTATTATAATCCACGAAAATATAACTGACAAATGTACAGATGGTATAATTGTGTACCTTATAAACAATGCCGAATCCTCCTTTGCCAATCATTTTTGTTTCAGCAAAATCATCCGTAGCAACTCGTAGTGTTGGTAGGTCGAGTATAAGCGAATCAATGCTTTGAATATCATCTGAACTAATTGAATCTGTTGGGACAAAGATGAAAAATAAGTGGCCGCGTTCGTTTCAGATGATGTACTAGGATTATTTCCAGGCACGCGAAACGCGAAATGTATTTATTTGATTTTTTTAAAGAAACTTACATATAAAAAGTTTTTTGAAATATTGTACCGTTTAGCGGCCTGAGAAGCGTGCAACCAATAGTCTGAAAAGTAGCCACAGGTGCTATGTAGTAACAAACGTGGCCGATTCAGATGTTGAGGTTGGAATATTTTGGGCACGCAAAATGAGAAGTATCATTATCACATAATTAATTAAGTATTAGCTATTTTAAATTTGAAAAATGCATTTATTTGATTTTTTAAAGAAACTTATCTATGAAAAAGTTTTTTCAAATAATACACCATTTAGCGGCTTGGGAAACGTGCAAGCGATAATCTGGGAAGTAACCATTTGTGCTATGCATATTAGAATGCAGCCTAAGCTTATAAAGAAGTCTGGTTTCATTCATTCAAAAAAAAAGGGAAGGAAAATATGATTTCACTATAAGCTAGGGATATTGTTTGGCATTAAGGTTAAAGATAATGAAATTAAATGGACAAAACTACTCTGGAAAGCTACTACCTCTGTTCCAAAATACTTTGAGTTTTTGCTTCTAACGTTTGACCATTCTTCTTATTCAAAAATTAATCAAAAATTATTTATTTTATCTGTGACTTGTTTATTATCAAAAGTGCTTTAAGTATGATTTATTATTTTCTATAATTGCACTATTTTTTTAATAAAACGAATGGTCAAATATTACAAATAAACAGTCAAAACGTCCTCTATTTTAAGACGGAGTATCTAAGTATCCATCACAATGACTTGTGAGTGCTAACTTATCATGAATTCAGCAGACTTACTGGGCAGAAACGTCTGTTCTTCTGGTCGTCTCCTCTTCAAACAATAAAAGCATGCTACGGTGATAAACAGTATTGCAGCGACTGCAGGCATGACAATGGCTAGAACTGTACCGGTCCTAGTTCTCCTTTTCTCTGCAAATAAATACAATTCCATTCAGACAATGTGCACTGTAGTTAGAACTGTAACCAGAATCTGGGCAATAAAACTTCATTTTTCGACTAGTAACAGGTGTATTTTGCAGGGAAGTACAATTCGATTCAAAGTTTCACAAAGTGTCCACTGTAAAAATGTATATTTTGCAGTGGAATTTCCACAGCTTTTGACAACAGAGCCTCGCAAAACGCAAAAAGAGGCACTGAGGCAGAGTGGTAGTTGCGTCGCTATCTCATCTCAAATTAGTCTGTGTGCTGTGTTAGTACGCAAAACGCAAAACCTTTTAGTACTTAGTAAGTGCAGTTTCAATTCGCAAAACGCAAAAAGAGGCAGAGTGGCCAGTAAATGCAAGTTCAAATCACCTAAAAAGAAATTGTTTCTGTTGCTCACCTCCAGACCTTGTCGACGGTGGCGCAGGCAGCGGCGGCGCCTCCACGAACGCCGGAAGCTGCAGCAGCGGGCGGCCGGAGAAGAAAGGAAAAACCTCGTACCGGAAGTTGCACCACACCCCGAAAATCGCCCCTCCCGTCCTCCCGCTGAAATCAGACAGCCGCCCAATTATCGTCCTAAGGCAGGTCAGGCAGACGTCCGGCGACTTGTCCGGCGTGCACTGCACCAGCGCGTAGATCTTGGGGCGATCGCTCTCGCCGTCGACGCCCTCCTCCTCCCCCGTGCCGTACCGCCGCGACGACGAGTTCGCCGCGTAGTCCGCGGTGGCGTTGACGAGCACGCCGACCGCCGCATCGAACGCCGCCCGCGACGGCGCGCTTACGAGGCGTGAGCGCTGGAGGGTGTAGGTCGTGACGAAGTAGTCGTCGTCGACGAAGAAGTTGCGGTTGGAGTAGCGGAGCTGGCAGAGGTCGTAGAAGACGAGCACGTCCTTGACGAGAGGGCACAGCCGCGGCGCGTCGCGGAAGCCGGCCGCGACGCAGCGCTCGCAGGCGGAGGCGTTGGCGTCGCCGCGGCAGAGCGCGAGGCCGTACACCTTGTCGGGGACGTCCCCGACGGTGTCGGTGGCGTACATGGCCGGAGACGAGGACGAGGAGGTGTTCTTGGGGAGGGTGGTGGAGAGGCGATCGAGGTTGGTCTGGTACGTGCTGTTCTTCGTGTAGTTCCCGCTGGGAGGATAGGGCGAGCACAGGTGCCATGGTGGAGATTCGTCTTCGCCGGCGGCGAGCGGCGCGTGGGGGACGGTCGCGAGGAGGAAGGTCACGGCGGCGACGCCGGCGAGATGGGAAGAGAGGAGGCGCGCGTCGCGCATTCTGCTGGCAAAGTGACAAATGGACACCTGGACAGCTGGTTGGTTTGTCAGGAGAGGAGAGAGACCGACGAGGCCGCAACTCGAGTAGTCGAGTGTCAGGAGGGCCCGGATTGTTTGACTGGGGAAAGTTAATTATTGACTTTCGAATTCCTGTGGCCAGCGGGCAGCGGGCACCGGTAGGGAAACGGTTAACGTCACCGTGTCGCGCGTCATTCACCCGCGCGACACGGTCGTCCACCCGCCATGTGTCTCCCACATGTTCCTTAGCCGAGGAGGAAGAAGAAGGGGAGGGTGGCCGGGTAACGCCGGTGCCGACAACGACGAAGGCTACCTCGTCTTCACCTTCGGTGACGGCGGCGGCAACAAGTATTAAGAGTTTCGGGAGTGGGATGGAGGAGGAAGGGGGAGAGGGGGGTTCGCCAACGACCTTAAAATGATTGTCGGGAGGTGTCCGGACCGGGGGTGGACAGCGGGCAAGGGCGGACGGCGAGACGGCAGCGCTGTCACCGGAGCCGCGGGTGAAGGCCAATGGTGGGCGGGATAGCGGCGGGGCGAGCAAAGTCGATACCGCCATCACCAGAGGCGACGAAGAAGAGAGAGAAGGGGGAAGCGGCAGGGAAGGGGGTTGATGGCGGGGGCTCGCCAGCGCCGAGCCTGGATGGCGGGGGAGGCGGCGGAGGACGGAGGTGGCAAAGGACGACGGAAAACACCGGCGACGGAAGGAGGAAGGAGGGGCGGTGGGATCAGGGAGGAAGAGGCAGACAAAGGCGAAGATGTGCCGTGCGACTCCCACCCGCGCAACACGTTGGTAGTTCTTCACGATGTGACTGAAAACTTAGGATCAGATTTTTATATAAATTAGTAAATTTTTATATTATAATTACCTCAAAATAAAGCTACCTCGTATCCCAGAGGCTAGAGGGCGCTCTGTATTTGTAACGAGTGGTACTGCTGGATTTCCACAAAAGAAAGATCAGCGCATGACGGTGCAGATAGCTAGTTATGTCCGTCCAAGTGTAATCTCAATGACAATGATCCCTAAAAAGATGACATAAGTGACGCTAAACATTTAGACTAGCTTGGAAAAAAATAACTCCATTTCTGAATTGTATGATTGCCAAAATATCGCTTAGCTCATCTAATGTCCACTTTCCTTTTTTTTTGAGGGCTCATCTAATGTCCACTTGTGCGGTCTGCGAAGGGCGAATACTTTTCTGAGTTTATCTGGACTCTTGCGTAGCCGCCGGTCCCGGTCCCGCCAGCCATGTACTAATCATAGTCTCTGTGTTTTCCTCCTTGGTATTGACATCCCAGCAGCCCTTTCAGCTGATACATCAAAGGAGATTATTGTCCATATCGAGTCTGGTTGACATGTTCTTCTTCATTTTCAGCTGTTACTATACATCAAAGACGATATTTCTTGCTTGTCTCATGTAACAGCTTAACCGGTAGGGGTGCTGTGAATCATCCAAGCAATTTAGTCCATCAAATTTCAGCTGAGGTTCTGCTTGATCTCTGATGTTTCAATAAAATCATCCGTCCTATAAGCTCCAAAGCGATCCTTGCCTCCTTAGTCACTCGTGCTACATGGCGAATACTAGGAAGCAATAACCTTGCCAAATTATTATTGCCCCTCACAATTAATAGTCAATTACTATCTCTGTTCCAAAATATAAAACATAACCACCTTGAATTTAAGGACAAACAAACATTTAATCCAGCCAATACATGGATTTTATTTTTGTTTTAGTTTATTGTTTTTCCAATGCATATAGTAGTGCAATTAATACATGCCTTATATTTTGAAACATAGAAAAAAATGGTTGCGTCTTAAAACGCGGGGAGTATAATGGTAATGAAGAATTTGAAATTCAACGAAGCAAATAACTTTGAGCACTTGTGGGGTGCCTGGCTAAATGGGTTTGATAAACATAATAGAATGTTGGTGATTGTAGGGAAAGATGCTGTAGTGTGGGCAATTTGGAAAACAAGGAATTTAGCTTGGTTCAAAACACCTTACCTAGTGGCTAGGGACTCGCCGGAGATAATTATGAATGCTTGTCATTGGTTAACTTCGTGGTCTTTTTTCTTTTTAAAAAAGATAATAGATAAATCTAGCTTTTAACTTTGAAAGAAGCTACAACCAATTATTACATAAATGTCGAACCTAGTAATATAAATCAACATTGGCTCACACCCAAATAGCTAGACTCTTAGCAGCAAAATAAACACATAATGGAGAAAATAGCTTATTCAAGCAATCCTATTGTTCAATCTTTATCCAAAGTTAGCAAAGATTTGTATGCCTATTGTCTCCAACATCGAACATGCCAAGGAAATAACTTCCTTTTCATCGTCACGTCTTTGTAACTGTACCCAGAATTGGAGCCAATAAGTTGCTGGGGGCAGAGGATGGTGGGTCGCTATCAACAGTGGATGCGGGGAGCCGGGGATGGTCGTCGTCGCCGCCGCCGGGCTCGGGGCGGTCGCGGTCGCCAACTGTTGCACGGGAGCGGTCGCCGGGGAGTCGTCATCGCGGTTGCCAGCCGCCGGTGGTCCCCATCACCGTCGCGTGGCGTTGTCGCTGGCCTCTGGTGAGGCGCCATCGCCATCACACGGGCTCGACCACTGGTGCGTCGTCATGGTCGCTGCCCACCGGTGTCACCGCTGACGCCATCGTGGTCACCGCTGCCGTCGTCGTGATCGCCGCTCGATCCAGATCAGGAATTTTAGAGAGAGAAAGAGAGAGTGGGAAAAGTAAGAGAGCGAAAGGGAGGAATAAGTATATGTACACATTGTTTGTCTTTGTTTGTTGCTGTTATGGGTTGAACCGAGTGCCCGCGGCGCTCGAGCGCCAATTAGAATTAGTGATATAAAAATGTCATTGATCAATATTGTTATCTAAAATAAATTTACCGTAGCTCCGCTAGTTAAGTTTCTCAGGCCATGTGTAATGGGATGCTTAGATAGATGCCTAGGGAAGTGAACCGGGTTTATTTTGTCGAGCTCGGCACTTTGCAAATCGAGCGGCGCTACAGGAAGCGATCGCTCCCGAAAAATCCGGCGCACGAGCGAAGCTCCTGGGCTTAATTTGCTGCCCCACCAAAAACAACGTAAGGTAATACTAGTTTAATTAACTAACTAATTAAGTATCTATTAAGGAGGAGTTCTCTATTGGAGATTGGAGCTCTTAGATAGATACTAACAAACATTTTTTCTCTAAGCATTCATCTAAACGCCTAATCCATTGTACATGGCCTTATGGGAAGCTAACCATCTGATGAGAACATAACTAATGACTACCTTATATATTCATCAACCAAAGGTATATATGTTCTATGTTA
>CM002485.1:15435602-15453596 GCA_000325765.3 Leersia perrieri
GCCATCTGTGTTCCGGCACGGGTGGTAACCAGAGGAGACGTGGTGCTGCGATTGCGGGGCTCAAGAAGCCGGATCGACGTGTGTTGCGACTCCGCCCAAATCGTTGGTCATCAGAACCTTTTGGAAGATCGGGAACCCTAGTCCAGATCACCATCTATGTGCAAATTCTAGACTTGCCAGGGGTAATTTTATTTATGGTAATTATTAATTTCAGTAGTGAACGTTTCAATTAACAATGAGACGTTTAAGGTGTGTATATATATAACCACTTAATTGGTCTATACGTGGATTTGTGGGCTAGTCCACCTACACCCCTACCTACTGGTACCTGCCAGCTGGCTGCCTCCCTTGCACAGTTGCACGTAATGTAACTGTCTCAAGTGAACCCACAATTCTAGACAGTCAACTCCCTTGGTCTTGTGCAGATATTAACTGCTGGTACACTTTGTAGACTTGTACACAGTTAAACACCCACCCGGACGCGACCGCAACCTGTCCTCTTTACTAGACCACCATAGCGACGGCGGTGGCGAACGCCATGCGAAACCGGCGACGTCTTGCTCTTTCCTACAACCTCGCCGCACTTGCCCTGTTCCTCGAGCTCGCGCTCCACCACGCGCCGCCGCTCGCGGGAGCGCAGCCGCTGCCATGGCAGCTGTGCAACGCCACGTCCGGCAACTACACGGAGGGGAGCACCTTCCAAGCCAACGTGCGGGCCCTCGCGAAGGCACTCCCCGGCAACGCCTCCTCCTCCGCTTCCCTCTTCGCCACGGGCGCCGCCGGCGCGGCGCCCGACAAGGTGTACGCGATCGCGCTCTGCCGCGGCGACACCAACGCGTCCTCCTGCGCCGCCTGCGTCGCCAACGCATTCAACAACGCGCAGCAGCTGTGCGCGCTCAACAAGCGCGCCACCATGTTCGATGACCCCTGCATCCTCCGCTACTCCGACCAGGACATCCTCGCCAACGTCACCGACAACCGGGGCATGTTCGTCGCGTGGAACTACAACAACGTCAGCGCGGCGAAGGCCCAGGCGTTCGACGCCGCCTCCGGGCGCCTCGTCAACGCCACCGCGGACTACGCGGCGGCGGACTCGGTCAAACGGTTCGGCACCGGGGAGGTGGGGTTCGACGACGTGACGTACCCGAGAATCTTCTCGCTGGCGCAGTGCACGCCGGACATGTCGGCGGCCGAATGCCGGAGCTGCCTCGGGGACATAATCAGGAGGATGACCCCAAGATATTTCGTCGGGAAGCCCGGCGGCAGAGTCTTTGGCGTGCGGTGCAACTTCCGGTTTGAGTCGTACTCGTTCTTCGCTGGGCGGCCGCTGCTGCAGTTGCCGGGGCCGCCGCCGCCGCCAGCTAACATGACGCCACCTGCACCGGGAATCAGTCAAGGTGAGTTTTTTTTTTTTGACACCTCAGTCAAGGTGAGTTGATGGAACAGAAAGCACATGATCGCTCATTGAATGTCGCTTTCTGCTTTTGCGGTTTCGCTTACATGGGCCTGTTCGTTTGGGCCAAAATTCGTAAGAAATATAGTTATGCACGCTTCCCAAACTATTAAACGGTGTATTTATATTTTTTTAAAAAAATTCTACATAAAAGTAGTCTAAAAAAAATCAACTTTCGTCGTCTATATTTACCCTCCATCTACTTTACTACTACAGCTGAGGTGAGGGGCGATAAACCAACTATTAAACCCGCTCTTGCTAATATCTTGAAGCCATGGGTGAATTAATTGGGGCAGGGGGTCTCCCTATATACCCCTGGCCCTGATTGTGATATGTCACCTAGTCGTCGTCTGTTCAATCTCAATTAGTAGCAGAGAGGAAGGTCGTGGAAGAAGGTGAGATAGGTCAAAAAGGCTACTTTAACAAGGACTAATATGGGGGAGGCGAGCATTTGAGTCATGGGAAAGGTTGAGAATGCTGAACGTCACATATATAATACTAGGATGGTTGGAATTTTTTGAACTTTTCTAACCATCCAATTATAAGTTGATTCATAGGAATTAAGTTCAGAAATTCTTTATTTGTCTTCAAAGTTGAACAATTTTCTTATTTTCGCTTATAAATTTGGATTTTTCTTTATTTCCATAATTCATACTATCTCCGTCCCAAAATATAGCCACCTCTTAAGAGTTCAAATCTCCTCCGAAGTTCCTATATTATGGAACAGAGAGAGTAGCTTTTATCCATTATTATTCCCATCCTATTGGTTTTGCGACAATCTACCGTTAGTACTTAGTAGGCCGGGTGAAAAGGCAGGTTTGCCCTTAACTATTTTATGCACGATCAATAATTTAGTATATTGCACTTTCCCGTGGCTAAAATGCCTATTTGCTAACGGTTTGGTTGACGTACAGAGGACTAACGGAAAAAAATAAAGGATAAAATTTGAGAATGGATTGTTTCTTTGTATGTAGTTATAGCCAACTTAGTGTATATCTTTGATATCTCTGGATGATATCTTAATGGTCGAGATAATCCCATAATATTTATGTAGCTTGAATAAGTCATTTTTTCTATTGGATTAATCTTTTTCTTAGTTCTATATATTAGAATTTTGCAATTGCACTATACAACATCCCGCAACAACACGAGGGTTGTTATCTAGGCATATAAAAAGGAGAGCTAAGTGGGATGTATTTGAATTTCTCCAATTAACACACAAAATTCCTAAGAGTGCCTAATACTCATATGCATGATTTTCTTTCAGGAAGAAAAACAACACATAGAACAGGACGGGTCTTGGCCATTACTCTGCCTATTGCTGGAGCAATGTTAGCGCTCGTTGTCTTTGCATGCTTTTGTTCATGGACAAGGAGAACATCAGCAAGAAAGGCATCATCTGTGCCACTGCCATGTAAGTCCTTCTTGCATGTGTCAGGATATTGTATCTGTAACCTACAGTTAAGGTCTCTCTTAGATTTTTTTTTTCAAATTCTGAGAGAATTGATGTGTTTTAATTTTCATTTAAAATTCATGCCTTTTAACTAAGGGCTAGCTTAGTCCTGTTAGCCTTCGAGCTACTAGGTAAAACATTTTTAGAGGAAATCATACTAGGTAAAACTGGTCATTTCATTTAAAAAGTTTGTTACTCCTCTCTGTTCAACGAGCATATCTGGAATAGTGCAAAGTCAAAAGTATTAACTCTGACTCTATATAGGGATAAAATAAAAAAAGACTAATCATGTAAAAATGATGTTGTTAGATTTATCATTAAATAAAATATTAATATACGAGTCTTTTTTATATGAAATAACTTATTTTTATATGTATCACTGGTCAATGTACAATCTCATACATTGTGTCTTGATCAACAAATGTTTATATTCATGGACGAGGGAGTATCTACTACAATTTAACAATCTATCATTCAGTTTAACTAAACACTTGTTTGAGAATTTTTCAAAAAGAAAAACAAAGTTGAAAAACTGGCATGTTAGTTCCAATTTGTTAAAAATTATTGCAATTTGTCATTGTTAACCTGTTATCATGCAACAGGCTCAACTAATCCAGATGACATTAAAAGCATCGACTCACTCCTTCTCCCCCTACCAACACTACAGATTGCAACAGACAACTTCGCTGAAAAAAATAAGCTTGGCGAAGGAGGGTTTGGTGCGGTGTACAAGGTACCGAACCGTATTATCCAAACCCTATGTACCATTTGTTCACCTTTTTACTAGAAGTAAATTTAACAAAACTATAACTATTTGATTAAAATTATCACTTACATATAACTTTAGTTGGGTATTTGACCGAAATGCAAAAATAGCAAGTGATTTTATCATAATACTGTAAATTTATTGCCATATATGTGTATGACATGTGAGTCCACTGGGTAAGTGGGTATAGTATTCTGTTATGTATGACATGTGGGCTCAAATTTATTAAAAAAATAGAGATGTGGTTTCATGATAAAATCGTACATTATTGTGGCGATCCTCTGAAATGCGTTGTTATAATTGCAGTAAAGTGATAATTTTGAGATAATAGTTGTAGTTATATGAAATTTACTCTTTTATTAGACAATGAATGCATGTGTGCTAATTACTAATAAGTATACCTGTATATTCACCTTCATAGGGAGTTCTTCCCGAAGGTCAAGAAATAGCTGTGAAAAGGCTGTCGCAGAGCTCTAGACAAGGGCTAGAAGAGCTGAAAACTGAGCTAGTTTTAGTTGCAAAACTTCGGCACAAGAACCTTGTGAGCTTGGTTGGTGTTTGCTTGGAAGAAGACGAGAAACTACTTGTGTACGAATACATGCCCAATAAGAGCCTCGACACCATTCTTTTTGGTATAGTCCTCTCACTACTGAGTCGCTGATAGTTTGCGAAAATGAGACATTTTTATTTCCTTTACATGAAAAACAAAAGCACATGCGCACACGCACCACTACACTATAGCCTATAGGTTCTGATGCTGATTTTCTTGGTTTGAATGGAAGATTATGAGAAAAGCAAAGATCTTGACTGGGAAAAAAGGCTCAAGATTGTAAACGGAGTTGCTCGAGGCTTGCAGTACCTCCACGAAGATTCTCAACTGAGGGTAGTTCATCGGGACCTCAAAGCAAGCAACGTGCTACTAGACTTTGACTACAACCCTAAGATTTCAGACTTTGGGTTAGCGAAACTGTTTGAGTGGGAACAAACGCAAGACGTGACCAGTCACATAGCTGGAACATAGTAAGTACGACCTGCAATAAGATGGCAGTGGTAGTTGGAAAACAGTATAGTGTCATGACAAGATCTTCTCTGTATTTACAGTGGATATATGTCACCGGAATACGCCATGCGTGGGCAGTATTCAGTCAAGTCGGACGCGTTCAGTTTTGGTGTGATGATCTTGGAGATTGTCACGGGCAGGAGAAACAGCAGCTTCGCCAGCAACTCGGAGCAATCCATTGACCTCTTAAGTTTTGTGAGCATCTTTCTCTGCTCTTCCTTATTATCAGTCATCACCAATATATATCACCATAACTTGACCAATCAAACATGATGCAAAAGCCATGATCTTAACCGAAGCATCATCCTCTAAAAAATTTTCCGGAGCATACTTCTCACCATTGCGTGAATGAACACATGCAGGTCTGGGAGCACTGGACAACAGGGACGATCGAAGAGCTACTCGATCCGGCCATGGGCGACCGTTCTGCTAATGGCCAGATTCTGAAGCTGGTCAACATTGCGCTGCTGTGCGTACAAGACAACCCTGCAGATAGGCCGATGATGTCGGCGGTGAACGTGATGCTCGGCAGCAATACGGTCTCCATCCAAGCTCCGTCGAGGCCAACATTCTGCATCCAAGACATGGACGGCGCCGACACAGATACGTTCTCCCGTGGCGCGTTTCGGTTTCAGTCCACCGGCACCAGAAAGACGAATGCAGCACCGTCGCCGAATGAGGTGTCTCTCACGGAGCTGGAGCCAAGGTGAGCGTTTGGAGCGATTGTGCAAATGAGCGTGCGTACGATCTACTACCTCCGTTTAATAATGTAAGATTTTTGACTTTTTTTGTTGTAATGTTTGACCATTCGTCTTATTTAAAAATTTTATGCAAATTTAAAAATTTTATGCAAATATAAAAAATAAAAAGTCACGCTTAAAGTTCTTTCGATAATAAAGTAAGTCACAAACAAAATAAATAATATTTTTATAATTTTTTGAATAATATGAATGGTCAAACGTTACAAACAAAAAAGTCAAACATGTTACATTATGAAACGGAAGGAGTATTAGTCTTCAATAACGATATATAGAATCAACTTGTGGCCTCTGCACTTGTTTGTCTGTAATAAATAAACAGATAAATAAAGTATAGATATGTCATAATTCCTTCGATTTTTAATGTTTGATACCGTTGATTTTTAAATATATGTTTAATTATTCGTCTTATTCAGAAAATATATGCAAATATTATTTATTTTGTTATGAGTTGGTTTATCATTAAATATATTTTAGAACTATTTTATATTTTTATATATTTACATAAATTTTTTAAATAAGACGAATAGTCAAATTTGTGATTAAAAATTAACGATGTCAAACATTAAAAACTAGAAAGAGTAATAGTTATGCTATATATAATTTTGTTTGATAGTTGTAACTTTGGATGATAGTTACCAAACATTGTTCCCACCTGTATATTAATTACTCCATCCATCTGACCATCTCAACTATGGCATTGCCATCAGTGCACTTGACATATTACCAAACCCTCCCTTTCAAAAACAAAAATAAGACATTGACAAACATATCTTGACTCTTGAGTTCTTGAGAAAGAAATTCTACGGCACCGGGTGCCCTCTAGCATGTGTAGCACCCCTCCTTGATAGAAGGCACGTGGCTGCACGCAAATCTTAAAGCCGCTTCATCTCTTTCTCCCCAATAATTGTTAGACATTTAGGCAAATTTAGCCACATTTTAATTCCAAAAACTAGGCACACCATGACATTATTTAGCATGGATTTATTCAGTGATCTTGTGAAAAAATATGTGCATTTGTTCATGGTTTAATTCACAAATAAACATGAACAAAATAAAGAACTAGAGAAGGTTTGTGAAGTACAAGGCCAATGCTGGAGGCACTGGAAATGTTTTTACTGGGGTCAGTTGACATTTTGATCGAGCCTAGCTGATATAGTCGTTCAATGTTGTTGCAATGGTGACTTGACGCAGTGCAGTCCCTCGAACAACCTTCTTAAAGTAGTCAGACATAGTCGTATAAAGTAGAAGTTGCACATCTTTATAGGAAGTATACTATCATAGTGAACAGTCATGCATATCTGCGCTTCCAAAAATCCGATTGCCCGGATTATCCTAAGTAGGATCTCGCATAGGGCAGGGTTTTGGAGACCTGCTCTTATGGTAGAGCGCGCACGAAAACTACTGGACTAGAGGAGTAGTAGGCAGCAACAATAACAGAGGAAGGTGGAAACGTGGAGCAAAGAGAAGGATGCCTCCGATATATGGGCGCTCAGGTAACACATCAGTCACTGGTCACCGACGCCATCAAAACATCAATTGCAGGTTGCAGGCAGGCATTTACAACCATCTGAGTCACCAAACACTATTAACGGACTAGCTATTAATCTCAATTGGTGCAAAACTCATCCACTCCACACAGCACGTCATGTCACATCGTGCACACAACCACAACACGCCACGTCATGTTAAACACACAGCCACGACACACGACAGCCGGCCTGTCAGAACCAGATCGGACTCTATCTATAACATGTGGCTTCAAGGATGATGAGATTTATATATGGCGAAGTCTCTCTAACTTTAAGTTATAAATCTCCTTTGGGCTATGTCTAGCTCGGCAGGAAGCATGCGTGTGGCGTGCAGCGTCCCTCTAACGTAGAATGTTGTACTGAGCGGATCTGGTTCTCGCTAGGAAATACCAATACCTTTTTACCTACATCACAAGAGATGCACTTAAATTAAGTCGACACATTAATTTTGTGAGGATTCTCTTCAACTAAGCATGTCGGACTAAGCACTTTTGTAACTCCTAGCATTAGTTATGGGCCTGAAATTTTAAAGATTTGATTGGGTTAAATGGCCTAAATAAATCCTACAATATAATCGGGTCAGCTGCTCTGGACGATATAATGACAATATACACAATTTCCATTTGAAAAAAAAAAGCAACAAGCCAATTACACTATTGGTGCTAGCAGCTCTAGTTTAGCCCGTGCTACCTGGGGGACAATTGTGTCACTGTTTGAGAGTAACCAGAGCTCTCATCTGACAACGATGTTGGCCTATGAACTACAAGTGCTGGCAGAGTGCTATTAGCATCGCTGTTAAGCAAAACCATAACATCTGCCATTGTTGGCCGATCAACAGGGTTCTGCTGGACGCATAGGAGGCCGATATTGATGCATTTCAGCACCTCTTCTTCAGGGTAGTTCCTTCCCAGGGAATGGTCAATCATCTCTGCAATATTTCCCTCTGCCCAGTGCCTCCATACCTAGCATTAGTTACATATAGATCTTCAGTAATCAATATACAGACAAGACATATTCATGGCTATCTGCTAAATGCAAGTACTCAAATACAAAAAAAAAGAAAAATACTAAAGTGCAAGCAGCAATGGTGTATATGTCGGTGGATTAGGAAGTATATGTACTTACTACGCTTATTATGTCTTCATTTTGCTCAAAGTAATAGGGACCGTTGTTCCTTCTGCGGCCCGTCACAATCTCTATGACGATAATGCCGAAGCTGAACACATCCAATTTCGTGGAGTATTGTCCATGTGTCACATATTCAGGAGACATGTAGCCACTGCATCAACATTCAACACAGAGAATTATTAGAATGGGGATTGCATTAATTGTTAGTTTGTTAGCTTTACATAAAGCTAATTACAATGTCCCGACGATGTGCTTTGTTATTTCTCGAGTCTGGTCCTGCCCGAAGAGCCTTGCAAGGCCGAAGTCCCCGATCTTGGGGTTCATGTCTGCATCCAGCAAGATGTTGCTTGCCTTCATGTCACGGTGAACAATCTTCTTCTGGGAGTCCTGGTGAAGATACTGCAATCCCCGAGCGACACCTTCTATGATCCTGAATCGTGTCATCCAATCTAGCTGTCTCTTGTGTTCTTCGTCTAAATTAACAAAAATCATGGTTATTGCAAAACATGAAAAGAGTGTAATATATATATTTAGGTTGAGGGTTGGTATTAGCATAGTACCAAATAGAAAGGTGTCAAGGCTTTTATTGGACATGTACTCGTAGACAAGCAGCCTCTCTCCCTCTTCTAGGCAAAAACCCAAAAGCCGCACAAGATTCTTGTGATGAAGTTTGGCCACCAAAACTAGCTCATTTTTCATCTCTTCCAACCCTTGGTTGGAACCCTTCGCTAGCCTCTTCACTGCCACTTCTTGTCCGGAAAGAACTCCCTGAATAATTTTGTTCGGTATTTTTTTACATTGATATATGGACAAAAATACTGAATTTTGTAATAGCTATAACTAATTTAAAATCTTTGAGCTTTCTAATTAAGCCAGATCAGAATATATTTGGCCAAAAAAATAGTAATTAACTAAATTAAGTGCCAGTGAATTTATACTTCTGAACAATTAGAAATTCACATTTTATTCACCGTGCTTGAAACATCATGAAATCAGCACTGATCTCCTCGAAAGAACTAAAAAATGATTAAAAAAAGTTATCCATAAGGGCTACTGGCATACCTTATAAACTACACCGAATCCCCCTTCGCCGAGTTTCATGCTTTCGTTGAAATTATCCGTTGCCACTTGCAGGGACGCAAGAGGCAGCAAGGTCGACTTGACACTCTCAAAGTCCTCGGATGTATCAGCTGTCAAATTTGCATTGATTTAATTTAGCGAGTACTGAGTATTGATATATAATGCTTAGTGGAATTTTCAGAATTTTATGACAAATTGTGCGGAGGATTACTCACGTCCGGCGAAATGATCTGCTTTCCCCCATCTGCTCTTCTTACGCTTATTCCACAAACAGAAGGAAATTGCAGCTACGATTGCAACTGTCAGTATCGGCAAGACGATTTCCAAAATTTTGTTTGCTGAATTATTCTGACCTGCATTTTTGGAGGGAAAATAATCACTTTTTTACGGGAAAATAATCTGTTCAAGCCTGCAAAACAAAGCAACTTTTTTCTTATCTGAGCAGCTGATGAAGTGATTATCAAGCTAGATAGCACCTGTCAATGAACAAAGTTGACCTTTTTTCTTTGTTGGCTAATTTATAGTTTTTCTAAGTCCCAATGAAAACAATGAGCTAAGGAGTATATCTGATATGCTGTAAGAGTATTTGCTTAGCTAAACCGTAGGTGTTGACTATCTGCGGCAGTTATCTGACATATTAGAAAGAATTTGAGGAGTAAATGAAGTCAGACTTTTCTGTTCAACTAAGCAAGTGTAACATAAACAATGCTGCTATTTCGAACCTATTTTAAACTCTCAAGGTATGCCCCCTTTCTTTTTATGAAAAAGATTTGCTACACAACTGGGGTTATCGAAGGTGATTCTCGAGACCGACTCTATGTGAGGCCCTGTTTAATTGCCAATATTTTTTCCCCAAAAACATCACATCACATCAAATCTTTGTACTCATGCATGAAGCACTAAATATAGATAAAAAATAAAACTAATTACATAGTTAGGCTGTAAACGACGAGACGAATCTTTTGAGCCTAATTAGGCCATGATTAACCATAAGTGCTACAGTAATCTATATATGTTAACGACGGATTAATTAGGTTTAAAAGATTCGTCACACGGTTTCCAGGCTAGCCGTGAAATTAGTTTTTTCATTTGTATCCAAAAACACCTCCCGACATCTGGTCAAACGTCTGATATGATATTTTCGCAAAGAATTTTCATCAACTAAAAGGCCTAAGTGATGAGGATGGAAACAGGACAGAAGACGAAAATACGTGACAGCGAGAGGACAGAAGAAGCACGAAGTGGTTCTGGTTCGTATTCTGCATCATTAAATAGTAGTGATGCAAATGACGGAACCAATTGTTTAGTAATAGGAAGAAGCGAAGAACAGTATGACATGACATTATGTTCTATGAGGATTATATGCTCACCTCTGGAAGTGCCCGGCACGACACCCGGCGACGACGCCGGCGAGAGCCCGTCGGCCCAAATCTTCAGCATCGGCTCGCCTGTATAGAACTGAACCTTGTCCACCTCCGACCTCAAATTACACCTCGTCCCAACAATCCTTGCCCCTATAGTCGTCCGCGGGAATATCTTCCACCACTTCCCCACGAGATCCTCCAGGCAACTCCTGCACATCGCCGGCGACATGTCCGGCGTGCACTGCGCCGCCGAGTATATGCTCGCGAACCCCGGGTCAGCCCCCACCCTCTGCCCCGTAGCGAACAACATCCTCGTCGACGTCGACGTCGACGCGTTCTCCACCGCGTAACGCAGCGTGGCGTCGAGGAGGTCCGTGACGGCGCGGTCGTACCCTGCCACGTCGGCGCTCGTCACGTTGTCGCTGTTCATCAGCGGCGCCTCACCGGAATTGTTCATGGATGTTAGAAAATCCGTGTCGGAGAAGCGGGTGTAGCACTGGTTGTACACGAGGACGGCGTCGCCGCGGGTGCGGTTGCACGCGCCGGCGACGTCCTGCCCGGAGCGTGTGCCGCAGTCGTAGCAGTCGGAGGAGCTGACGTCGCCGCGGCAGAGGATGACGCCGTAGACGGCGTCCGGGGCGGCGCCGAGCGACCCCGCGGCGAAGAGGGTGGGCGAGGTGGAGGCGTTCTGCTGGAGCTCGCTGATGAGGCTCTGGAGGTTGGTCTCGTAGGTGCTGTTCGGTGCGTACGTTCCGCCGCCGGTGGGGCAGAGCGACCACGGCTGGCCGGCGGCGAGAGGAAGTTGCGCGGTGACAGCCGCGAGAAGGAGAACGGCATGGACGACGAGCAAGGTGCGCCGCCGCATCGCGCTGTGGACGCAGGTGGCAGCAATATTGGGATGGAATGGAAGGTAGCTACTGGCTAGCTTGATTATTGGCAGGAAGGATATGTTTTTCTGGCTGCTTGGAGACTTGGTTTTCTCATGGTATTTGGCAAGTTGCCGAGCGCGCGATAGCCCACAGAAACTGAGGTCACTGCACTCTCTGTCGTCTGAGGCTCTGAGCAACGTTAGGTTGGGTGTCTACGTCGTACGTTCATATTCAGGTGCATGTTTCTTCATCATCCGTTATTTTTAGAAGATAATGGAAATGGTTCACGTTTCTTCGTCATTCGTTGATCAAAGGAAAAGTGAAGAGAGATGTATACAAACTGGTCGTGATCAGTCTTCCGGGAAACCACCACGCAGCAGCTGTTTTGACTTGCTAACACTTAATCAAATGAAACTTGACACTTTTTTAAACCCAAAGCAATCGAATCATTGGTCGTCAAGTGCATGCACTTATCTGGGTGGAAAAACCAGTCGCGTTGCAACTTGCATGGCTGCATGTCGATCGAACTAAAAGTTCATTAGAAAAATTTATGGCTCCCATATTTGCAGTTAGACTTATCAGCATAAGCTAAAATTTGCATTTTGAAGATTAATTTTGGAGTTGATTTTGGGTGTATTTCATTGTGGTATTTTTTGTTGACCTTGGATATCAAACCGTAAACAATCTGGATATAAAAAATTTACCAACAAATTGTTTTGTTTCTTTATTTATGTGACTATGGCTTATTAGAATAAGTGAAATGACCACAAACTATGTTGCCAGGTGAAATGTTATGTAGGCCCGTCTTTGTGCTCCCGTTGACCTGCTTATTGAAGTGCTGGAACCAAGAAAACAGAAAGAAACAATGCATCAATTCTTTCTGAAACAAAAATCAGTTTGTCATGCATGTGTTGTATTTGTTTCAATAAATTTATGAAACAACACAAACATGGCTTCCATTGATTTAAATAGGAGAACAATTTTTTAATAATATAAATGTTTTACATTTCCAGCGTGTCCCATAAGACACACAATGAATAAATTTATTTTGTGATAATAAAAAAGAAACATAAAGTTATGGGACAAATACCCAAGCATCTTATTATTGGCTAGTGCTAATACAGTCATATAAAATTAATTCTAGCTAACAATTATAATGATACTACGTTACTCATTATTCATAGCGTCATAGTGGACTAATTAAGAGATCCTTATTAACCTTTTTACAATTTATTAACCTTTAACAATTCCGTGTTGATTCTATCGAGCCAAAAACTCAGTACATAGCTAGCACAGCTTAACAAGAGTTCGTTCTCCGTTGTGCTGTAACTGTAAAGAAGAAGATGCGGAGCAACTTACAAGATCATCTGGGCTCAAGTTGTGTGATCGGCGCTCCATTTTGCGTCATTTTTGTTGAGCTGTGTGCGTCAAGCAGGTTCTTCTCTGAATTTACATCTGAGCTATCACCAATCTCCTGGAACCAAAATGCAGGCTTGGACAAAGAAGGGATACGGACTGTACTACTAAGCATGACATTAACAGCTGACATCAATGGCCTATCAGCAGGTTTGGGCTGAACACACAGTAGCCCAATGTGGAGGCATTTCAGCGCCTTGTCAATTGGATAATGGCCTCCCAAGGATGGGTCGATCAACTCGATGGCTTCACCCCTAATCCAGTAATCCCAGGTCTGGGCCAAATCAATGTGTTAGTATTCTACTGAAATTACAACTGAAGTATTTGTAGAATAATTAATGTACTCACAACATTTATGAGATCAACGTTATGCTCAGAACCATAGGAGCCAAAATTTCTTCTTCCTGTGATGATTTCTAAAATCAAGACACCGAAACTAAACACGTCTGACTTGATCGAATACTGTCCACGCATCGCATACTCCGGAGACATGTATCCACTGTTAGAAGGAAAAGAAAAGTTAGGTTAGACAGCCTAGAAGGAACTAGATGTCTCATAATAATAGACATGTACGCACTGTACGTAACAAGTAAAAAGAGTTAGACAGTTAAATAATACGCCGGACCTCAAGGTTAAACAACACACCACTGCCAGAGCACTATCAAGTGCATCTCTACGAGACATCTATAACAACAATATCTTACCGTATATATAAGGCATAACCTTTTAACAGAGACTTGTCATTTTAATGATTGGACACACTTACTAAGTTCCAGCAATACGGTGAGTGATAACTTGTGATTGATCCCTTTCAAATATCTTAGCTAGCCCAAAGTCAGAAATCTTAGGATTATAAGCAGAATCCAATAGAATATTGCTTGCTTTGAGGTCACGATGAACTATCTTTAGTTGAGAATCTTCGTGAAGATATTGCAAGCCTCTAGCTATTCCATTTATGATATTGAAACGCTGTCCCCAATTGAGCTCTTTGATTTTCTGTGCATCTACACTCAAACAAGGAAACACCAATTGTGAATTTGTGACATAAATATGACTTGCGCGAGTTTACATTAGGATGCATGTAAGATATTTGTTTTTTTGGAAAACAGGAATCTGTGTGAGAAATGGTACCGAAAAGAATGGTATCAAGACTTCTATTGGGCATGTATTCATATGCAAGTATCTTCTCATTTTCTTCCAAGCAGACGCCAATAAGTCTAACAAGATTGTTGTGGTTCAGCTTAGCAACCAAAAGTAATTCAGTTTTGAGCTCTTCTATTCCTTGTTTGGAAGTCCGAGCAAGCCTCTTCACCGCTATTTGTTGACCTTTAGGCAGGTCTCCCTGCACGCAAGTGAAGAGAAGTTCTGGCTTCAGATTAATTGAGTGATTTTACACTCATGAGAGGTAGTAATATATAGGAATAACCATATCCCAGAAGTAACAAATGTGGGATTCTAAAAAAAAAGTAACAATACGGTAGTACGGTACTTAAGGAGAGTAAAAATTCTTCTTTTTGAGGAAACCCACATGTGAAGTTTATTGAGAGAAAGCCATCATAATTCACAGTTACATCTGAGTGATACCTTGTACACTACACCAAAGCCACCTTCACCAAGCCTTTTGTGTTCAGAAAAGTCATCTGTTGCAACTCGTAGTGTTGACAGATCAAGGAGGGAGCCAATACTTTGCATATCATCAGTGCTAGACTCCGTCGGAACTTGGAAGACAAAAATGAATGAAGCAATAAATTAAGAGAAGTAACTAAATTAAATTTTAAGACAATTGACCTCTTTTAGGAAAAACATGAAATTTGGCAGCAGTAATTAAGCCAACTGCTGCGAGGACTGATCGTTACTCATTAGTTCCCCTACAACATTTTTACCAAAATGGCTAAGAACATTTACTTGGTTGTAATGACCTTGCTGCTAGTCTTCTCCTCCAATTCCAGGAACAGAACCATACTAAAATGGAAGATAAAACAATTGCAGGCACCAAAATTCCGACAACTGCACTGCTCTTGTGTTTTGAACTTTCTGCAAACCAAACTTATAAGTTACAGAAGAGAAAAATATATGCAGTCCCAATTGATTTTGCTATATTTGTACTTAACATTGAAAACTATATGAGCTGTAAGGTATTTTTGTTATGTCTCTTTTTTTTTTTGCAATTTCTTTGGTATGAAAACTATATGAGCTGTAAGTTTTTTTTTTGCTTATTCAAAAAAATTTGATATTCAATCATTTGAACAAAATATTGGGTTGTTCCATAATATTAGAGAGTAACGTGTTTCAATTTGTAAAAATAAATTGCGATGTCCAGTAGTGGGTGACAGATTCACTGCCATCACTACTAGGGACTTTTATAGTACTAAAGATAAAGATACAAGCTATATATTGATATAAAATCTTGTGAAGTCGTAAAGGAGACGGTTACCAAAGTTTCAAAATATTTTTTTTTATTTTTTCATTACTGCTTTCTTAATCTTTAAATGTCTTACATGCTTCCAAACAATGTAAATAGTGATAACAAAATTTAGTTGAAAGGTAAGCCATAGTATATGTATCTACTGTACTCTCTTCGTCTCAAAATAAGATTATTTCTAGAATAGTGTCATGCCAAATTTTTTCAACCTTAACCACTAACAATGAAAATATAAAAATATTCGATCATCAAAGAAACTAGATTTGTCACTGTACAAGCTACTACCTCCGTCCTAGAATGAAGCTATTTTTACAACAGTATAAAGTCAAACATTTTAACTTCAACTCTTAATAGCGAAAATCGATCAGGTAAAAATTATATTAGTATATTTATTCTTAAACAAACTATATATTATAATATACAACTTTTTTTATTTAAATCAACTTATTTATATAGATATTGTTGGTCAAAGTAGCATCTCGAAGACCTTGTATTGGTCAACAAATGGTTACATTTTTGGACGGAGGTAGTATAATAATATATATATATATATATATTTATTTATTTAAAAATTACTTTTACCAATACAATTGGTTAAGTAGTGTCCCAAAGGCTGTATCAAAAGTAAGAAATAAACTTATTTTAGGACGAAAAAGATACTAAATTCCAATCCAAACGACTTATATAGATAAAAAAGAAATATTATTATGTCAGTAAAGTGAACCATTTTAATAGTTTATGTTGTAAAATAAGACAAAATAATTTGTTTAGAAGGTTAAGCGATCATGTGAAATTATTTTGGGGAGCAAAGTGGACGTTTTTTCTTTCCAAAAAAGTAAAAAATGCAAAGCTCATTCGTTTGTGCAAATCCAACATTAAAAACGAAATCCCGTAGAACAGGATCCGCTCAAACATGAACTGCATTGAATATCATGGGTTCAGTCCATCCCGTTTTTCAATGGGATCCCGTTAGGCAGTCGCGCCGCACCAACATACCTCCAGTCACCGGTGCAGAAGAGGACGCTGGAGGGCCCGGGAGTTGCAACAAGGGCTGGCCAAAGAAGAATGGATACGTCTCAAACCGGAAGTTGCACCTTATGCCCAACACTCGCCCGCCCTTCCTCCCAACCAGATACTTCGGTATCATCCTCACGATTATATCCTCCAAGCAGCTCCGGCAGTTGGCCGCCGTCATGTCCGGCGTACACTGCGCCAGTGAGTAGATCTTGGGATAAATCTCGGCGTCGAACGCCTCTTCCCCCGTGCCGAACCGCCAGTGAGTATGGAGAGCTGATCGGGAACGGCTGGCTGGAGAAGCGGACGATGCAGGGGTCGTCGTAGATGTTCACGGTCTTGACGAGCGCGCAGTGTTTCTGTGCGGTCTCGATGGCCGATGAGACGCAGGCGGCGCAGGCGGAGGCGTTGGTGGTGTCGCCGCGGCAGAGCGCGAGGGCGTAGATGGTGTCGGGGATGGTGCCCGAGGAGCCGGAGGCGAAGAGGGAGGGGGAGGAGGAGGCGTACGCCGGGAGGGAGGTGGCTAGGTACTCTATGTTTGCGTGGTACGTGCTGTTCTCTGTGTAGTTGCCGCTGCTGACGTTGCACCGCCGCCATGGCATGGGCTGCGCATCGGCGATGAGAGGCGCCTGTTGGAGGAGCAGGAGCACGACGACGAGGGAAGCGGCAGCGAGGTAGCGGTACGCCATGGAATTGTGACGAGAGGAGGAGCGGCGTCCATGTACGCATAACGTGTATAAATACTGCGATTAGTCCATCAGAGAGCATCAGAGACTGGTCCATTAATTGACTCTGGTCCATCATTTGTGAGGGAAAAATTGAGGCAACTTTTCCCTCACAAATAAACTAAGGAGACCGTTCACATGGCCCCACTGTACCAAGTCATAAGTTACACACGCAGCCAAAGGCAGATAGGATCAAAAAGAGGAAAACTTGCGTTGTGTCGTTGTATCTGTCTATTTAATTTCCAGTACATGGACCGCGATGGGTATAGCGACTGGACCGTAATTTCCAGTCCATGCACACGACAACTAGATAGCCAGCTTCTTGAAATCTGAAAAACCTCTAAACCTACTGACTCTGGTGACTTCTTAGTTCATTTTTTAAATCTGTAATAGTAGATTCTCAGAAGTTGTGGACTGTTTGGGACATTTCACTAGTAGAAAACGGAGCAAATATCCAGAGCATTAGTCTCGGATCAAATTAAGCCCGGGATTAGATCTTTTTTAGTCCCGGTTTGTATTACGAACCCAGACTAAAGATCTCCAACCCATCTAATAGCTAGGTGTCGGTCCTCGGAGGGGACTTTAGTCCCGGTTAGTATTAGGAACCCGGACTAAAAGTCTCTCTTTAGTCCGGGTTCGTAATACAAATCGGGACTAAACGCCCCCCGACCTTTTAGTCCGGGTTGGTATTACGAACCCGGACTAAAAGTCCCTCTTTAGTCCGGGTTGGTATTACGAACCGGGACTAAAACTGCTGAGATTCCTTTCTCTACCTTATCCTTTCTCCATCTTATCCTTTTCCTTCCTCTCTCCCGTCCATTCCTTCTTCCTCTCCATATCTTATCCTTTTCTCCGTCTTATTTCTCTGCTAAGTCTTCTCCTCTCCTCTCTGCAGGCTGAGCGGCGTGGGAGGCTTGGGGGCGCGGCGGCCCACGCGGAAGGCCGCGGGGCGCG
>CM002485.1:15462054-15488954 GCA_000325765.3 Leersia perrieri
GATTACTGTTCACTATAAACAACCAACTTATAGTGTTTGCCGAAGTGATTTATAACCACTAAGGTAGTAATTAATCTGCTTAGACGCAGTGTCTAGGTAGTTAATTTCCAGTACTTGCTGCGCATTCCACAGTTAGATTGAGGCAAGTATAGAGGTGGTGACAGCCCTCAAGATCACATAGTTCCTCCCTGTACGGGTGCGTAGTAGAGCTGGAACCTAGGGCAGCGAGTCGCCAGTGCCCGAAGTATTCCACTAGGATTAAACTAAGCTTACTGCAGACACTGTCTCTTACGAGTGAATCTTCTCTACCCTTAGCCTACCATTAGCTTTGTGTCCTTGGATGAACTAGAGTAGGATTAGTCACACACTTCTCTATGGATTCGATACTCTTGGAATACTCCGTAGGGTAAGTGCTATAGCGATATTCCGTTCGCTTGCGGATTTATTCTATGACGATAAGAAATACCAACAAGCATTTCTGGCGTCGTTGTCGGGGAACGGTTGCTGATTTATGCGAGCCTTGTTCATCCTCGTATTTTCCTTTTTCTTTTCTTTTTTTTCATCTACACCTCATTACCCGGAGAAGTTCCTTGAAACACTTTTCCAAATTCCATGGAGCAGCCTCTCTTTGAGATATCTGCCCCTCGGGGCGAATTTTGTGAGCTACCTCCTTCATTAGAGCTAATATTTACAACTGGCTATGAAATTCATCCTGAGCTCATTATAGTATGGTTAGGGAAAATCCTTCTCTGGTTCTGACCAGGAAAACCCCTACCATCATCTGCGGGAATTCGAACAAATCTGCTCATGTTTTAAGATTCGGGGCATGAAACAAGTGACTACTCGGTGGAAATTGTTTCTGTTCTCTCTTCACGAGAGAGCGAATCAGTGGTACACATCTACCGTAGGCTATGTAAGCGGCGACTGGGAGAAGTTGCGCAACAGATTCTGTCTAGCCTTCTTTCTAGTAACCCGCATCACTACCCTTTGCATAGAAATTCTTAGTTTCCAGCAGAGAAACCAAGAATCAATCGGAGCAGCCTAGTCCAGATTTACTAATTTAGTACAGTCTGGGCCAACCTTGTCTTTACCCGAATATGTTCTTTTGCAACATTTCCACATGGGTTTAGACAAGGAGTCTGCACTCCATCTAGACATTACAGCTGAAGGGTCATTCATGCATAAGACTCTGTCTGAAGGCAAGGTTATTTTGGATCGCATTCTAGAAACTACCTCCTTTATGGATAATTGTGAAGAACCCCCTCCATAGGCTTCAGTGTCTAAGATCGAGGAGCCCTCGACTAGATCTCGAGCCTTCCACTTCAAACAGTTCGGTCGAGGAACCATCTCCCAAGCCATCGTCTGAGTGTGAAGAAATTTGCACTCCAGGATGTGCTCCCGAGTTCAGGGTTGACCCTAATGAAGATTACGGGTATACCCTGAACTACTTTGCCAAAAAGAAACCACCTGTTCCTCTAGCACCCCCTGACCCGTTAGAAATCCAATACTTACAAGAAACGGTCCGGGAGCTAACAGCCATCATGAGCAATGAATGGCTTCAAGAGGTCGAGTCCTCGTCTGAAGTTCTTCGGATGAGAGATACCCCTCGAATCATTCATTGTTTCTTAGAGGGGAACCGGGCAAATGTCCTTTACGGCCCAACTGTAGGAGCAAACATCGTCTCAGAATCATTTGCCATCGCATATCTGGGTGACAAAGTGCTTGCTCCAATAGACAAGTTTTTCAAGCACCTTGATGGAATTGTGCTTGAAGGAGTTGGGGTTGTCCAAAACGTGCCTGTCTTCCATGATGGCAAGGAGGCAATCTTGGATTTTTACGTCTTTGAAGTCCAAGATTTTGATGTTTTAATCGGGTATCCAATTGGACAGTTGTTAATAATTAGCACACCCTGGTTAGACAGCTTCCACATTACTCTGGGAGGGAATGAATTCATAGTTCCTTTCGGTAAGGCAAAATTTCCTGTAGCCGATTCTCTCCCAGAAGATGAGTTCGTAGAAGAAATGGCAACATTTCTACCTCATGAGTCCCCCGAGTCACTTCTGGAAGACGAAGTGCCAGACTTCGTTGAAGAGGAAGCTGGACCGGGAGATACCTTTGAGCTCCCAATCACGGAACTGCCACTACGACCTCCACTTGAGCTCAAAACCCTTCCTCAAGGACTACGCATGCTTTTCTTCATGGCGATAAGGAAGCTCTTCTCATCATCAGTGATAAGCTTTTTGAGGATGAGACCACTCGTCTTCTAACTGTGTTAGAAAGGCAGCGTCAGGTTCTAGGCTATTCTCTCCAAGACCTTAAGGGAATTAATCCCGCACTATGCACTCATCGTATTCCAATTGAGCCCGAGAGCATGCCCTCATAGGAACCTCAAAGACGACTCAATAATGCGATGAGGGAAGTAGTGAAGAAAGAGGTCTTGAATCTCCTACACGCTGGGATTATTTATCATGTGCCATACAGTGAGTGGATTAGTCCGGTCCACGTAGTTCCTAAGAAAGGAGGAATGACGGTAGTTGCCAATGCCAAGAATGAACTCATTCCGCAACGCACCATCACAGGATGGCGAATGTGCATTGAATTACCGAAAACTTAACAAGGCAACAAGGAAGGATCACTTCCCACTTCCCTTCATTGATGAAATGCTGGAAAGAATGGCGAACCACTCCTACTTCTGTTTCCTTGATGGGCATTTTGGGTACCATCAAGTCCCCATCCATCCGGAGGAGCAAAGCAAAACCACGTTCACATGCCCTTATGGAACCTACACATACCGTAGAATGTCATTCGGACTATGCAACGCTCCTGCATCTTTTCGAATGTGTATGATGTCCATCTTTTCGGACATGATCGAAAGCATCATGGAAGTTTTCATGGATTACTTCTCTGTCTATGGGAACACTTTCGGTCATTGCCTCCAAAATCTAGACAAGGTTTTGCAAAGATGCCAAGAAAATGACCTGGTACTCAACTAGGAAAAGTGCCATTTCATGGTCCGCGAAGGGATAGTCCTTGGTGATCGAGTGTCCGCGCGACGGATTGAAGTCGATCGGGCCAAGATCGAGGTCATCGATCAACTTACACCCCCCGTTAACATCAAAGGTGTTAGGAGTTTCCTTGGTCATGTTGGTTTTTATAGAAGATTCATTAAGGATTTCTCTACAATAGCCAAACCCTTGACCAACATAATAGCTAAAGATGCTCCCTTCATTTTCGACGACGCCTGCCTAAAATCTTTTAAGGTCCTTAAAAAGTCGCTCGTCTCAGCTCCAATCATCCAACCACCAGATTGGACGCTTCCCTTTGAGATCATGTGTGATGCTAGCGACTTCGCCGTTGGAGCTATCCTAGGACAGACCAAAGACAAAAAGCATCATGCTATCTCATATGCTAGCAAGACCCTAGCATGAGCCCAACTTAATTATGTAACAACTGAGAAAGAGCTGCTGGTTGTGGTCTTTGCTATTGACAAGTTTAGGTCCTATTTAGTATGTGCTAAAGTGATTGTTCACACTGATCATGCTGCACTTAAATACCTGCTAACTAAAAAGGATGCTAAACCCTATCTCTTGAGATGGATCCTACTCCTTCAGGAATTTGACCAAGAAATAAAAGATAAGAAAGGAGTAAAGAATTCCGTAGCAAATCATTTGTCTCGTTTGTAGGGTACTAACTTGCAGGGGCCTCCGATAAATGATTTTCTGCAAGACGACATGCTCATGACAGTCCGTGACTCTGATCTGTGGTATGCCAACATAGTCAACTTGTTGACACCAGAATTTGGATTTGGCCTAGAATGAGCCGATACTAAGATAGAAGATTATCGAGTCAAAATCAAGACAATCGGATCGGTATGATAGAGCTAATTTTGCATATGTCTCCATCAAGCTGATATGCATATGTGCATGCATTGAAAGGACTGCGGAAAGCAAACATCAGACAATAAGCAAGTTCGGGTACTGTACTGTAGCACCAGATTACTGTTCACGGGAGATGAAGAGAAATCCAAGAAGGAATCGTGAAGACCGCGCATGGCAGTTTAATTCTATCTATTAATTAGATATATTTTAGCTATTTTCTTATGTAATTAGGAAGGTTTGTTAGTTTTCTTTTCCTAGCCAATTAGGATTCATATGTTTCCTTTTCTTGTTAGGAAAGTTTTGTCTCTAGTGTCCGATTAGGACTCAAATAGACCCAAGGGTATAAATTGTGTACCAGGGGTCCCTGTAATTGGAAGCTACACAATCAATACAACAATTTCGGCGCATCGCCACCCTAGTCCGCTAGGTTTACAATCTACTCGACGGGTTCTCGACTGTTCTATCGGGGCTACATGGGTTCGTTTTGAACCTTTGTAAGATTAGTCGATTTCGGGGTCTTGCTACCAAGTTGGGCTGCATCGGTTAGGTCCGACCTTCGGCGAAGAAGTAAGTTCTGTCGACGGCGTTTGTATCGGGGAAGATTGGTACTTTCTCGGTTAAATCCGATATATCGATCCAACTGATGCAGGCGTTGCTTATTTGATATTTCAATTCTATTTCTAATTGCGTTGTGTTTAGATACGCATCGGTTTAATTGGAACTGTCTCGGTTAGGTCTGATCTTCTGTCTTAGCCGATATTTCTCTACAATCATAATGCTGTTCTAAATAGATTTGTTATATCCATCACTATACATACTGTTAGTTGATTCGCTTATATCGGTTAGCAATAGTCTCGGTGCAAGCTGTCTCGGTTAGGTCCGATCCTTCGGGCTAAGACTAGAGCTGATCGGTTTTGGTGCATCGACTGTCGGCGTGTGTAGTTTTATCGGAGGGTTAGCCGATAAGTTATCTTATGACTAGATCTAAGTCCTATATCGGCTTCTCTTGTTATATTCTATTTACAGCCGATACTATTATTGAACTCACTTGTCTATCTGATTACTTGGATCTATGTCTAACATACAACTGATTGATCTTCATATCTTATCAACATCGGCTAGAAGTGCATCATCATTGGTTGTTCAGCCGATCAACTCCTGGATCAACACATCAACATCAATTGGAGGTGTCACAACGCATCGGCTTATCAGCTGATCAACTTCACGGAGATCAACACTTACAACCATCTTGTCAGTTGTAGGATCAAACCGACTGGCACGCCTGCATCCTCAGCATTTAGGACCTGCACTGGAGCTAAGTAGATCTCCCAGGCCTTCGTATGTCCGAGCGCGAAGAACTCCATCGGTCAAAGCACCTATCAACAACGATCAACGGCCGGTGGCAGAATTTTGCGTCAACACAACTACATGGTGACGAAGTATGTGCCGCCAGGGGAAAGCCCCAGAAAACTCAAGTATGAGAGTAGCCGCCATATTTGGGATGAGCCATACCTCTACAAAGTCTGCTCAGATGGAGTGTTGAGGAGGTGTGTGCCAACAGATGAGGGCTTAAAGATCATCGAGCAATGTCATTCTGCACTGTATGGTGGGCATTATGGAGCATTCTGCACACAAGCCAAGGTGTGGCAGTGTAGATTCTATTGACCCACCATGTATGAAGACTCCAAGGAGTTTGTCAGAAGGTGTACTAGCTGCCAAAGGACTGGAGGGATCATTGCTCGAGATGCAATGCCCCTCACCTACAACCTTCAAGTAGAAATATTTGATGTGTGGGGCACTGACTACATGGGACCCTTCCCAAGGTCCCATCAGTTCGAGTACATCCTAGTGGCAGTTGATTATGTGTCCAAGTGGGTAGAAGCAATGCCATGCCGAGCTGCAGATGCCAAGAACGCAAAGAGGATGTTCACTGATATCATCTTTCTGCGCTTTGGCACCTCGAGGATGATCATCAGTGATGGAGGATCCCACTTCATCGACAGGACATTTCGGGAACTTCTCTATGAGATGGGTGCCAAGCATGACATCGCCACACCCTACCATCCTCAAGCCAGTGGCCACGCAGAAACATCGAATAAATAGATCAAGAACATTCTGCTCAAGACCGTCAACAAAATGGGGACAGGATGGAAGGACAAGCTCTCTGATGCTCTATGGGCATACCGAACAGTGTACAAGATGCCCATCGGTATGTCCCCATACTAGATAGTCTATGAGGAGCCATGCCGACTTCCCGTAGAACTAGAGCATCGGGCATTCTGGGCCATGAAGAACTGGTATGGATTTCGAAGGAGCAAGAGAATGAAGAACGGTGCAGCTTTCGGAGCTGGAAGAATGGAGGGATAAGGCGTACCATAGCGCCAAGTTGTACAAGGAAAAACAAAGAGATGGCACGACAAGAGGATAAAAACAAAGACTTTTTAGCTAGGGGACAAGGTATTGCTATTCAACTCCAGAGTTAAGCTGTTCGGCCACGGGAAGCTAAGAAGCAAATGGGAGGGACCGTTGGACGTCATCGACACCTCGTCACATGGAGCAATCACTCTTCGCGACGACTCAGGTATGATGTTCAAGGTAAAAGGTCAACGCCTTAAGCTTTTTCTTGAGACGAACAAATTTTTAGATGAAGAAATAGATGTGGTAGAGTTAATTGACTTTGCACCCTAATTCTCCAACTAAAATTTGCTTAATTTCTGTAGTTTGCAGTCTCCTAGGATTATTTAGTCCCTGTCTGCCTGAGGTACGAATTTCGGAGCCAGCGGCCGAACCAAGATGGACTCCAATGGGCTCTAATTCCAAACCTCACATTTCTTTCTATTTCCTCTCCCTGTTCTTCGAGTGCACCGGCGATTTTCTGATCCAGATTCAGAAATCTTCTTGTGCTCTATTCTTCTTCCTCCACCTCTCTCCCTCTTTTCTCCATCTTCCACCACATCAATTACTTGCCAAGCACCTCATTCCATCCAACCAATGGTTGGCAAGGGAAAGGCTTTGATCCCTTGCCGGACTTCATCATCCAACACCTTTGATCTTGAGGGGAACCCAACTCCGGCGAACCAATTGGTTTGCACGGAAGAGCTCCCGCTGGAACAGGTGAATGCGCTTTGGGTGGAACCCCTGAAGTCGCTGCCTGCCTCACCATCGAGTGCAGGGGCTAGAGGAGCCACCACTAGTTCGGCCGAACCCTGGTCGGCCCCCCGATCGGCTGCAAGGCCTCTCTCACCGCGTCACACCCCTAGCAAGGTGCGAGGAGATTCTCTGGCACGCCGACCAACGACCGCCGGGTTGAAACCCCGGGTGGCTCGCTAGTTGATCCCGGACGATAGTCCAACCGGCAAGAAGTACATCGGCACCCTACGTACCGACACAGGGGATACAGTGTTTCACCACTATGAGACACCGGGCACCACACCCTCGATTCCCCGCGGGGAACGTTTTAGGGTGATGGGGGTTCGCACCCCCAACAGTGGATGCGGCAAGGGCCTCTACCATTCGGCATCACCCGTGGGTAAGGTGGAGTCGGTGAGCTCCTCACCTTCTCGGATCCGGCGATTTAGTTTGCCACCTCCGATCCATGTGACGCCGGGCAAGCATCAAGAGATGCGGGGGTCCAAGCCAACAGTCGAAGAGCTCGCCAAGCAAATGAAGAAGCTTAGGCAGAAGAACATCAAGCTCTCCGACTCGAATGTTGAGTTGACAGTCGAAGTGGCTGAGCTCAGAGATGAGCTTAGGGCTCTCAGCTAAGGGATGTGCGCTAAGCTCAAGCGTGCATTCTGAGAGATGGGGAAGGAGAAGTACTTCAACGAGTAGTCATCTCCCCATCTCGTAGATTAGGTTTTGGCACTTAGTAGTTTATTTCTCAGCTAGTTCTTAAGTTGAATACGGGATTACTGTTCACTATAAACAACCAACTTATAGTGTTTGCCGAAGTGATTTATAACCACTAAGGTAGTAATTAATCTGCTTAGACGTAGTGTCTAGGTAGTTAATTTCCAGTAGTTGCTGCGCATTCCACAGTTAGCTTGAGGCAAGTATAGAGGTGGTGACAGCCCTCAAGATCACATAGTTCCTCCCTGTCCGGGTGCGTAGTAGAGCTGGAACCTGGGCCAGCGAGCCGCTAGTGCCCGAAGTATCCTACTAGGATTAAACTAAGCTTACTGCAGACACTGTCTCTTATGAGTGAATCTTCTCTACCCTTAGCCTACCATTAGCTTTGTGTCCTTGGATGAACTAGAGTAAGATTAGTCACACACGTTCCCTGTGGATTCGATGCCCTTGGAATACTCCATAGGGGAAGTGCTACAATAGTATTCCGTTTGCTTGCGGATTTATTCTGTGACGATAAGAAATACCAACACCATCCTCGGTACTTCACCTGGCTCCATCAACTCATGGGACTCCGCCTCCCTCGTCAATGTGATGAACATCATGTATCTGTAGCAGCCGTCCACTTCGTCCGAATGGTACACGGACTCCGGCGCCTCAACCCACCTTACGTCTCAACCTGGTAAGAGCAAGGCTAATAATTCAGCCGACTTGTTGGCTGTAAGATTCTTTATATTCTTTTCTTAATCCACTCATATAGTAGTTAGCTCTTCACTATTGATATATGACCAACATATCTCTCTCACAAAGTTTATTAGTTTTTGTGTCCAAGCGGGCTATGGATTTATAGCCTATTTCTCCTCTCTCTCCTCCACTCAGCATTTAGCCAGCTTACAGCCAACTATTAAACCTTCTCTAACATACATCCCAAACATTCTCCTTCTTCACAATTTTTTGTTGTCGGTCACACTAGCTTTCCTTCCTCATCCAAGCCTATGTCATTATGTGATGTCCTTGTTTCACCTCACATTATCAAAATTTAATTTCCATTCGCACGTTTACCATCGATAATCTCTTTTCAATGGAATTTGACTCTTTCGGTTTTACTGTGAAGGATCACCTCACCAAGAGCGTAATTCTCAGATGCAATAGCCCCGATGATCTTTACTCCATCTGAATCCCATGCATCCTCCACCTAGCTGCGGCATCGATGCCTTGCTTATCTCGGCCATCAAAATTTACAGCAATTAGCTTAGCCGCATCATCAATCCCATGCGCACTGAATTTTCCATGACAGATTTGGGCGTCCTCCACTTCCTTGGTATTTCTGTTAAGAGGTCAGCCTTTTTTTTTTTTTTTTTGGGTCTCAGGAGAAGTATGCTCAGGAGATCATTGACAGGGCTTCTATGCAGCTGTGCAACTCAGCTTCTACTCCTATTAAAACACGCACTAAACTTTCTGCCACGTCCGGTGCCCCTGTTGTAGATCCCTTTTTTTTTGTCTCACCGCTTGGTTGGGGCACAACAACACCTCACATTTACTCGTCGTAATATTATGCATGCCATGCAACAAGTTTGCCTTCATATGCATGATCCGAGAGAGCCTCATCTGCAGCTTGTCAAAAGGATCATTCGCTATGTCAAAGGTGCCATTACTCACTGCAACTTTGCCGCTCATTAGCTCATGATCTTGTTGCCTATTCCAATGCAGATTGGGCTGGGTGCCCTAACACCCGCTGCTCAACATCTGGATACTGCATATTCCTAGGTGACAACCTAATCTCATGGTCTTCTAATTGGCAATAAACAATTTCTCACTCAAGTGCGAAAGCAGAGTATCACGGTGTTGCTAACGCCGTTGCTGAAGCTTGTTGGCTCTGCTAGCTTCTTTTTGAACTTCACCAACCTCTTTCCCGTGCCACAGTATGGTCTATTGTGACAACATCAGTGCGGTATACAAATCCAACAATCAATTGCAATTTGCAACACCTACGCACCAAGCATATTGAAATTGATCTCCATTTTGTTTGCGGTTGTGTGGCTTAGTGTGATGTTCGTGTTCTTCTCATTCCATCCTCCTCACAGCATGCAGATATTTTCACCAAAGGACTTTCCACTGCCTTGTTCAATGATTTTCTCTCTAGTTCAAAGGTCTGTCGAGCGCCCGGTTGACACTGTTGGGGGGGGGGGGGGGTAGCATGACGATTTCTATTGGTGTGCATATCCTGCGTAGCCTGCGCGCATACAACACGCTCACTGGAGGTCGTCTGAAAATGTAGCTAGATTAGCTAGTTGTATCAGATAGAGAGATATGACTGAGTTAGTTCGGCTGTTGCAATAAACCTTGTACAAATGTACTATATATATCTCATCAATGGAAGATATTACCATTGCGTGTAATATGTGTTTTTTTTTGAATGTTTCAATCTCATCCCCCCTCCCTGCTCTCTATCTCTTCACGTGCGATACTACCAGTGATGTTTTCCAGGCCCGTCGTCCACACCTTCACCACTTTCCTCTGCCTCCAAATCTCTTGATTCACCTTGCCCCTATAGCCGGTCCAACCTTCCATCGTCCTCCGACTGCTGCCATCTAACCCTGTCGCTTCAGCGCCACCACCACTGCCTCGTCCACTGCCATCCTCTAATCTTGTGGCTCCAATGCGGCCGCCGCCTCAGCCGGCGGCATGACATGACATGCCTGTAGGAAGAAGTGATAAAAGATTAGAAAAACTTGTTTTTATAGTAAAAATTAAGCAAAATTGGTTCCACGACACAGAAAGTTCCTGACTTTTGGTTTATACCACCGAAAGGTTCTGGTATACTTTCAAAGTTGGATCCGTCACTCTTTTCACCATTTCCTTTTAGTTTGGTGTGCTTGCAGTTAAGTATGACAATTTTGCCCTTAGTCTCGAGTCAAAGCAGCCACAAAACACCTTTCATCCAGATCGAACTCGCCCGGCCTCGTCGGAGCCGACTGCTCGCCGCCCTCATCGGAGCCGACCCCTCGCCACCCTTGTTAGAGCCAGCAACGGCCAGCCTTGTCGGAGCCGCTCTCGTCGCCGCCATCCTCGTCGAAGTTGCTCTCGTCACCACCGTCCTCGTTGCTGCCGGTGACAGCCGCCGTGTCGCCACCCGCGTCGACTGCGGAATGATGGCGTATGCTGCTATCGTTGTGATGGAGGATTGAGCTTGACCAGTACACGGTGGAGGCTTAAATCTCTCTCCAATCGATAGAAAACACGGTGGGTGATTGAGCTTGAGCAGTATAGAGCAGATGTGTTTGTGCTTAGATATCTTGACATGAACAAGAGCAATTTCTTGCTGCAGTATAGAAGATTAGCTGGTTGTGCTCCCCGTCCGCGCAGCTGCTCGCTGCTTGCCGCCGCCCACCCGTTGGCTGCTTGCCGTGCCGCCGTGCGCCGCTCACTGTGCCATCGTTCGCCGCTCATCACGTCTCCTGCTTCTTCATTGCGCGTGCCAACTTTGCTGAGGAGAAGAACGGGCCCGAACAATAGATGTGTACACAAGGGTAGAATAGTCTCTTTCGTATTTAAGTAAAAATAAAAAGAAAAATACATCTCTAACGGAAGGCAACGATTGTGGCTTAAAAGAGTAACGAAGCCAACTTTAAGTAATATTAAAGTGTACCAGAGTCTTTAGATCGATGATATAAACCAAACCTCGGAAACTTTTTGGTGTAGTTGAACAATTAGAGACATTCAAATGATTGGCAGTGCCTAAATATCCCGCAGTGGGTAGTCTCGAGACCGAGTATTTCCACTCGCTTTTTCTTTCAGCGATTGCAGCGATGATATGAACGCGTAAGCATGCACACAGCACACGTGCCTTTTAACAACAACCTGACGGGTTCAGTGAATTCAGTCCGACCAGTCGGCCATCGCATGCCAAGTTGACCACTTGTTCAGAAAAGAAAAATTCCCTTCATAAAACGATAGTAGTACTAGGCAGGGCAGGCCAGCTCAAAAAAGAAAAGAAAATCTGTCGCCCATTGATCGAGGCATCGATTCTTCCGCCATGCGGCGGCCCTATCCCATTGCTAATGCCGTTCACCTCATCCTCGCCGTGGCCGTCGTCGCTCTCCCACTCGCCGCCGCCCAGCCGTGGCCTATCTGCGGCACCGGTGGCAACTACACGGCGGGGAGCACCTACGAGTCCAACCTCCTGAAGCTCGCGACCACCCTCCGCGCGAACGCCTCGGCGTCACCCACCCTCTTTGCCACCGGCGTCCGCGGCACCGCCCCGGACGCCGTCTACGGCCTCCTGCTCTGCCGTGGCGACGTCAGCGCCTCCGACTGTGCCGACTGCGGCACCAGGGTCTTCCAGGACGTCGGTCAGGTCTGCAACCGCACCAGGGACGCGTCCCTCGTGTACAACCAATGCTACGCCCAGTTCTCCGACCGCGGCGACTTCCTCGCCGCCACCAACAACTCCGGCGACGTCAGCCTCCTCATAAGCGGCACAAACATCAGCAGCAACGACGTCGCGGGGTACGACCGCGCGGTCACCGAGCTCCTCAACGCCACCGTCCGGTACGCGGTGGAGAACTCCACGAGGCTGTTCGCCACGGGTCAACGGGTGGGGAATGACCCGGGGTTCCGGAACATCTACTCCATGGCGCAGTGCTCGCCGGACCTGTCGCCGGCGCTTTGCCGAAGGTGCCTCGACGGCCTCGTGGGGCAGTGGTGGGAGACGTTCCCGCTGAACGGCGAGGGCGCGAGGGTCGCCGGCGCACGGTGCTACCTCAGGTCCGAGCTGGGCACCGGTCCGTTCTACACCGGCGCGCCGATGGTTCTTCTCCGGGCCGACGGGCTCTCGCCGGCGTCGGCGCCGGCGCCGGATCTTGTTCCGGCCACTACGGGAGGTGAGCAGCATACCAATTTAGGAATCACATCACGTGTCTTCAGTCTTTCATTTCATCACACAATTATATTGCTTGCTTGGATCAATTAATCGCTGCACGTAATCACTTAATTATTAAGCTGAACTGATCATGCTTCACTGCAAAAACTGCAGGGTCGAATAATTCGGCAACCAAAATTCTTGTAATTGTATTGCCGATAGTGGCAGTTGCAATCGTAGCTGCAATTTCCCTCTGCTTGTGGAATATGCGTAAGAACATCAGATCGACAAAAGCAGAGCATTTCTCCGGACGTGAGTCTTCTGCACAATTTGGCATCAGGTTCTTCATAAATTCCAGTTGATGTTCTTAATCATCAATATCAATTAACAGTTTTATCGAATCCATGCAATATTTCCAGTTGATTCATCTGAAGACCTTGAAAGTGTGAAGTCAACCTTGCTAACTCTGGCGTCACTGCAAGTAGCAACGGATAACTTCGATGAAAGCAAGAAGCTCGGTGAAGGAGGATTTGGGGCAGTTTATAAGGTATGACAGTATAGCACTTATGTGTATCTTTTGAATAATTGCTGGTTTGTTTTAAAAACATTTGTTGATTTGGTGGTGTGAATCGAACGTGGTTCCATAGGAATTTCCAAATTTTTTTGTATGAGCGCACTAGGAGCACATTGGTAATTTATTTAAAAAATTTTTGACAAACAGAAACAATAGATTGTAAATTAGCCATAGCATGTCACGCTTTTAGGCCGTTACAAAATTCCAGCATTTCTTTCCATATCTCCATGTACTTTTTTTTTATAGATAATGAAAATGGTTTACATATTTCCATGTACTAAATACAAAATTTATTCAGGGACTTCTTTACGGACAAGAAGTAGCCGTGAAAAGGATGTCAAAGGGTTCAAACCAGGGGCTAGAAGAGCTTAAAAATGAGCTAGTTCTGGTGGCCAAACTGCATCACAAGAATCTTGTTCGTCTTGTGGGTTTTTGCCTAGAAGATGGAGAGAGGCTGCTTGTCTACGAGTATATGCCCAATAAAAGTCTCGACACCTTTCTTTTCGGTAGTATTAAAACCTCATTTCAGTCTAGATATTTACTCCTTTGATCTGCTAATGTGCAGCAACCATAATTATTCTTTTTATCCGGTGCTAATTAGACGCAGAGCAAGTAAGACAGCTAGACTGGGCAACACGGTTCAGAATCATAGAAGGCGTTGCCCGAGGACTTCAATATCTTCACCAGGACTCTCAGAAGAAGATCGTCCACCGTGATATGAAGGCGAGCAACGTCTTGCTTGATGTAGACATGAACCCCAAGATCGGGGACTTTGGCCTCGCTAGGCTCTTCGGGCAGGATCAGACTCGAGACGTTACGAACCGTATCGTCGGGACATTGTGATTAACTCACACTCTAACACTTGATTTATTTGTGCTTATGTAATACAAATGAAAAACTAACATGCATTTTTTCATGTTGTATACAGTGGGTACATGGCTCCCGAGTACGTGATTCGAGGGCAGTACTCTACAAAATCAGATGTGTTCAGTTTTGGCATTCTGGTCTTAGAGATTGTGACAGGCCAAAGAAACAGTGGGCCCTGTTTTTCAGAGCAAAATGAAGATTTAGTAAGCATTGTGAGTATCCCTTCTTAATTCTAGTGATGCACAGACAAGAGACTAATATTGATTAATACTTTTCTCTAATACTTACATTAATGAGTGATTTTTTAGGGTTCTTGAGTCAGTACCTTTAGTACTAGGAGGTGCCAAATTACACTAAAAAATTTTGGTATCTCTTAAGAAAATGTAAATTTTTTCTACATTTATATATAACCACACATATGTATCATCTCTTATATACTGATAATTGAAGATCTACGTGTAACTAATGCTAGGTATGGAGGCACTGGACAGAGGGAAATATTGTAGAGATGATAGACTATTCCTTGAGAAGAAACTACCCTGAAGCCGAGGTGCTGAAATGTGTCAACATCGGCCTCCTGTGCGTCCAGCAGAACCCTGTAGAACGGCCTACAATGGCGGATGTCGTGGTTTTGCTTAACACCGATGCTACCTGCTCTCTGCCTGCTCCTGCAGCTCATAGGCCAACATTTTTCCTCGATGGGAGCTCTGGTTACTCTCAAACCATTACACAATTGTCTCCTAGGTAACATAGGCCGAAGCAAGCTGAGCTGGCACCGCTAGTTGTTCTTGTTTTGTTATCTATTGAAATTGTATTTATTGTCAACTTAATTTTAAGCCAGAACTGAAAGTTGAATTATAAACAAGGTGATAGCAAAGAGGCAAGAAAATCCTAGATAAAGATTATCCATTCAACAGCCAACTTATCAGGTACATGTCTTGTTTGGTAAAAAAAATAAAGTTTTTACTCATTTAAAAGGGAGTAGTGGCGGTGGTGAGCAGAAAATCTGATACCATCCCACCACCAACTCTCCCATCTCCTCTTCAAACCAAATGTTAGAATTCATAAACAAAGCTTGAATCTTTGAACATTTTAGTATCCGGCTCCTCCAAGCTTTTTCAATGTGCCAATGTGGATTTTCTAATTCCGTAACAAACGGTCAATTTGCCATATCATGGACGGGCTTTCAAACTTGAGAGAATTTCTTATGTGCCACTCGAATTTGGCCGGATTCGCTATATGCTATTCGAAATTGGCTTCTTCCTTATATGCCACTGGTTTAAGTTTGTCAACCCTTTTATGCCTATGCCGTCACTCCACCGATTGTTAACAGTTAACTTCACAGTAAAAAGACGCATTTGTCTTTACTAGTGTTAATTTTTTTTAAAAAAAATGCATAACTAATTCAATTTAAATCCTTTTTAAGTGAACTAAATTCTGTTTCAACCAGGGAGAAATGCTCTTTGCATTAAAAAATCTTTGTTGGGTAGCTGCATGTTTTAATACAAAGAACATTTCTCATTAGTTCTAAACATTTTTTTTAAATAAAGAGCATTTCTCACTGGCTCTTAAAAAAATTAGTTCACTTAAAAAGGATTAGATCGAATTAGTTATGAATTTCTAAAGTTTAATGGGCACATAACTAAGGGTGTTATGATATTAGTGTTTTTAAAAAAGTAAATTGCATAGAACACCAAGTTTTGTGGTCAAAATTGCACGAAACCACGGGGTTATGGAATGGGACGCATAATTACACGTGTTATGATATTAGTGTTTCACAAAACTGCACAATTATTAAGAAATTCTATTCAAATTTGACATATAAGTTGAAACTTTTACATATGCTATGATATATAAAATAAAACTCTTATATGCTCATACAAGTGCGCTGGAACAAATAACTACTTAAATCTACATGTGTACATATTTGAGTAGAATTAACCATTGTGTGGTTTCGTGAAACACTAATACCATATACCCAAAGGATGAGGAGTGGATGAGATGGCAGCCGACGGTGTATGCGTAATAGGGGTGGAGGGAGCGGTGAACGGTAGTCATTGGACTTATATTGGGAGAAAGAGTTTATGCGAAAGTAATAATTTTACCTTTCCACCAACGGAACGTAATTGGCACCTCTTCTCAGCTCTCGCAGAGATGCGGTGCCACCAGGTTCCACACAAATTTCAGCTATTACTCCCTCCGGACTTATATATTTGACGTTAGGAAGGAGTAGAGATCGTACTCCCTCCATCCCAAAATATAGCTATTTTAGAACGGATGGGACATTTCCTAGTCCAGTGTATCTAGACTGAGGTTATGTCTAGATACATTAGACTAGAAAACATCATATCATGTTTAAGGTAGCTATATTCTGAGACGGAGGTAGTAGTCAGGAACTCAGAATACATATGGCCAGGGGCGAAGCCAGGGAGGGGCGGGAGGGGGCCTGGCCTCCCCCATCACCCAGCGTCCCAGCGTAATACCCCCTGTCCGTAGAGTGCTAATCTGGCATCTCAATGTGCTAATTACTCAGCTAGCGTATTGCATCTACTTAATAACACACTAACAAGTAATGACACCAGGATTGGTTGAGCCCAAACCATGGCTAGCTAGCTAATTAAGTAGCTAGTATCAAGTATCAACAGCCAAGAAAACATCTTTTTTTACCTTTAAAGCTGCATTTTATTAATATCCAAGTCTCTGATAATTATGTATATTAGTTGTTTACATCATTATTAGGCTAACATTTCAAGGGTATAATTAAATTACCATGGTGTAATGTTTTAAACATAAAATAAATCTCAATCCCTATGGTATATAATATGCCTCTTCACTTCAATTTTAAATATCAGTTCGTTCCTCTATTCCCAAAACCTAGTGTTAACTTATTTTTTGCCCGTTTATTTTAGCTCGGATGATATTATCATGGTTCATGATATGATAATGAAGCAATATATACCATAGTTACATATCTTAATTAATACCTACAACAAGATCGAAAACTTAATATATAAGCTACTTTGAAAAATCGTAACCACTTATCAAGTTGGCCCCTCTCATGTTTTGCAAACATCCAATATATTTTCCAAGTTCCATCCCACTGCATTGCCTGCTCTCCCTGCTGCGCTTACGACGCAACAATGGCCGGGCGAAACTCTTCAATCATCCATGCCGTTCTCCTCCTCTTCGCTGCCGTCGCTCTCCCGCACGCCGCCGCCCAGCCATGGCCTGTCTGCGGCAGCAGCGCCAACAGTTACACAGTAGGAAGCACCTACGAGACCAACCTCGGCAACCTCGCATTCGACCTCCGCACTAACGCCTCCTCCTCCACCCTCTTCGCCTCCGGCACCGTCGGCTCCACCCCGGACACCGTCTACGGCCTCCTGCTCTGCCGCGGCGACGTCAGCACCAGCGACTGCGCCGACTGCGGCAGCAGGGTCATCCAGGACATAGGCCAGTTCTGCAACCGCACCAAGGACAAGATCCTCGTGTACAACCAATGCTACGCCCAGTTCTCCGACAACGACTTCCTCGCCGCCACCAACAACTCGGGCGGGTACAGCCTCCTCATAAGCGGCACCAACATCAGCAGCGGCGCCGACGTGGTGGCGTACGACCGCGCGGTCATTGATCTGCTCAACGCCACCGTGCGGCACGCGGTGGGGAACCCGAACCGGAGGCTCTTCGCCACGGGCAAGCGGGTTGGGACCGACCCGGCGTTCGGTGCCATCTACTCGCTGGCGCAGTGTTCGCCGGACCTGTCGCCGGCGCAGTGCCAGAGGTGCCACGACGACCTCTTGGCCCAGTGGTGGGAGACTTTCCCGGTGAACGGCCGTGGCGCCAGGGTCGCCGGCCCGCGCTGCTACCTAGAGTCCGAGCTCGGCCCTTTCTACACGGGCGACCCGATGGTGCTTCTCCTGGCCGACGAGCTCACGCCAGTGCCGGCGCCGGCGCCGCCGGATGGTGTGCCTGCCACTACGGGAGGTGAGCATAATTAGCGAACGAAAAAGAACTACATTTTGTAATGTTTTTTTTTTTACATTTTGTTCGTTTAGTAGCAGGCTAGCACAGCTAGCCGCCTAGCACTGTATGACTGTGATTAGGTGCTCAGAATAGATATGCGTAGTGCTTCACATACTTGAACTGATATATATTTTTTTACACTGCAAAAATGCAGGTAAGAATAATTCGGCACGGAAAATTCTGGTGATTATCTTACCTATAGTGGCAGTTGCAATCGTTGCTGCAGTTTCCCTCTGCATCTGGAATATGTGTAGGAAGAACAGATCGGTAAAATCAGAGCATTTCTCCGGACGTGAGTTTCTCTCTGCGCAATTTGACATAAATTATTGTTAACATTTCTCAATCGTCACTAGTGTCCATTAACAGTTTTGGATCTTTGCCAGATGATAGGGATGAAGACTTTGAAAGTGTCAAGTCAACCCTATTATCTCTGGCATCACTGCAAGTGGCAACGGATAACTTCCACGAAAGCAAGAAACTTGGTGAGGGGGGATTCGGTTCAGTTTATAAGGTACCCCTCCGTGCAAAAAAAGAAAAGAAAAGAAAAGAAAAGAAAACAAAAGAAAAAAGAAAGAAAGAAACCCCTACCTTTCTAAATGCCAGTAGCTGTGATGGTGGGTATATATAAAAGATATAAAATTTATTAATTTTTAGATTGGAGACAAGTAAGAAGATAAAAGGTTTTTTTTTTTGACAAAGTTTAAACTGAAGTTGATTTTTTGTTGGGGATGGAGGGAGTATGCCAGTAGTCCTTAAGTCTACTTTTGAATCATTTGTCACTTCTTTTGAGAAAAAAATTGTTCTTTTGAAGTTGTGAATTGAGTATGGTCAAAGAATAAATTCTAAATGCCTAGACGTATGATTACACTACTGCTCAATTGTTAATTAAATGCAAATTATGTGTGTTCTTTTCTTCTCTTGAAATAAATGACAGAGTTAATTTTAGAAAAAAATATTATTGCAAATTAGTTATAGTGTATTATTATATTTTTAACGCACTACAAAATTCTGTATTTCTATTCAAATCTCCATGTGGAAGTTAGTAATAAGAAAGTAAGATAGTAGTAAGTACTCAAATTGTTCGGGGACTTCTTTCTGGACAAGAAGTGGCTGTGAAGAGGATGTCCAAGGGCTCTAACGAGGGACTAGAAGAGCTGAAAAACGAGTTAGTTCTTGTCGCCAAAATTCATCACAGGAATGTTGTCTGTCTTGTCGGTTTTTGTCTCGAAAAGGGGGAGAAACTGCTCGTCTACGAGTACATACCTAATAAAAGCCTCGACACCATTCTTTTTGGTATTATATATTAGCATTGCCTTCTAATACTCCCGTAATATTTTCACTTTAGCAATAACAATATTTTTTTCCATTTGGTACAATTTAGACAGAGAACAAAGGAGATGGCTAGATTGGGCCACTCGATTTAGGGTCATAGAGGTAGAGGGTATCGCTCGAGGACTACATCTTCACCAGGACTCCCAAAAGAAGATTGTCCACCGTGATCTTTTGATTCATTGCTGCTTTGTTTAAACATAATTCTTAATTTGATGGTGTGAATCGAACATGATAACATGAATTTCAAAAATTTTATTTTGTATAAGCGCACCAGTACCACATTGGTAATTTATTATTTTTAACTTTTGACAAAAAGAGACCAAAGATTGTAAATTAGTCACAGCATGTCACGCTTTTAGGCATTTACGAAATTCCAGCATTTCTTACTATATCTCCATGTAGTAAACACAAAGATTATTCAGGGACTTCTTTTCGGACAAGAAGTAGCCGTGAAGAGGATGTCAAAGGGTTCAAACCAGGGGCTAGAAGAGTTGAAAAATGAGCTAGTTCTGGTGGCCAAACTGCATCACAAGAATCTTGTTCGTCTTGTGGGTTTTTGCCTAGAAGATGGAGAGAGGCTGCTTGTCTACGAGTATATGCCCAATAAAAGTCTCGACACCTTTCTTTTCGGTAGTATTAAAACCTCATTTCAGTCTAGATATTTACTCCTTTGATCCTCTAATATGCAGCAACCATAATAATTCTTTTTATCTGATGCTAATTAGACGCAGAGCAAGGAAGACAGCTAGACTAGGCAACACGGTTCAAAATCATAGAAGGAGTTGCTCGAGGACTTCAATATCTTCACCAGGACTCTCAAAAGAAGATCGTCCACCGTGATATGAAGGCGAGCAACGTCTTGCTTGATGTAGACATGAACCCCAAGATCGGGGACTTTGGCCTCGCTAGGCTCTTCGGGCAGGATCAGACTCGAGACGTTACGAACCGTATCGTCGGGACATTGTAATTAAGTCACACACTAACACTTGATTTGTTTAAGCTTATAATTATACAACTGATAAACTAACATGCAATTAACTAACATGCAATTTTTCATGTTGTATACAGTGGGTACATGGCCCGGTACGTGATTCGAGGGCAGTACTCTACAAAATCAGATGTATTCGGTTTTGGCATTGTGGTCTTAGAGATTGTGACAGGCCAAAGAAACAGTGGGCCCTATTTTTCAGAGCAAAACGAAGATTTAGTAAGCATTGTGAGTACCCCTTCTTAATTCTAGTGATGCACAGACGAGATTAATACTTTTCTCTAATACTTACATTTATGAGTGATTTTTCGGTCCTTGAGTCGGTACCTCTAGTACTATGAGGTGCCAAATCTATACTAAAAAATTTTGGTATCTCTTAAGAATGTAAAATTTTTCTACATTCATATATAACCACACATATATATCATCTCTAATACTGATAATTGATGATCTATGTGTAACTGATGCTAGGTATGGAGGCACTGGACAGAGGGAAATATTGTAGAGGTGATAGACTATGCCTTGAGAAGAAACTAACTTGAAGCCCAGGTGCTAAAATGTGTCAACATCGGCCTCCTGTGCGTCCAGCAGAACCCTGTAGAACGGCCTACAATGGCGGATGTCATGGTCTTGCTTAACAGCGATGCTACCAGCTCTCTGCCTGCTCCTGCAGCTCATAGGCCAACAGTTTTCCTCGATGGGAGCTCTGGTTACTCTCAAAGCATTACACAATTGTCCCCCAGGTAGCATAGGCCGAAGCATGCTGAGCTGGCACCGCTAGTTATTGCTTGTTTTGTTATCTATTGAAATTGTATTTATTGTCAATTTTAGGCCAGAACTGAAAGTTGAATTATAAACAAGGTGATAGCAATTAGCAAAGAGGAAATCAAGAAAATCCTAGATCAAGATTGTCCATTCCACAGCCAACTTATCAGGTACATGTCTTGTTTGGTAAATAAATAATAATCTTTACTCATTTGAAAGGGAGTAGTGGCGGTGTTTTGCAGTGAGGCCCTATTTGGTAGAGCTCCAAATCTTAAAAATAACTCCAGGAGTGAAGGATGGACTGGAGTTGTGGAGCGGCCTAAACCCAGCTCCACCTTTCTAGTTTATTTTCTCAGATCACTCCACCCGCTCCGCTCACATTTTTTATGGAGCTAAAATCGTTTGGTTGGGCTTCAGCTCTAGAAGTGGTGGAACCAGAGCTGAAGCTGTACCAAACAGGCCCTTAATCTAACACCACCCCACCAACAGCTCTCTAAAAATATGACATGTGGGACCATATTGCCCATCTCCTCTTCAAACCAAATGTTAGAATTCATAGACATAACTTGAAGCTTTCAGCTGTGATCATCCTTACATGTTAGAATCCGGCTCCTCCAAGTTTTTTCTATGTGCCAATGTGATTTTTCTAATTCCGTAACAAATGGCCAATTTGCTATATATGCATATCATGGACGGGCTTTCAAACTAGAATTCTTCTGTATGTGCCACTCGAATTTGGCCAGCTCCCTTATATGAAATTCGAAATTGACTTCTCTCTTCTACACCACTGGTTTAAGTTTGTCATCCTTGTATGCCACTGCCGTCACTCCACCAATTGTTAACCGTTAACTTCACAATAAAAAGACATATTTCCCTTGGTAGTGTTAAATTTCAAAAATGCATAACTAATTCAATTTAAATACTTTTTGAGTGAACTAAATTTTGTTAGAACTAGTGATAAATGCTCTTTGTATTAAAAATTTTTATTGGGAAGCAGCATGTTTTAATACAAATAGAATTTCTCGTTAATTCGAAATTTTTTTGATACAAAGAGCATTTCTCACTAGTTCTTAAAAAAAATTTGTTCACTTAAAAAGGATTTAAATTGAATTAGTTATGAATTTTTAAAGTCTACTCTACCAAGGGCAAATGTGTCTTTTTACTGTAACTTAACAGTTACCAGGCGGTGGAGTGGTAGCAGTGGTATAAAAGGGATGGTAAACTTAATGTTTTTTCATCACACAAATAATATCTTAATAGATAAATTTTGGGTCAAACTCTTATCCCAATATAGCAAAATATGCTCTATAATTTAGGATGGGGTAGTAACTAGGAAGGTAAAATTTTAACTTGGTCATGCTGCATAGTACAAGCAATTTATTTCCAGAAAAAAAAAAGTTTATTGTCGGCGATACCATAAGTATGCATAACTAGCTTCATCGCCCCCCACCCTCTCTCTCTCGATACTTAATTTTCATTCATTGCAATTAATGAACTTAATTGGTGGTAATTAATTTTTTAGTTAATCGATAAGTTCATTAACATTGTAAGATCATGTTGTTAAAATCGTGATCCTTTATCAGAATTATATTCTCAAAGTTGGATTGCAATCATATAATCATATACATATAATTAATTGTAAAATCGTAGATTCTATCTTATAAAATCGTAGGATCATGCCTATTAATTAGTACTGTAAATAAATCTTATGATAGAATTGATATTTTAACAATCTTGTGTACAAGCCGTACCACAACGTGCTGGAGGTGCCGGAGACGGATTATGACAACTATATATTACAGAGAAAAACTCGATGGCAAATATTAAACACAGAAAATTGGGCAGTGGTACAGAATATATTTGCTTATAAGTTGAAATTGATTTCTTCTGCTCTATCAATATACCGAGGCAAAGCTTTTGCCCCTTTAAAAAAAATTGAGAATCAATACAGTTTCAATCGAAAAAAAAGCAGGCAGCTGCAACGGCGGTGCTAGATTTGCCTTTGGCCCCCTGTTACCTGCCAGACCATTGTTCTGTGGTCTGGGAGTAACCAGAGGTCCCGTCGATCAAATATGTTGGCATAGGTGCAGGAGCCGGCAGAGAGCTTGTAGTGTCGGTGCTAAGCAAAACCATGACATCCGCCATTGTAGGTCGATCTACAGGGTTCTGCTGGACACAAAGGAGTCCTATGTTGACACATCTCAGCACCTCGGCTTCAGGGTAGTTTCTTCCCAATGAATGGTCGATTATATCTGCAGTTGTCCCATCTTCCCAGTGCCTCCATACCTATCAGTGTAGCCACATATATGTATGTGAGTATGTCTTCAGCAGTCTATAGTAATTGCGATTGACATGTGTGACTAATGACTATCCACACATGCAAGTACTGCAATGCAAAGCAATATCATGTATTCCACTGTCAGTAATACTTACTATGCTCAATATATCTTCATCATTTTGTTCAGACAAATTCGGCCCGCTGTTCCTTCTCTGACACGTCACAATCTCTATGACGAGAATGCCGAAGCTGAACACATCTGATTTCATAGAGTAGTGCCCGCGCATCACGTACTCAGGAGACATGTAACCGCTACATCAACAAGGAGAATTACATTGTTATCAGTTTGCTAACTAAACATATGCACAGAAATATCAAGTATTTCTTTGAAATTAATTACAATGTCCTGGCAATGTGGCTTGTGATTTCTCGAGTCTGATCCTGCGCGAAGAGCCTGGCGAGACCAAAGTCCCCAATCTTAGGGTTCATGTCTCCATCCAACAAGATAGTGCTTGCCTTCATATCACGGTGGACAATCTTCTTCCGGTAGTCCTGGTGAAGATATTGTAGTCCTCGAGCGATACCTTCTATGATCCTACTTCTATGATCCTAAATCGAGTGGCCCAGTCTAGCCGTCTCCTTTGCTCTATGTCTAATTAGTACCAAATGGAAAAAAAAATCATTGCTACTGCCGAAGTGAAAATATTACAGAAGTATTAGAAGGCAATGCTAATATATAATACAATACCAAAAAGAATGGTGTCGAGGCTTTTATTAGGCATGTACTCGTAGACGAGCAATTTCTCCCCCTTTTCAAGACAAAAACCGACAAGACGGACAAGATTCCTGTGATGAAGTTTGGCGACAAGAACTAACTCGTTTTTCAGCTCTTCTAGTCCCTGTTTGGAGCCCTTGGACATCCTCTTCACAGCCACTTCTTGTCCAGAAAGAAGTCCCTGAACAATTTGAGTACTTACTACTAACTTACTTTCTTATTACTAACTTCCACGTGGAGATTTGAATAGAAATACAGAATTTTGCAGTGCGTTTAAAAATCTAATAATACACTATAACTAATTTGCAATAATTATTTTTTTCAAAAATAAACTCTCATTTATTTCAAGAGAAGAAAAGAACACAAATAATTTGCATTTAATTAACAATTAAGCAGTAGTGTACTCATACGTCTAGGCATTTACTCCTTCAAGTTCTATAATACTTGTCGTTTTGGACAAGGCCATAGTCAAACTTTTAAAATTTGTACTATAAATAATTTTATAAATACTTAATTTAGATACATGAAACCATACATATAGATTTATCTTGAAAAATAATTCAATATAATCATATATATATATATATATATGAATAGAAAAAACATGGTCAAATGTATTTTATGGAGATCGTGCCCTTGTCCAAAACGTCTATTATTTTTAGACTGGAGGGAGTAGAATTTATTCTTTGACCGTACTCAATTCACGACTTCCAAAGAACAATTCTTTTCTCAAAAGAAGTCACCAATGATTCAACGTAGACTTAAGGACTACTGGCATACTCGTTCCATAAGAAAAAAATCAACTTCTAGAGTTTAAACTTTGCCCAAAAATTAACTTTTATCTTCTTACTTGTCTCCAATCCACAAATCAAGAAATTTTACCTCTTTTATATATACCCTTATATACCCACCACCACAGCTAATAGCATTTAGAAAGGTAGGGATTCCTTTCTCTCTCTTTTTTTGTCGGAGGGATACCTTATAAACTGAACCGAATCCCCCCTCACCAAGTTTCTTGTTTTCGTGGAAGTTATCCGTTGCCACTTGCAGTGATGCCAGAGATAACAGGGTTTACTTGACACTTTCAAAATCTTCATCCGTATCAGCTGGCAAAATTCCAAAACTGTTAATGGATACTAGTGACGATTGAGAAAAGTTAACAATAATTCATGTCAAATTGTGCAGAGAGAAACTCACGTCCGTTGAATTGCTCTGATTTTGCCGATCTGTTCTTCCTACACATATTCCAGATGCAGAGGGAAACTGCAGCAACGATTGCAACTGCCACTATCGGCAAGATAATCACCAGAATTTTCCGTGCAGAATTATTCTTACCTGCATTTTTGCAGTGAAAAAAAAAAATCAGTTCAAGCATGTGAAGCACTATGTATATACTCTTATCTGAGCACCTTATCCGTTTCATAATATAAGGATTTTAACTTTTTTTTTAATATTTGACCATTCATCTTATTAAAAAATTATACTAATATTAGTTATTTATTTTTAACTTACTTTATTAAAAAATACTTTAATCATGGCTAATTTTTTTAAATTTGCGCAAAATTTTTAGATGGAACAAATAGTCAAATGTTACGAGAAAAAAGTTAAAAAAATAATATATTATGAAACGAATGATGTACTTAGTACTCAACGAACAAAATGTAAAAGTCAGAAAAAAAAACTTAACAAAATGTAGTTCTTTTTCATTCACTATTTATGAAAAGTACTTTAAGTATGCCTAATTTTTTAAAATAAATTGTACAAAATTTTTAAATAAGATAAATGGTTTATAATAAAAAGTAAAAAACCAGACATTATGAGACAGAGGAAGTACTGGTGCTCAACGAACAAAATGTAAAAGTTCAGAAAAAACTTAACAAAATGTAGATCATTTTCGTTCGCTAATTACGCTCACCTCCCGTAGTAGCAACCACACCATCCGGCGGCGCCGGCGCCGGCGCTGGCGTGAGCCCGTCGGCCAGGAGAAGCACCATCGGATCGCCCGTGTAGAAAGGGCCGAGCTCGGACCTTAGGTAGCAACGCGGGCCGGCGACCCTGGCGCCTTCGCCGTTCACCGGGAACATCTTCCACCACCGGCCCAAGAGATCATCGTGACACCTCCGGCACTGCGCCGGCGACAGGTCCGGCGAACACTGCGCCATCGAATAGATGTTCCGGAACCCCGGGTCGGCACCCCGCCGCTGGCCCGTGGCGAAGAGCCTCCGGTTCGGGTTCCCCACCGCGTGCCGCACGGTGGCGTTGAGCAGCTCGATGACCGCGCGGTCGTACGCCGCCACGTCGGCGCCGGTGCTGATGCTGGTGCCGCTTCTGAGTTGGATGACCATGCCGCCGGAGTTGTTGGTGAAGGCGAGGAAGTCGTTGTCGGGGAATTGGGCGTAGCATTGGTTGTACACGAGGGACGCGTCCCTGGTGCGGTTGCAGAACCCACCGACGTCCTGGAAGACCCTGGTGCCGCAGTCGTAGCAGTCGGAGGCGCTGACGTCGCCGCGGCAGAGCAGGAGGCCGTAGACAGTGGCGGAACAGGATTTCTCTAAGCGTAGGGCTCAAAACTAAGACCAAAATTTTAGGTCCATGGCACCCCGTCCATGTCAGACGCTCAGAGGGTTAAAATTACCAGCGATAATACTTACACCGAGTATAGTAAAAGTAAAAAAAAATACAAGACTAAATGGAAAACATAAAGCTGAATCCT
>CM002485.1:15495189-15529045 GCA_000325765.3 Leersia perrieri
TCTATCGCTTTCTTCTTGGCGTGCTTGTGGTTTGACTCGGCGGCGATCTCCTCCCACTCGGAGGAGTCCTCCGCGTCCTCCGCACCCGCCGCTTCCACGTCGGGGTTGGACGTCGTGTGCAGCAGTGGGCTATCCGTCATTGTTGGAGTAGGACGGAAACGGTGGAACTCGAAACTCCACGAGCGCACCCCCTACCTAGCGCGCCAGATGTCGGAGCATAAACTTCTTCACCGGGAATTCGTGGAACCCCCTTTTTTGTCTGGCCCAGGGGTACGGGTGGATCCGAGTACGGCAACCGCATGGGGAAAAATCAGTAAACCCAATTCCGGGTGAGAGTGGAGACAAGGGTTTATACAGGTTCAGGCCGCAGGATGCGTAATACCCTACTCCTGTTGTATGACTAATATCGTGGGAAGAAAGCTTTTGCTGACAAGTGTGGGTGTATTTTACTTTCTAAGTCTCTCTCCTACTGTGAGCCTGGGTCTAGTTTTATACTCAAGGGAACACCACAACGGCTTTTTCTCTCTCTTCCTTTCCTTGGACGTCAAGAGAAGACTCCACCCCGACATCGCAGGCACGCCAGCACGCACTTTTCCTATTCGCCGCGTAATCCAGGATCAGGAGTGGATTTGGTAGGGCAGGTGCTGCAGGCTTTGTGGGGTCTTGTCGTATTTTTTCCCTTGCCGGAGCTGGTAGACCGTAGGGCAGGTTGATTGTAGGGGTTTGAAGAAAACCTCGCCCTCCTCCTCCACGCTGCTCTCCGTCGCATTAAATACGATGGAGACGGGGCAGAGGGGGCGTCCCGTCGTAGGCGACCGCATAGTCACCCACGACTGCCGCAGCCGCCCACGCCTCCTCCCCTCGGTCAGAGGGAAAGGAGTAATGATGGGGGTTGGCAGCACCATTTCACATCGCCATTAATGCGGCGAGGCCGTGCTAGCCCTCATGAATGCGGCAGTTGGGAGCACAGCGCCGCTCCCTCCCGCACGCTTTATAAAGGGCCAACTGGTGCGGGTCATCTACAGGCCCCCCGGGTGCTCCCCCGGGTGGTCTGCTTCCTCCCGAAGGGGCCCCGGGGTTCACCCAGGCCACTCACTCCGGGTCTAATATTTCTCGTTACTTTTCTTCGGTGGGCCCGAGGCGCTTTATATCACCGCCACGTGGTACCCCCGGGCCCATATCACCGACAAACCATAACGCATAAGCATAATAAGAAATTTTACCCCATAACCAAGTAGTGCATAAACAAACAACACAACATCATAGCATTACAATATAGATGTTCATTTAGTACTTTCTAAGTCCTACCAATGCAATCATCATGGCATTACACATAACACTATTTGTACTCCATACTAACTACAACCAATGAGTACAACAAAAATATAAGTGGTCAATAGTTTAACACATAATCATAATTCATAAAATCATACAATCACCCTAATCATTACAAAACATTGTTGACTTAACAAAAGATCTTCCTAACTTTGAACTAGAAAATTTTTCCTTCCACTTGCAATTGATGTCCTGGACAAATATGCAGTACCCATGTTTAAACTTTATGCTCCTGCATGAAGATGCAAGCTAGTTAACTATCTGACAAGATAAAAAGTTGAAGAAGTAAAGAAATTGTTGAATATGAGAAGTATAAGGTAAACCTGAAGGCCTTCCTGAATATCTTGGAGGCAAGACCAGAATGTAGAAGCTGCTTTATCTTTGTCCTCACCTAAAAATAACAAGAATTAGCTTGCATTTTGAAGTAGTATTAAGAAACCATGAATTGCACAATAAATATGATACCTTTAAACTTGTTTTGAATCCAATCTTGTGAGCACATTAAACCTTCTGTCAGCTGACAAGCGAGCTTGCTACAATGCAGACTAAGAACCCTTCCACTAGTGTGGAAAGCGAACTCTGAAGCAACTGTACTCATAGGAATGGCAAAAATATCTCTAGCTATCCTCCTCAAGGTAGGATAATATGTTCGAGCACACTTCCACCATTATAAAACATTGAAGTTCTTTGTTTCCAATGGGACTAGATCATCCTCCAAGTAATGTTCAAGTTTAAATTTGAATTGCATGGTAGCTGACCTCTTACTTGCAACACGTGCACTAAACAAAGCTAAGAAATCAGCATTGACAAATGGATCGGATGATAATTCAATCATGCCCACATCCTCCTCCTCGACATGGTACACATTCATCAACTCACTTAACAATTTCAGGACCTCAACAACTTTATCCTCACAATCTTTACCAGTTGTGCCAAGCAACCGCTCAAAACACATAAGCAACATCAGATTTTTGAATCGAGGATCAAGAACAGTTGCTATGCCCATTAGTTGTTGAATATCAAACCAATACTTATCAAACTTCCTAACCATTTCGATTGACATGGCTTCAACTAATGGGTTGCCACATGTTGACCATTATATGATTTTTATTCTAATCTCACAAATTTTGGTGATGTATGTATTAGCAGTCACATAGTTAGTCTAAGAAAACATTTCAATTATGTCATTAGACAGTTTAAGCCTTTCTACAACATCACAAGCAAACTTCCAATCATCCTCAGTAGGCAAAGAATCATAGTTCTTATCTACAACACTTGCACTATTGAAGACCTTCTGGTAGGGCAATGCAATAGAAAGCATTTGGTATGTTGAATTCCATCTAATCTTACAATCAAGGTGCATCTTTTTCTCATTTTTAACTATAACATACTTAGCAATATCCTCAAATTTCTCTCTTTTTAGGTGTGACTGTCCAATAAGATATGCTATCACAAATATTCTCTATTCTTTTAGGTCTTCAAATGATCACGAAGGTGGCTGGTTCTATTTTTTTATTTCACCGAAAAGCTTCTTGCTACAATGCATGCATACTGTCAGGGTTACAGATAAGGGGTACCTAATAGTATACTCGATAAGGCTCGGCTAAACACACCATATACCATGCCTTATACGGAATCATACCTCATATATGGAAGGAATTCCGAATAAGGAAAGATGAGAAGGGTTCTACATGGCAACTATTGGACTATTCGGATAGTATCCATATTGGTCTTCCTAATCCTATTTGAACTAGGAGACTTCTATGGGTATAAATACAAGACCCCCTAGGGGGAGAAGAACAACTGAAGACAGATCAATCCAACCACCATAGAAGCCCTAGTTACGAAGCCGGAGTACTAGTCACCTAAGTCGTCAAGTCCCGTAGTCAAATTCCTTGACTATGATCTCACCGGATTCCTGTTTCCACCTATTGTACTCTTTTGTGATTAGGAGCCACCCCTCGTATAATCTCATATAAACTGGAAGTAGGGTTATTACCTTCTCAGGGGCCTGAACCAGTATAAAAAACTTTCTCTCTATGTGACGATGCCGTGTAGTATAGGTCCTTACACCAACGTTTCTCTGTTATCTACATACACAGTCTGTGGGTTCCAAACCGTTGACACATACTACCTTGTTGTACCCATATATTTCACCCTCTTGAATTCTTTCCATATAGGTGAAGTCCGCTTTCTTTTTGAACCAGGGTCGACACCTTTTTCTTCTTGTTCTTCATCATCTTCTATTTCAATTGGTTTCGAATCATTGATAGATTCTGGTTCTGATCCTCTAGAAACTGCAAGCGACTCCAATGTTGGTTGTGACACTTGAGAACACGGGCTTTGGTTGCTACCCCAGCTGTCTGTAGACATCCTTTTGATACTACACAAACATGTTAAAAAATGTCAAACAATAATGAAAACCAATCAGATTTTAGATGAAATGAACAACATGTATTTTTATTTTTATGTGCATCACAAGGAAATGAACATTACATAGGAATTGAACAACATGTATGTTAGATGTATTTATGTACATCACAAATAAATTAAGATGTATGAATTCGTATTCTTGTAAATAAATAGCCACATTGATATAAATAGATAAGTTATATTAAACTGAAATAGAGAACCTGAACAAACATCAAATTGAATACTACCTCCGTCTCAAAATATAAGCACTTATGTCGTTTTTTTGGAGAAATTAAGATTGAGGAAATGAAGTGTTGTGATTGGTTGAGAGGAGAGGTCACGTGGGAGGGATGGTTGTGATTGGTGGAGATGGAGTATGTGGGTGTAGAGGTAGTTGTATCTTGAGACAAATTTGAATTGCTCAGATAGTTATATTTTGGGACGGAGGGAGTAAGAAAATAGGTCAATTATATTGCTTTACTCTATATAGCCTAGCTCACAGATCATACACTTATTCACGTACCCAAGAGATTGCAAGATGTTGCCACCGGGAGGCTTGGGAGGAGAAGCACCTGAAGTAGGAAACATGAGGCCAACAACTCTTTTTCTCTAGGACTTGTTTATGTGCCACTTTGGATCAGGGACGGTGGAAGCATTGGGACTTGGAGAGTGGCTATTGTTTGAATTGGACACGAGTTCTTGGACTTGGACAATAGCAGGCATAGGAGATATAGAAGAAACCAATGAACCTACTCGCCTGACGTCCTTGTCCGTCTCCGTGACCTTCACAATCAAATTCGCATGCTCTGTGACCTTTACAATCATAATCGCCTACTACCGGCCACGGTATCGGATGGTCGGATCGAATGGGGTGGAGTACTATAGGTTAGTAAAATGGTCCTGTAGTTGCAATGGAGAAAAATGGTTAAGAAGGCAAAGGAGGTTCACCGGCAAAGGAGGTTAAGAAAAATAGTAGGAGAGCACCACCATGGACGCTAGGGTCCTAACAGTCATTAGCAATGGAAACCGAGCGTAGAGGCGCCGATGGGCAGCCTGGTGGAGTGGTGATGGCCTGATACCTGGTAAGGGCGGTGGCGGCTGGTGGATTGGTGGAGCGACGGAGACGACGGTTGGTGGACTGGTGGAGTGGCGCGGTGGCAGCAATGGTGGAGAGCAACGGTAGCCAGCAGCCGAGAGAGAACTGGTTGTGCGTCTATTCAAGGTTGGCGGCGATGAGGGAGGGAATAGGGAAGATGGGGATTGAAAAGACGACTGAATAGTCAACAGAGACTTAGGGTTTTTTTCTTTTATATGGTAGTTTTTGTGTGAATATTTTAGATGTTTTGGGCTTAGTTTATATATGGGTCATGACTGAAATTTATATTTATTTAATATTTTTGGATATCCAGGGTTGTGGTATGGATACTATATAATTATATCCGTAACCAATAATCCATTAAATATAATTTTTTTCATTAGCATATTCATGAGATAAAACTTAGCCCATTTATTCATCCACTCTCTCCCTCCACAAATATATGACGTTGGCTACTCCAAATTTAAAATAGCCAACGTCATATAAAAAATCCGGAGGGAGTAATAGGATAAAATATCCATCGTATTTTAGAGGATGGATTTTAACTGCCATCTTGGCCGGGCCGCATGGCGAGATGACTCACGGTTGGGTTGCGGCGAACACCGCGAGTTTCGGCGGATATGACAGCCCAAAACAACTGCGCGTCGCTTTGCCTGGTCTGCACTGCAGCCCTTGATCCACTCGTCATCTCGACTCTCGATGAGCTGGCCAGGTGGCCACTGCCCACCATTGACGGCTTGACTACTGTTGCCGCGTTGATCGTACGCCCGCGGGCCCCGTCGACGGTCAAGCGGTCGGCGGAGCCTTTCTTGCCGCTTTGGGAGCTGCCGAGTTGGGACCGAAATTCTTGTACTCCAATCCAACACGGCACTCGCGATTCCCCCGAGTTGTTTCTTTCGTGTCTGAAGACTAACCCACCAAAGTTGTAGCCTATCGCGTATGACTCGAAGCAGGAACTACACGTCGTATGCCCTACGGAGCTACGGCCTACGTACAGGCACTGCAGTATCTATTCTCAGTTACTGAATGTGTTAAGAAAGACTCATAGAGTACACAAGGATATCATTTTGCGCACTTTTTGATTTGTAATACAAATTGAATTTAGAAGTATATATATAATACTGGCATGCTTAAAAAACTGATGAAGGCAATTAAATATCATAGAAGAAATTATATAGGCACCTAAAAAGTACATAAACTACAACTAAATTTACATTGGATAAAAATCTAGAAAGTAAATATTCTTTTGACAGGGTCTAGAAAGGATCTATCTAAAAATCTTGCGAATGTAACTATTGCATAATTTTATATTAATATTATAAGTACAAAATAATTTCTATATAACTTATAGGTAAGTTAGTCAACGTAAAAACGCACGTTTGGATTGAAGTATATAGAGGTTACAATAATTATTGTAATTGCATTGGGATTATACTATAGTTACATTTAAAGGATTTTAACAAAAAAAATATTGTAATACAATCTACATCCATCCTAAATATTGCAACCTAGAATGAGATTAGACACGTGCCGGGACAATGTATCTAGACACATTTCCGTTCAGATATACTGTATTAACATATGTCTTATACTATCCTATGTTGCTATGTTTCGGAACGGATAGAGTAAGTTTTTTTTTAGCAATTTCACTAAAAAAAGACTTCGAGTGCTAGTTGGACATCACATATTTATGTTGGATTTCCAACCAGCACTTATCAACGTCTATAGTCCCGAAGTATCGGTACCCGTTGTAAATAATGTGTAACTCCATTCATATCTTCCTTTTAGCGAAGTTTTACTAACTTCTGCCATTTGAGAGGACTCCATTGTTGTCGTCCACATTTGCTCTACTAGGGTCGGGATGATGGTGAGAGTTCATCAAACCAACATCCATGCACTGGTGGCCACCACCCTCATAGGTCGTCATAGCCTTGAGGCCGACACATTTCCTCATTAAGTTCATCATCGTAGCAGCTCATAGCCCCAGCTTTTGCTCGCAATCTTGGATGGGAGTTGCTCCTGTTGTTGAACCATATCTGGCGCTCCCGACCTCGACGGCAATTGGCCCGACCAAAAAACCCTAAGCCTGGACTGGCCCGACCATGCACCCTAGGCTAGGCTCAGGCCTAGCATTTGCGGCCGAAAAATCCGAGTAAGCCCAGCCTAGTACAAGAAATGGATTGGGATGGCTCAGGCTTTTCGTTTTGACTTTTCAGGCTGGGCTTTTTCTATGCTCGGCCCGGACCAATATTTGATTAGGCCTAATGGTGAGGGAGGGAGAGGGGCCCAAAGGATGAGCGGGTGAGATGGCATGCTGGCAGCCGACGATGTATGCCTTAGTACGTAGGGCCTAGTACGATGTATATGGTCGATGTGTTCCATATACATTTGTCTTGCGATTTAATGGTACCTAATTAAACCTAAAACTTGTAAATTCGACCATGAATAAATTATATATTATAAATTGATAATTTGGTTGAAACATGTCATGAGGTGTCTTTAACGACATATCCACTAAAGGAATCTCTACAAACTTCTATTTGTTGTAGGACACTCGGTTTGGTGGTGATTTTCAAAAACACACTATGTCTAATTTTCTAAAACATTTTTAATTTAATCGAAAAGAACAGTTTTGAAAAGACTAATTTACCATGTGCCATGTTATACGATCAGCCAGATTTACTACATATACGGATGCCCTAAATTGTAGATATCAAAAATATTTCAAAGACGGTCGATGGAGTAAAATCCAATAATAAATTAAAATGGATGGCATAGTTTGAAAGTTCAACAGATTTTGGATAGAGTTTATTTTTTTTTGTTAAACTCAAAACCCACTCTAATTTGTTGATATAAAAAAATTCATGCTGGTAAAATGGAAATGTAAGAAAACTCAATAAAAAAAGTCAAAAATATTCAATAGTAACAGCAATTTTATTTTTTTGAAAAATTATAAATTTCATTAGAAATGACAATCATTCATGGTTTATTAAAAACACACCCTAAATATTAAATTAAAATAAATGGTTATTGTAGATGATGAAATGATTGTAGATAGTTAGTTTGACCACTTTTTAATATATTTTCCCTAAACAGACTAACTTTACCCTTTTATAAAATGAAAAAATAATTATACATGATAACTAATAGATATATTATAAATTAAAAAGCGTGGCACAAATAACAAAAACATATGTTCATCGTAAACTTAGATTAGCAAAATAATTAGCATGCATACCCGCGTATTCGCACGGGCGGAAGCTGGGAGAAAGAGATTATATGAAAGTAATAATTGTACCCTCCCATCAACGGAACGTAATTGACACCTCTTGTCACGGGGATTCGGTACCACCAGGTTCCACACACATTTCAGCTATAAGATCGTAGTCAGGACATGGTACCGCCTCCCCTGTTGGACGGGAAAATATCTTCAGCGAACGATGAAACGTATGCACGTGCCGTCATACGTACACACCTACCTAACGGCCTGTATTTGGAGAATCGGAGATTTCAAACTTGCCAAGCTGCCGCGCTAAATTGTCTGGTTTGCTAGTTGGTACCATCCAATATATTTTCGGAGTTCCATCACACTGTTGCCTGCTCTCCCTGCATTCTGCGCTTACGACGGAATGGGGCGAAACTCCTCGATCATCCATGCCGTTCTCCTCCTCTTCGCTGCCGTCGCGCTCCCGCTCGCCGCCGCCCAGCCATGGCCTGTCTGCGGCAGCAGCGCCAACAGCTACACGGCAGGAAGCACCTACGAGACCAACCTCGGCAACCTCGCGTTCGACCTCCAAGGTAACGCCTCCTCCACCCTCTTCGCCTCCGGCACCGTCGGCTCCACCCCGGACACCGTCTACGGCCTCCTGCTCTGCCGCGGCGACGTCAGCATCAGCGACTGCGCCGACTGCGGCAGCAGGGTAATCCAGGACATAGGCCAGTTCTGCAACCGCACCAAGGACAAGATCCTCGTGTACAACCAATGCTACGCCCAGTTCTCCGACAACGACTTCCTCGCCGCCACCAACAACTCGGGCGGGTACAGCCTCCTCATAAGCGGCACCAACATCAGCAGCGGCGCCGACGTGGCGGCGTACGACCGCGCGGTCATTGATCTGCTCAACGCCACCGTGCGGCACGCGGTGGGGAACCCGAACCGGAGGCTCTTCGCCACGGGCAAGCGGGTTGGGACCGACCCGGCGTTCGGTGCCATCTACTCGCTGGCGCAGTGTTCGCCGGACCTGTCGCCGGCGCAGTGCCAGAGGTGCCACGACGACCTCTTGGCCCAGTGGTGGGAGACTTTCCCGGTGAACGGCCGTGGCGCCAGGGTCGCCGGCCCGCGCTGCTACCTAGAGTCCGAGCTCGGCCCTTTCTACACGGGCGACCCGATGGTGCTTCTCCTGGCCGACGGGCTCACGCCAGCGCCGGTGCCGGCGCCGCCGGATGGTGTGCCTACCACAACGGGAGGTGAGCATAATTAGCGAACGAAAAAGAACTACATTTTGTTATTTGTTTTTTAACTTTTACATTTTGTTCGTTTAGTAGTAGCAGGCTAGCAGCCTAGCACTGTATGACTGTGATTGGGTGTACGTAGTGCTTCACATACTTGAACTGATGTTTTTTTCCACTGCAAAAATGCAGGTAAGAATAATTCGGCACGGAAAATTCTGGTGATTATCTTGCCGATAGTGGCAGTTGCAATCATTGCTGCAATTTCCCTCTGCATCTGGAATATGTGTAGGAAGGATAGATCGGCAAAATCAGAGCATTTCTCCGGACGTGAGTTTCTCTCTGCACAATTTGATATAAATTATTGTTAACTTTTCTCCATCGTCACTAGTGTCCATTAAAAGTTTTGGATCTTTGCCAGATGATACGGATGAAGACTTTGAAAGTGTCAAGTCAACCCTGTTATCTCTGGCATCACTGCAAGTGGCAACGGATAACTTCCACGAAAACAAGAAACTTGGTGAGGGGGGATTCGGTTCAGTTTATAAGGTACCCCTCCGTAAAAAAATAAAAAATAAAAAAATAAAAATAAACCTATCTTTCTAAATGCCAGTAGCTGTGATGGTGGGTATAAAGGTATATATAAAAGAGATAAGATTTATTTATAAGAGATAAGATTTATTTATTTTTAGATTGGAGACAGGCAAGAAGATAAAAGTTTTTTTTGACAAAGTTTAAACTCTAGGAGTTGATTTTTTTTTTTTTTTGAGATGGAGGGAGTATGCCAGTAGTCCTTAAGTCTATGTTTGAATCATTGGTGACTTCTTTTGAGAAAAGAATTGTTCTTTTCAAGTTGTGAATTGAGTATGGTCAAAGAATAAATTCTGAATGCCTAGGCGTATGAGTACACTACTGCTCAATTGTTAATTAAATGCAAATTATGTGTATTCTTTTCTTCTCTTGAAATAAATGATAGTTTATTTTAGAAAAACTATTATTGCAAATTAGTTATAGTGTATTATTAATTTTTTAACGTACTACAAAATTCTGTATTTCTATTCAAATCTCCATGTGGAAGTTAGTAATAAGAAAGTAAGATAGTAGTAAGTACTCAAATTGTTCAGGGACTTCTTTCTGGACAAGAAGTGGCTGTGAAGAGGATGTCCAAGGGCTCTAACCAGGGACTAGAAGAGCTGAAAAATGAGTTAGTTCTTGTCGCCAAACTTCATCACAGGAATCTTGTCCGTCTTGTCGGTTTCTGTCTCGAAAACGGGGAGAAACTGCTCGTCTACGAGTACATGCCTAATAAAAGCCTCGACACCATTCTTTTTGGTATTATATATTAGCATTGCCTTTTAATACTCCTTTAATATTTTCACTTTTTAGCAATAACAATAATTTTTTTTTCATTTGGTACTATTTAGACATAGAGCGAAGGAGACTGCTAGACTGGGCCACTCGATTTAGGATCATAGAGGGTATCGCTCGAGGACTACAGTATCTTCACCAGGACTCCCAGAAGAAGATAGTCCACCGTGATATGAAGACAAGCAATATCTTGTTGGATGGAGACATGAACCCTAAGATTGGGGACTTTGGTCTTGCCAGGCTCTTCGCGCAGGATCAGACTCGAGACGTCACAAGCTGCATTGCCGGAACATTGTAATTAATTTCAATGAAATACTAGATATTTCTGTGCATAATGGTTAGTTAGCAAACTGATAACAATGTAATTCTCCTTGTTGATTAGCGGTTACATGTCTCCTGAGTACGTGATGCGCGGGCACTACTCTACAAAATCAGATGTGTTCAGCTTTGGCATTCTCGTCATAGAGATTGTGACAGGTCGGAGAAGGAACAGTGGGCCGATTTTTTCTGAACAAAATGATGAAGATATATTGAGCATAGTAAGTATTATTGCTAACTGACGGTGGAATACATGATATTGCTTTGTATTGTAGTTCTTGTATGTGTGGGTAGTCATTAGCCACACATGTCTCGCAATTACTATAGACTGCCGAAGACATACTCACATACATATATGTGACTACCCTGATAGGTATGGAGGCACTGGGAAGAGGGGACAACTGCAGAGATAATCGACTATTCATTGGGAAGAAACTACCCTGAAGCCGAGGTGCTGAGATGCGTCAACATAGGACTCCTTTGTGTCCAGCAGAACCCTGTAGATCGACCTACAATGGCGGATGTCATGGTTTTGCTTAACAGCGACGCTACAAGCTCTCTGCCGGCTCCTGCACCTATGCCAACATATTTGATCGACGGGACCTCTGGTTACTCCCAGACCACAGCACAATGGTCTGACACTGGCAGGTAACGGGGGGCAAATCTAGCACCGCCGTTGCTGCCTGTTTTTATTTTTTTTCATATTGAAACTGTATTGATTCTCAATTTGCAATCCATAGTAATCAATTTCAACTTCTAAGCAAACATATTCTGTACCACTGTCCAATTTTCTTTTTTTAATATTTGCCATGGAGTTTTTCTCTATAATATATAGTTGTCATAATCCGTCTCCGGCACCTCCAGCACGTTGTTGTACGGCTTGTATACAAAATTGTTGAAATATTGATTCCGTCATAAGATTTTACGACTGTACGATACTAATTAACAGGCATGATCATACGATTCTATCTTATAGAATCTACGAATTTACAATTTATATTTATATGATTATATGATTGCAATCTAACTTTGAGAAATAACTAGGAAGGAAGCCCGCGCAAATCCGCGGGCATCTTGTTGGGTGGCTTAAAATTTTATCACCTAAAATATGTAAATTTGTGTGTATAAGATACTTTTTAAAAATAATATGGATTATGTTTCAAATTTCTTGCTTTTCCTCAATAGAAAAGTTAAGTCTATTCTAAATGATCATTATAATTTTATTGAAAATATCCTAAAAATACATAAATTTTAAACGAATGTGGAATAATCTTATGAGAAAATATCATGTTGCAAATTGTTTCTTATGAAAATATTGTTTACATGTGTGTGTTGGGGTGGGGGGGTTAGCATGTATGTTTGGGCTTTCTAAAAAACTACTACGGGTAATCATGAGAGCTATTTAGCTAGGTAATGCACTTAACAAAATCCTCCCTGACCTCTACCATTACCATGTGCGTTGACGTGTAGAGATTTTGTCTATTGCCTCTCGTACCATTGAAACTCGACAACAATTCTTTCATACAATTTTCATATTTAGAGTATTCTCTCTGTCCCTATCGTATATTTTTTACCTCACGATGATTGGCATTAAGCAATACTCACATTCCCACAATGGCAAGATAGTCCATCTATGGTGTGATGGGATTGCCCTTGTGTGTTTGGGAAGCACGTGTGACGGCGTGATTGGCAGGAAGAAGGACGGTGGTGGTGGTGGTGTGTTACCAACTGCCCACCACCATTGCCATTTACGTGCAAGGTCAGGGATAAGGGGATTTCAAGATCAAGGGGTGTTTGCGAGCTCTGGTGGCTACATTGCACATTAACAATATATTGTGCTCCTGTAGCCATGTTGTCTAGTACCGGCATTTAGCTGGATGGATTGCAGCGAGCTTTGCGTGGCGGGCAGCTCGTGGTCACCGCTTGCGCTTTTGTAGAGCTAGTGTTTTATTCTTTTGGTTCAAACTAATATATATTACTACTTTTCATAATTTTTAGCCACTATTTTGATGAGATCTATGTAAAGGTTATAATACATTCTGAAGTAATATATGATTTTTTTTAAAGTTGAAGCTACAGTGTGAAAACCTTATTTTCTACTAATATTGTAGATCAAACTTAGTTTTAGTCATAGTTTCAAAGTGATAGATAGTGAAATGATATATATTGATATTTTCTCATATATTTTCATGTACATTTCTTTGGCATACAAAAAGGGTTCAAACATGACAAAAAAATTATATATCTTTTCAAAATTTAAAACATAGCATGCAATGAATTGGATAGAGTAGTTAACATTCGCTTTAGCTAAGATTAATTTATTCTAATGGTTTTAACATTGAGTCATCGAGTTAAGTGAAAATAATTGTATAATCTATATTTCAAATTTTTATCATAATTTATCATGTTCATTTGGACGACATGCAAAGACATAGGCGGTCCTATTATATTATAACACTATCATCTTAGTTAGTTATGCATGGTATACTCTAAATTGCTGTTTTTTGTCAGAATTTTTCACGAAAGATTTTTTTTATTTTAGGGCCAAAATATATGATATGACTAATATTGTCAATTTCCTTAAAAAATGTGATCTTTTTGATCTGAAATGCAAATGTTACAACTTATAATAATAGTCAATATGAATATTAAATTTTTAATTTAGTTTCAATGAAGAAAATGATTTCAGCCGATCAAAAGTTGGACATATCATTTAAAGTCACAGCAGGGAGGTGCGCAGTTGTTTTTCTTCTAATTTTAAGATAAATCGTGTACCCATAAAAATAGGAGAAGGGAGGGGGGATGGAGGCGCACAGGGAGGGGGAGATGGACATGGTTTTTTTTTCTCCTTTAAGATAAATCAGAATAAATCCTAACTAAGAATAGCATAAAAATAGGAGAGTGGAAGGGGAGGGTGGATGTCCGGTGCTTTTTCTAAAAAAAAAACACAAAATCCGTAGTCAGTGTTTTAGGAGGGTTTGTGGGATGCCACGTGGTGGCTTAAGAGCGTTTATAGAATGTTTTTCTCCTTTAAGATAAATCAGAATAAATCCTAATTAAGAATAGCATAAAAATAGGAGAGTGGAAGGGGGAGGGTGGATGTCCGCTGCTTTTTAAAAAAACACAAAACCCGAAGTCAGTGTTTTAGGAGGGTTTGTGGGAGTGCCATGTAGTGGCTTATGAGCATTTGTAGGATGTTTAATTGTCCACGTGGTGGATTAAGAGCGTTTATAGAATGTTTAATGAATTTTTAGTATATAAAAGATAGATAGATAAATAGAAGATTCTGATTCAGCGTCACGATTTTAACAGCATGCTCTTACAATGTTAATTAACCAATTTGGTTAAGTAAAAAATTAATTACCACCAATTAGGTACATTAATTACAATGAATGAAAATTAAGTATCAAAAGAGAGGGAGGGATGAAGCTGGTTATGCATACTTATGGTGTCGCCGACAATGAACTTTTTTGTAGGAAATAAATTCTTTGTACTACGCAGCATGACCAAGTTAAATTTTTGCCTTCCCAGTTACTCTCCCTCCTAAATTATAGAGCGTATTTCACTTTATAGGGATAAGAGTTTGACCCAAAATTTATCTATTAAGATATTATTTGTGTGACGGGAAAATATAATCATAAGAAATCACCATCATAAGTGTTGGTATTTCTTATGGTCATAGATAAAATCCGCAAAAAACATGGAATACCGTTGTAACACTTCACCCATGAGTATATCCAAGATATCGAATCCACAGGAAACGTGTGTGTCAAGTCTTTCTCTAGTTCATCCAAGGACACGATGCTAAGGTCGACTAAGTGTAGAGAGAATTTACCGGTAAGAGACAGTGTCTCTCTCATGCATATACGTGTAGAGATGTGTCAATTCTCCCTCCGGTTCATCTAAAATATGAGCTCGTTGTTCCCAGATAACGCTCTACTAAACATCCGGACAAGGAGGAACTAAGTGATCTCGAGGGTTGTCACCACCTCTATATCTGCCTCAAGCTAATTATGAGATGTGAAACAATTACTGGAAATTAACTACCTAGACACCTCGTCTAATCAATTAATAACTACTTCAGTGTTGATCATTTCACTAAAGCAATCACTATAATATAAGATAGTTGTTTATAACGAACAATAATCTCGTATTCTATTTAGGCACTAACTGAGAGATAAATCTTACTGAATAAAACTTAATTACTCCAAAGAATATTTCTATTATGGTCAGAGTAATTAACAAAGTAAATGGAAGGAAAAGTTACCAATAATTCCGGGACTTCTCTGACACCTTCTACTCTACTCTCTTCCTAATCTAGTATACAATAGTCTCTTGTAATTCAGCTCAAGCTTCAAGTGTGTGTTGAAAAAGAGAGAGTGACCCTCCTTATATAGGCCTCCAATGATGGTTGCTACGATTGGAGTGTACATGTGGAAGCTGGAGGCCATCGGGCTTAGAAAGGGTTCGGCCGAACCAGCCTAGCCTCCAACCGTCTTCAACTTTGGTTGAGCCTCTAATAGATGGGTCTCCATAATGGTTGTGGATGCGATAACGGTTTCTATGGTGGTTACACCTGTCAGGTGGTTCCCTCATCCCTTGGCTTGGTTAGGAGTGAGGTTTTCTCTGTTTCTTCTTCACTTTTATTGATTATTCCCTACAAGCAAAATATTTCCAAGTACAGGTGGAAATAGATTGTTCTGAAATAAATATACATTGCAGACATAGCTAGTTCAATTCCCCTTTATTTTAGTTAAATTGATGGTTGAAACTAGTCTATAGCGACCACCAACAATAAGGAAATTTCAATAGAAAACTTATTGGTCAAGCCCTTGTCCTGACATAGCGAAATACATCCTACAATTTAGGATAGAGGGAGTACATTGTATGAATTCCTGCATACATAATCTGTCATTTGAAAATTTTCCCGAATTGTAGCCCCCTTTTCAAAGTTAGTTCGTGTCTAATCAATTTTGTTTCTTTTTTGTGAGGATTTTTTACGATACTTCTTTTACATTATGTGTTTCTAACCAACATTCTGTGGGATGGTCACTGTGGTTAAGTTTCCGAAGTAATCCCTCCAGTTCTAATTAAAATTTAAGCATTTCCATCAATTATTAATGTTAAAGATTGTAACATCCCTCTCCCACTGACCTTATAGATCAACAGGAGTGGAATGTCTTTACCTGTATAATTGTACCATTCTTAGGAATGCAAGCCGGTACATACAGGACATTGGTGGATCACCAACCTGCTTTATTTAGACTTGATTCCTTACAATAGTTACAGACATGGACAAGACCTGGGCTTACAACGACACTCAACAAAAAAGGCAGCGAAAAACACAACGACGAGACCCAACCCACAAGCAACTACTTGGGAACCTAGAACGAAACCCTAAAACCCTTCGAAAGCGGCTTGCCATGCCAGGAAGGCTTCCAGGCTGGGGTCTTCGGCTTCTGGCAGCTCTGGTGGTATTTTAATTAAAGCAAGGGTGAGTACACGAGGTACTCCACAAGCCACGGGAAATACATGGCGTATGCAAGGTCAAGGGAAGGAAGGTTGGGGTTGTTTTCGTAAAGAGAGAAGGGCAAAACCTTTTTGAAAAGTCTAAGTGATGGAAGATTGAGATCCAAATATTTCACTTTTCTCAACTAAACTATCCCTTCTCATACTTCACATTTCTACTCTTCTGATTGGAGTGTACTGTCCCGAACAGCACCTCCACCATGGCTCAACAATTCTTTCTCAACCTTTCTCTTAACTTCTCTATGGTGCCAAACGACACCCCGAGTCAAACAACATCGTTTCAAACCACACAGGTATTTCACCGGCCATACAGGTCAGTTTTGATAACACTTCCCCAAAATTTCACCCAAGTTTCACAAACAATTTTCAAACAAATCTACGCTAGAGAAATCACCGCACATCCACCCTTGACCGTGGGCATGACTATTTGAACAGTTTAGACAAACCTCTGCAGAGGGGGCACGCTTTACCCACATGATGCAAGCTTACTTTCCACAACCGTCGGTAGGAAAGATTCGCGACAAAGCCTTTCCATAGCTTTCTTAGGGCAGTCGGTAATCTACTGAACGGGTCCTAGACCAAGCACAAGAAAGTCCTTGACTTCCTTGCTTAGGAGTTCATAGTACCCCGGGCACTATGGCGCCTCCATGTTCAGCAACTCCGTACTCACCCCAAGTCCACTAAGTACTTAGCCAGGAGTGTCCCATTCCACTCGTGTGGCCGCACTTTTCTATGTGTGGCTGCAAAGTCTCTAGGAATCGGTCCTTATGGGTCATGGGAAGTCCAGCCACAGAGGCGAGGACAACCTGCAACCTCCCTTTTCTCCAAAAAAAAACCATTTTATTTCGTAAAGGTTCTGACCCCGAAAGTCGGTTTTTCCAAACCTTTTCAAAAACCCAATTTATCTCAATGATTTCATTTTATTTAGAAAGTTGTGTCGTCGGTACTCGTATCAGGTATACAGGAATCACGGCGATGGGGTGAAAAGGGGAAGGGTAAATGAAAATCAAGGAGAGTTCTTTGCAACAACTATGGGGTATTTTACCCGACAGATAAAATGCAATCCACGGATGTGCTCGTGCATCCTGATGAGTAGTTTTTGAAATAACATAGTTTCTAAGTTAATATATGGGTTTGACATGTTCAAAGGGTGACTTTCCTAGGTCCAGAGCTACTTCTTTGCCTTTGAAGACTTCCGACGGTGATTCCTTAGGCGCGGCTTCAACGCGAGACAAAACAAAAGCAAGCGAAAAGACCAACTCAGAACCTTATTATAGTAAAATAATAGTGTCATTAAATAGATCTCATTTTTAGAAGAATTTTGAGGGTTGAATGGGCTCAAACTGATGCACGGTTGAAAAGATACGAATTTTAGAAGTTTTGGAATATTTTTGGGAAAAAGAAAAGGATTTATTTATATTGTTGGAAAAGAATATTCACAAAAATATTCTCACTAACAGGTGGGGTCCATTGGTAAGAGAGAGAGGAGGAGGAGGGATGAAAGTGGACTTAATTCTCTCGGGTTAAAAAGGATTTGGGCTAAAGAGGTGGAGGAGAGAGATGTAAAATATACTTTTAATTTTTCCTCGAAATGAATAAGGAAATATGTCAAAGCCTTACTATGCAGGTGGGTTGGCCCATTTGTGGCCCGACCGAGGCGAGCGGGGCACAGGCGCTGGTGGGGCCTGGTGGATGACATGGCCATGCCACATCAGTGCAGACCGGTGGATTTGACCACATTCGGGATTCGGCAGCCGATGCTAGCCGAGAGCTCACTAGCGAACGGCAGCAAGCTGGCGGCGCCAAGTTGGGGATTCGAGAGGAGAGGGAGGTGGGGAAGGAGATGAACGGCACGGATTGGCTGATGGGGGTTTGGAGGTGATCGACGGCGAGAAGGGTGAGGAGGCGGTGGCCGGCGGCGGGGTAGGGTCGTCGCTGGTGGCCAATTGGATGGTGGACAGCGCAGAAATCAGCTCGTTTGGAGTAGTGTCAAGGAGAGAAGGGGGAAAAGGGAGAGGAAGGAGCTCGCCGGAGTTGGGGATTGGTAGCAGCAGTGGTGACCAGAGTTGGAGAAGGAGAGGGGAAAAGGAGGCGGGCTTAGAGGGGATTTAAGTTGGGACTCGGGGCGGCGAGAATAGCTCCCTGGGGTATCTATAGGTGGTGGGCAGCACAAAATGATGGTAGACAGGGGCGCGCGGCAAGATATTTCTCGTCGGCCAAGGTGAGGATGATGTGACGGCATGACGGCGGGACTCACGGTGATGCAGCGGGTCACAACAGTGGGGAACACGATGTGTGTGTCGCGGCCATCGGCACGTTCACGTGGTGCAGACACGGAGGGGATGCGGAGGAGACACGGAGGGAGATATTTTCCTAGCGCGGTGTTCCCTCCAGCATGTGAGGTGTGTGTAGCAAGAGGAAGGGGATGGGCGTGCTAGGTGCGGGCGCGTGGGCATGTGAGGAGAGAGAGGGCACTGACAGGTGGGGCCATGATAGGAAAAAGAGACGGTGCGCACGCACAGCGTGGCAAGTGGGCGGCCGGTGCGGCACAGCTAGCGGGTGGGACCCCGTCGTCAGCGGCTCTTGCGGCCGCGCATATTCGCACATCCCCAGGCCGTGCGGCATTGGGCCGTTAAAAACTATTTTACCGTATTGAAGAAATGCCATTACTATTCATGACATTGGCTACATGCCACTGATATTACACTACAATTGCAACCATGCCACTACCGTCAAGTTTTCCATCATAGGTTAGGTTTTTCGTCCCCTCCATCTCCTCGCCGTGGCCTGCTTTCCTGCTGCGAGCTTCAGTCCTCGCCGTTGAGTCTCCTTGCTTTGAGCGTAGCACGCAAGAAACCAAGGCGACGCATAGGCGGCAGTGAAGTCAATGCGCCAAGCACTCAAGCTGTTGGGCTTTAGCTGGATGTTTGGCTACTCGTATGTGGTCATATGAGGGCTTCGGATTTTTCTTTAGGGTGGGGGGGAGGGAGCTGTTGTTGCAAGAGGCCAGGCCCCCTCCAGTCCCCTCTGGCTTCGCCCCTGGAAACCATTACCTGAAATCTAGGAGGTGTTTCATTTTATTAAGTGAGTAAATGGGTTTTAAGTTTTATACCCATGGATATGTTAATGGAAAAAATTTATACCCACTGAGTTAGGTTGTGGATTTGATTATATAGTATCCATACACACAACCCAATGAATATCCATCAAAATAAATAAGTATAAATTTCAGCCAGGCCCAAAACATCTCAAATTCTGCCATCTCCTCAATCCCCATCTTCCCTATTCTCTCCCTTGCCACCGCCAGCCCCGCACAAGCGCACAGGCGCATCCGCTCCCCACCACTGCCACCTTCGAGCCGCTCCACTGGTCTGCCCATTGCCATCGCCATCACTCCTCCATGCTGCCAGCCGCCACCGCCTCCTACCAGGTACTAGGTCGTCGCCGCTCCACCAAATTGTCGGTCGGCACCTCTACGCTTAGTTTTTGTTGACAACGACGGGAAAAACCCTAAGTATCTATTGCAACTGCAGGACCATTTTACTGACCTATAGTATCCTACCCCATCCGATTCGGCCGTCCCATCCCGAAGGGATGTTGATGAGCTTGACCGGCAGCAGGCAGATATGATTGTGAAGGTCACAGAGCATGCAAATTTGATTGTGAAGGTCACAGAGACTGACAAGACGTCGACCGAGGAGGTTCATCTGTTTCTTCTCTAACTCCTCCGCCTGCTACTGTCCAAGTCCAAGAACTCGTGTCAGATCCAGACAATAGCCACTCTCCAAGGCCTAATATGCTTCGATCGTTCCTGATCCAATGCAGCGCATCAACAAGACCCAGAGCAAAAGGAGCTATCGGCCTCCTGTTTATCCTACTTCAGTCGCTTCTCCTCCCAAACCTCCCGCTGGCAACAACGTGTAGTCTCTTGGATAAGTGAATAAGTGCATGATCTGTGATTTGGGCTATATAGAGTAAAGCAATTGACCTATTTTATTATTCAATTTGATGTTGTTCACGTTCTCTATTTCAGTTTAATATATATAGCTTATCTATTTATATCGATGTGGCTATTTCTTTACAAGAATACATCTAACCTACATGTTGTTCATAAATACATGTTAATATATTTTTGATGTACATAAATACATCTAACCTACATGTTGTTCAATTCATATATGATGTTCATTTCCTTGTGATGTACATAAAAATACATGCTATTCATTTCATCTAAAATCTGATTGGTTTTCCTTATTGTTTGACATTTTATTGCATGCTTGTGTAGTATCAAAAGGATGTCTGCAGGCAACAGGGGTAGCAACCAAAGAACATGTTCTCAAATGTCACAACTAACACTGGAATCACTTGCAGTTTCTAGAGGATCAGAACCAGAATTTATCACATTAAAAAAAAAGAACCAGGATTTATCAATGACTCATAACCAGTTGAAATACTCCCTTTGTTTCAAATTACTTGGCGTTTTAGGTTTGTCCTAAGTCAAACATTTTAATCTTTGATCACTAATTTATAACATCTCGTATGATTTGATATCCTATTATTGACATTTTTAGATTCACTGTGAGAAATGCTTTTATGATATATAATTTACATGGTATTAAACTACACGGAATTTTAGAAATTAATGGTCAAAAATTGATATGCTTGACTTAGGACAAATCCAAAATGACAAGCAATTTGAAATGGAGGTAGTAGAAGATGGCGATGATGATGAAGAAGAAGAAGATGTCGACCCTGATTCAAGAAGAAAGTTGACTTCGCCTGTATGAAAAGAATTCAAGGGGGTGAAATATATGGGTACAATCAAGGCAGTATGCAAGCATAGTAGCAAGAAGCTTTCCGGTGAAATAAAAAATGGAACCAGCAACCTTCATGATCATTTGAAGACCTAAATGAATAGAGAATATTCGTGATAACATAGCCTAATGGACATCCACACCTAAAATGGTAGAGAAGTTTGAGGATATTGCTAAGTATGTGAATGTTAAAATTGAGAAAAAGATGCATATTGATTGTAAGACTAGATGGAATTCAACACACCAAATGCATGCTATTGCATTGCCCTACCAGAAGGTCTTCAATAGAGCAAGTGTTGCAGATCAGAACTATCATTTTTTGACCACTGAGGATAATTGGAAGTTCGCTTGTAATTTTGTAGAAAGGCTTAAACTGTTTAATGACATAACTAAAATGTTTTCTAGGACCGACTATGTGATTGTTAATACATACTTCACCAAAATTTGTGAGTAGAGAATGAAAATCATACAATGGTCAACATGTAGCAACCCGTTAGTTGAAGCCATGTCAATCAAAATGGATAAGAAGTTTGATAAGTATTGGTTTGATATTCAAGGACTAATGGGCATAGAAACTGTTCTTGATTCTCGATTCAAAAATCCGATGTGGCTTATGTGTGTTGAGTGGTTGCTTGGCACAACTGGCTAAAGATTTTGAGGATAAAGTTGTCGAGGTCTTGAAATTGTTAAGTGAGTTGATGAATGAGTGCCATGTTGAGGAGGAGGATGTGGGCATGGCTGAATCATCATCATATCCATTTGTCAATACTGATTTCTTAACTTTGTTTAGAGCACGCGTTGCAAGTAAGAGGCCAGCTATTCAAATCTTAACTTGACCATTACTTGGAGGATGATCTAGTCCCATTGGAAACAAAGAACTTCAATGTTTTACAATGGTACAAGTGCGCTGGGATGTGTTAACCTATCTTGAGGAGGATATCTAGAGATAATTTTTCCATTCATGTGAGTATAGTTGCTTCAGAGTCCACTTTCAGCAGTAGCGGAAGGGTTCTTCGTCCGCATCGCAGCAAGCTCACTGGTAAGCTGTTGAGGCTTTAATGTGCTCACAAGATTGGATTTGAAACTAGTTAAAAGGTATGATATTTATTGTGCAATTCATAGTTTCTTTAATACTACTTCAAAATGCAAGCTAATTCTTGTTATTTTCAGGTGATGACAAACATAAAGCAGTTTCTACATTCTGGTCTTGCCTCCAAGAAATTCAGGAAGGCCTTCAGGTGTACTTATACTTCTCATATTCAATAATTTCTTTACTTCAACTTTTTATCTTGGCAGATAGTTAACTAGCTTGTGTCTTCATGCAGGAGCACAAAGTTTAAACATTGGTATTGTATATTTATGCAAGACAACAATTGCAAGTGGAAGGGAAATTTGCTAGTTCAAGTTAGGAAGATCTTTTGTTTTAAGTCAGCGTGTTGTGTAATAAGTAGGGTGATTGGACAAGTTTATGAATTATGATTATGTGGTAAACTATTGACCAGCTTCTTTTGTTGTACTGTAGCTAGTATGGAATACAAATGGTGTTATGTGTAATGCCATGATAATTGCGTTGTTAGGACTTAGATACTAAACGATCATCTATATTGTAATGCTGTGATGATGCACTTCTAGTTTACACTATTTGGTTATGGGGTGAAATTTCTTGTTATGCTTATGCTTTATGATTAAATTTGCAAAATCATTTTTTCTTTTATAATGTTGTGGGTGATAATTAATTGGGTATGGGTTACCCATGAGATATTTTACCCACGTGAGCGTGGGTATGGAAAAAAATTATAAGAGAAATGGACAGTCGGTGTGTTTTGATGGAGTAGTCGCCCCAGCGGATATAAACCCATTGTCATCTTTAGGCCTGGGCGCCTGGCCATGGAACGCCAACCTCTTGTGGCACTTTCGCATCCTCAGCGGCCTCAAAAGTCCCAAAATTGTAAGGCCCCGGTACCAAGGGAAGGTCAGGCACATTCTACTGTCAGATTACGTAAGCGGGCCAAAACATTTCACCGCTTCACCATCAACCCATCGATCCGGTCCTCTCAGTGTCTCTTTCTCACACTCACCTCACCTACATCCAAACTGTCATGCAAGCATAGTGGTGTTTGGTTTAGTGGTTTAAATTTTCAGCCCGTGTACTAAGGGAAGGTCAGGCCCATTCTTCCCCGCAAAAAAAAAAAAGGTCAGGCCCATTCTACTAAATGAGCCCAAACATTTCACTGCCTCACCAACAACCAATCGATCCGATCCTCCTAGTGTCTCTTCTCACACTCACCTCACCTACATCCACTGTCATGCAAGTATACTGGTGCTTGGTTTGGTGGTTCAAATTTTTAGCCTGTCTCGAAAAAACACGGTTAGGTATTGCTCTGTAGGAACGGACTGCACTCTCTTTTTACCCGGGCCTAGCCTGGTTGTGCCGAGAAAAATAGTATGACGTGGCTGCATTTCACTAGCTTAAAGGATGTTTATTTGCTTTGCCCATATAACAAACAAATAAGTTCTCTTCTCACATGCTTGCATATCTCAGCTGACCCAATTACCAAACAGAGCAATCTTTCTCATATGAAACATGATCATATGAGCCAGGTCCAACTGAACTAGCCAGGCTGCAACTGATTCAGTCCACCAAACACACCCATAAATATGTTTGTTAAGTGATGTATGGCTTATCAATCTATCTATTTTTTTCATAGCTATCTAAATGACATGAAAAATAAAAAAATTAGAGGACATTCTTTGCGAGTTTAAAGAAGGACGCGACTAGGCGTCGGACGTCCGATGTTTGCAAAACATGTGTAAATATCGGACGCCCGCAATTATATTTCAACACGTGTATAAAAGATGTTTTAACATGTAGTAAGAAATATTTCAATAAAAATATTTCAATGGTCAACAAAATGTTTCAATCCTACCCTATTGAAACATTTTTCACTGCGCGATAAAACATCTTGTCAGTATACACTGAAACACAAAGTCAGGTGTCCGATGTTTTGCTTCCCATCGGACGCCCGACTTCTAGCATTACCGTTTAAAGAATTGTCCGGTCACACGTGTCCTATCTGGAAATATGGAATTTGCGAGGGACATGTCTTCACGTTATGCAAACGATCTATTTAACTATGGCCTGATTAATCAAAGCATGGATCGATTGCTTCCACTAAATCGACGACGACAGGAAATAATAGTGACCACCCGCATGTCAAACTATGTTTAAAAAGAAATAATTACAGAAGTCAACTCAGCACGGTTGTGAATTTAATCAGGTACAATGTACAATTAACGATTTCGATTCCAATTTTATAGAATGAACGGAAAGCAACTCAAATCATCTATACATGTATGCATGTTTCATGGTCGGCCACAAACACTAGCCCCAATTTCTTTATTCTTTAATTAAATGATAGAGCAGTATCTAGCTGTTGCTGATTTGTTCTGGCTCCTTATATAAACAGCATTGCTCTGCTGCGGCAACATATCGATCGATCAGGCGACGACCACAACAGCATCAGACAGCCAGTCTTCTTGGCACCCGATCGATCGATCCATCTACCACGTAAGCAACGGAAAGCATGAAGACCAGCTCCGCAGCATTGCTCGCCGCCGTCATGGCGATCGCGGCGGCGGCCTCGACGGCGGTGGCCAAGGACTACACTGTCGGCGGCTCCTACGGCTGGGACACCTACGTCGACTACGACAAATGGACATCCGGCAAGACGTTCATTGTCGGCGACACCATAAGTACTCATCACTTCAACCTATCCCCATTAATCTTTTGATCCTTAATTTTCATCCATTGCAATCGATGTGCTTAATTACTAATTAGTGGTAATTAATTCATCAATTAACGTTGGCAGCGTTCACGTACGAGCCGTACCACAACGTGCTGGAGGTGCCGGAGACGGACTACGACAGCTGCACGGCGAACAACGCCGTGTCCGTGCACTCCGGCGGCAACACAACGTTCGAGCTCACCGCCGCCGGCACGCGCTACTTCATCTGCAGCATCCCGCGCCACTGCCTCAACGGCACGATGCACGTCAAGGTCACCACCGTCCCCTACTCCGCATCCGCCGCCGCCGCCGCCGCCGCGGCCGGCCCTTCTCCGGCGGTGGCGCCGCTTCCGGCGGCCGACGAGCAGCACAAGTCGATGTCGGACTCGGCGTCCAATTCTCCGGCGGCAGCGCCGACCGCGGCGTCGTCCTCCGCGCCGCGGAATCGGCAGCAGCCGGCGGTGGCCGTCGCCGGGCTCGCCTTGGCTGCGCTGGTGGCCATGACCGCCTAAACGCTTTGCAAGCATTCTGCTCTAACTATCATTTACATTTTTTGTACTATTGTGTACAAGCATACACGTGTGCGTTGTACTTGGGTGCGTATATGCATACGTGTTTCTACGTATATTTATTGAGGTGTGTTAAAACTATTCTTGAACCAGAGGCGTTTTTTAACGGTTGCTGTTTATTAATTGTTGTCATGTTGTGTATACATGAGCACTGTATTTTGCAATTGCCTTTTTCAAAGAAGAATTTTGCAGTTCCATTTTGAAGCAGGTCTTTGGTTGTGATATCTTTGTACTGCAAGTTTTCATGTCGAGATCATCACATCAATATGGTTGGGATTACACGAACTATGCGATTTCTTGTGTACACGCCAAAATTTTAACCGTTGGATCAACATGGAAATAAGCTCAGAAGAGAATGTTGGGCGAACTGCAAGTTGCAACTGGCAAACCCCCCTTTCGTACTCGCTCAGCTTCTCCAATCTCTATCAAACACACAAGGTTTGCATGCATGCCGATTAAGAAATTAAGATGTGTTTTTTCTCGGCCAAAATCACAAAATGGCATAAAAAAGATTAAAATATTCGTTAAGTAACATGGAGTGATGGAGAGCACGTCCTAATACGAGGTGAACACGTTGTCGTGAATAAAGCATATACATTTTCCTACTATGACGAAAAAGTAAAAACACAAGAAATAAATGGAATATTTTATTCCCTGACTGACAGTTCATAACAAAGATGCTAGGCACGTCCGCAACACGTTGTACCGAACAGAGCACATACATATACGTTTTTCCTTTTTCTAGACATGACCAGCAATAACCTAATTATACTTCGTCAGAACAGGACGGAAAAAATTCTATGTCATCTAATTCTCATTTATTTCGACAGACGGAGTTTATTTACTAATATATAATATACAACGGCGTCATCAATTCAAGACACCGGTTGATACTTGATACATACTAAGCTTGGGTGTAATCCTGGGTTTAGGCTAGGTAGTAAACACTGACGACCAAGGCTTGAATGGAAGGCAGTTTCACCTCTTTCCCACAAGGCAAATTGATCTTTGCTGCTGGCTTATGCAACAGGTGGGCAGGACTTGAGGTCATCTGTGGTATCAACATCAGAAGGCGGCATGAACTGCCACATCGGAAATCCTGGGTAGCCAATCACAGGCATCATCAGTTTCTGCCCGGCGGCTTGCCCCTGAGCGGCAGCGAATGCAGTGGCTGGGATAACCGGAGGGTGTGGTACAAAGCTTGGTCGGGCATTCAGGAACTTTATCTGCTGCTCCAGGCTCTCCTTCTCTGCCTTCAGCTTTTGCTTCTCATCACGCAGCTCGTTCTTCTCGGCCTGCAAAATCGAAGAACATGGTACTTAGTTTGTTCTTTGGACACACTTTATAATTCGTAATTCATACCACCAATATCTTATGGTTAATTGGAACTTGGTGGCTAAGAGAAAAGTGAAATCCTAACTTTCCCTAGAATCAGCTGTTTTACCTGACCCAGGGGATTTTTCAGGGACACTGAACCCTAGATTTAAAAGAACCAAAACAAATCTTTTGACCAGAAAAACCATGCTGAACCAATAAAACTATCAATATTGCCATCACATTTTAATCAAGACTGAAATAGTAGGCATGCAGCTAGCTGCTGCGGGGTTCCCATTCAAATATACCTTCAGCTCTTTGATTTTCTCTTGGAGACTCTCATTTGATTCCTTCAAACTCTGTGCTTCACTACGCAGCTCTGTCATTACACGAATAGCATCGTTCAGTATAGCTGTCTTGTCCATCTTAGGTGTCTTCCCTGGTTCCAGGACAGCACCCAGTTCCATGAACCTAACAAAAATTAATTCCATGAAGCAAAAGAAAAATTGTAACAGGAAACGGATTGAATTAAAAATAATGCAGTTTTCATCAGGAAACATACCTCTCGTTTAGCTTGTCCCTTCTCAATTTCTCCCTGCATGCTTTGGAGCTTGGTTGAGTACCACTTTCCGATCTAGGGCTAATGCATTGTGGTGCCGAGTTAGAAATCATCAAAAAAAAACATGAATGTATATTGAACTATGGAAGTAAACAAACCGTTTATTTGTTTGCTGCTCTTTGCCATGTTCACAGTCCACGGAGCCATTTATTTCAGCACTGGTGAAAAAATAAACTTGTATTTCAGTACGTCATATAGCACGACGATATACACAACAAATTAGCAAAAAGAACTATATGATGACAACAATGAAATCAAGCAAATTTAGTACAATACATCAGTTAAGATACAATAATTGGGTCATTCTGGTCCATAAAGCTGTAATCTATGGTGCCTGAACCATCAAAGTCGAATACAAGGACTGATTGAAAACACATGAGATCACTTCCTGGTGCATATGGAAAATGTACTAGCACCATAAGACCACAAGGGATTAAAAAGAAAAAAGAATACCCATAAATCAAAGAGTTGTAGTAAACAATATCCTAACATGAACACGTTCTTCCATACATTTTTGTTCCACATTAAGCTTCCTGCTGGAATTCAAGGCCTACAAATTAACCACTTCTCCCACCCCTTTTCTGAACCTTCATAAATCATTCATTGAAAAATCCACTGGAAAGCTCAATACCTGGCTCAAAATAGCATGTCAATGCAATTGACTTGCATATAGATCTAAAAAATTTTAAACTTCTGTATTTCAGACAGTTGGACCAACAGCAAAACACAACCATCAACTCTGACCATCACCCTCACACCACGAAGCCAATTTAATGCCTTTTGCTTTACCCGTTTTCACTTGTCAGTTCTTATATTGTAATATTACATGGCAACCTAAATATTGTACAGTGATTACATCCTAAGCATCATCAATATCATATCTGTTTTGTTCCGTTAAACTATCCCATAACACCAGATAAACATGAAATTGTGCGTGCTTTCAGACCACTGCATATGCAGCATATGTATCCCAAATAAAATAAGAACTACAAATCATGAACAGCCCCTAAGTTAGGTTACTACTATGTAAGTTATGTAACTAGTTCTACATGTTCCAACAGACCGATACACACATGCACTAGCTAAACTGGCTATTCCCCTGATCAGAATCCCACTAATATGCCTTTATCATTCTCCTACCGCACAATCAATACCAACAATCATGATATACCCAATCTCAACCTACGCAATATGTGACGACATAAACACGCTGCCACAACAAATCAGGACAAGGAAAATGTAACCCCCCAGACCACGGCACCGACCCATCCACGGCTGAAGCCTGAGCGCGATCGGAGGCAATAAACCGGCAATTTAGCAATTACCAGGCGTTTGGAGCCGCCGCGGCAGGGGCGACGGGCTGCAGCGGCAGCGCCGGCGGCGGCACCAGCTGAGGAGCAGGCGGCGGCCAGTAGAGGCCACTCGCGGGGGCGGTGTCGAAGCCGGCGGCGGCCAGGTCGTCGTCCATCAGGGAGCAGTCGAAGACCCACGTGGAGCCCTCCGGGGAGGCCATGGCTGTGATGCGTGGGGCCGCTCACCGTGGCCGGCGACGGTGACCGAGGGGAAGGGAGGCTAGGGTTCGACGAGATTTGGGGGGATTCGTGCGGTGGTGCGGTGGGGAGGGGAAGCGAGAAGCGGTGGTGGGCTCGCACACCGAGATAAGGAGAGGTAGCGGACTGGGAGCACGAGCCGCACGAAGACTTTGGGCCTGTCGATCATCGTGGACTAGAATTTGGACCTGATCATAGTGGGCCAACAGAATATGGGCTTTGGATGATAGAGCAGTGGTATTATGGGCTTTAGAATAGCTAGCAAGACTACGTGAACTTTTTTTCGGCAAGAAGGGTGATGTATTTCCCTCCAAGAGTATAGAGCCTTTTTTTTCCGAGAACTCAAATGAGGACATTTTACATGGGAATACTTTAATCATATTTTCAGTCGTGTGGCCTTTTTTCCCAATTTGTATTTTTTACATGATTAGTTTTCCTTTTTACAAATATGTCTGCCCAATATTTGGGAGTGGAACAATTCAAAATGCAAGAATATGTTAAAAATGAGTGTTTAATATAGTTTTCAAAACTTGATTCTTGGATTATGACTTAGTAATTCATATTTATTATAAAGAAAATGTGTACACATACAGATTTTATTCTCCACACCTGGAAAAGAAATGGGGAAGTTGTTGCTATAGTTGGCCATAAGACACGAGGCCCGAAAAAGCCCGGCCCATGGCACAGCTAACGGGCCCGGCCCAAGCACGGCACGGCCCGTTGGTTGTCAGTCCCGTGCCGGCATGACCCGATGAGTGGGCCGTGCCTGGGCCTCAACCGTGGCACGGTGGGCGGCACGGCCCGGCCCGATCAACGGTCGGCACGCCAACGGCCCGTATATGGTGGGCGGCACGGCACGGTCCATGAAGGCTTGGCCAGCCAACGGTCGCCAGCCGCCACTCGCACGGCCCAACCCAGCAAGAGGCGTGAGGGACGGAGAGGGACGCGGCATATAAAAGCCGAGCGTCACACGCCTCACCGGCTCACTCTCTCCTCCCCACACTCCCTTAGTCTCCGAAAACCCTAACCCTAAACAGTGCGCCGCCGCCTCTCTAGATCTGCTTCGTCGGCGGGCTCTCCGGTCGCCGCCTGGCCGGATCCATGGCCCCCGATGCTCGCCGGAGCCATGAGGGCCACCAATAGACGCTATCTTCTTCGTCTCTTCCCCTAATCCCCTCTGTTTCCCTTTTCTTTGTTCATCTACTTTGTTTTCCTGTGTCGATCTGTGAGCTCTTGGTCAAATCCACCCACCCCATCCCTCTCGGCTGTCGTGTTCAACTCCGGTGCTCCGACTGCCTAGGTAAGATCGTCTGTTTCCTTTTCTTTCTTCATCTACTTCACCTTGTGATGCTTTTTCTTTGTTCATCTACTTAATAAACTTCATCTTTTTGCAGGCAGTCGTTGAGGAACCGGAGTGGTCGTGCCGCGATGGAGGATGATTCTACTCCTACTTCTGTGAACCACGAGCTGAGGATTTTGGGGATGGCAGGGGACGACGAGGAGGACTTGTAGGACGATGTTGTGGAGGTGTTTGGCAATACCACCAGTCCGCCGGTGCAAGACTTCGGTGAGACACCGTCGCAACCGGAGATCGATCCAGCCGTCAAGGGTACTCCTGGAGTCGGAGCTGGACGTGGGAAACGAGCACCGACGCCTTGTTCCAACTTTAGGGACTCCATCAGCAACAAGCAGAAAAAGATCTAAGGTATGGGATGACTTTGAGGAGTTTTATGAACAGCGCAATGGATCTAAGGTAAGGGTCTCTGCTCGGTGTAATTATTGCCGTAAACAATTGAGTGCTCATTCTTCTGGTGGTACTAGACACTTGCTTAGACACCTTAAATCTTGCAAACCGAAAATGCTTAGGTCAATGGGCATATCCCAGTCATTGATAAATTTTAATGTTGATGGTTCAATTACTCAATGAGAGTATCGTCCTGAGTTTGCTAGAGTAGAGCCTTGTAGATTGATTACTAGAGAGGATCTGCCTATTTGTTTTGGTGAATCTGCTGCTTTTGAAGAGTATATTCAGCGTGCTCATAACCCTCGGTTTATGTCTGTCTCTAAGCAAACTGTCACTAGAGATTTTCAAAAGTATTACACTAAGCGTCGTGCTATTCTTGTTGAGTCCTTAAAAAATGTTAGCTCGGTTGCTTTAACTTCTGATATATGGTCTGGTAATGCAAAGGAAGATTACTTGAGTGTTGTAGCTCACTATGTTAACTCTGATTGGCAACTAGAGAAGAGGATTCTTGCTCTTAAGCTCATTGATGTGTCCCACAGTGCTAGAAATATTGTTGAACGTGTGCTTGCTGTATGTGACGACTATGGAATTAGTGATAAGGTCTTCTCTATTACACTAGACAATGCATCTGCTAACACTAAAGCCATGGATACCCTTCGTCCAGCTATGTCTGCTTATGTGGGTGAATTATTTTTGCATCAGCGTTGTGCATGCCATATAGTGAATTTAATTGTTAAGGGTGGTCTTGATGTCTTTAAGCCCATGCTTCAAGCTTTCAGAACTGCTATTTCATTCTTGAATTCATCTAATCAACGCATTGCTGCATATAAGAATTTATGCATTCCTAAGGGTATTCGCCCTCGTAAGTTTGGCTTGGACATGGATGTTAGATGGAATGCAACATACTTAATGCTAAAGCATCTCATGCCACACAGGGACCCTTTTTCAGTTTTTATTACTGCAAACCATCCTATGGTTAATGGCCAACCATTACTTACAGATCTGCACTGGACATGTGCTGAAATTGTTCTCTTATTCCTTGAGCAATTTTATGATTCAACTGTTGTTCTATCTGGTGTTTACTATCCAACTTCTCCACTAGTTATGCATCACATACTTGATATTGCTGGACATCTTAACAATTATGAGAATGATATGAATCTTAGAAATGTTGCTGTCCCCATGAAAGATAAGTTTTTGTCCTACTGGGTTGATATTCCAATCCTTTACTCATTTTCCTTTATTTTGGATCCTAGATCCAAGGTCAAGGGTTTTACTAATGTTCTTCAGATTATGTCTCAACTCATTGGTAAGGATTACTCTGCATATTTAACTACTGTTAGGGCTGCATTATCTGATACTTTTGCTAAATATGATACAAAGTTTGGTGCTATGAGATTGGAAAGGGCAAGAATTCCAGGCCCTTCTTCTGGTAAGAGAAAAACTACTTGGGGGAAGATTTTTGGTGCTGATGCTGCTGGTGTTGGGGGTGGTTTTGGTGCCAGTACAGGTGTTGGGCTTGGAACTGGTGCCAATCCATATGCTAGGTTTGGTGCTGGTTCTAGTTCAGGTGCTGGTCTTGGTGCTTGTTCCAGTCCCTTGTTTAGGATGACATCTGCTAGTGCTTTGCTTCATGCTGCCAATTCAAATGCTAATATGAATGCTTCTGAGTTGTTTGCATATCTGGACAGTGACACTGTCAGCCTATATGATGATGACTTCAACATCCTGAATTGGTGGCATGAGCACAAGCATACATATCCTGTTCTTTCAATACTAGCTAGAGATGTCTTAACTGTTCCTGTTTCCACTATATCTTTGGAGTCTGCTTTTAGCCTAACTGGCAGGATCATCGAGGAGCGGCAGCGGCGTCTAGGTCCTGACATGGTGGATATTCTGGCCTGCATCAAGGACTTGGAGCTAGCAGATTCAAAGGGGCAGCATACCATGGACAATCTTGAACTTCAGAAGGCTTTTGAGAATATGTATCTTGATAATGATGCTAATAACACTGCATCTGTATGAACTTTGAACTATGAACTTATGAACATTATCTATTGTTGTGGGCTGTACTCCTTTCCTTTCAAGGGTTTTCTTACAAGGTGTGAGTTTTTACCTTGAAAGGTTTTTAATGAGGCAGCCATTGCACACACACAACTAATATTATTATTTCCATCTTTGTGTCCCGTGAATCCTTTGAATTATTCCTGTGAGTGCCTTGTATTATTCCTGTGAGTTTTTACCTTGTGAATGGTTGTGAATCAGTGTATGCCTGTGAATTTCTGTGAGCTTTCTATCAACGGCAATGTCCGTTTTAAATTGGTGCTGTCAGGAGGAACCAAACCCATAAACAGGACTTGAGTTGGGCTGAACTCTTGGCCTAAATATGACGTGGTGGAGTTGGAGAAGTCTTGGAAAAGTCATGTATTTGTCCCCAATCAACCTCCTTGATCATCCACAATTCACTTGAGCCTAGTACCATCTCTTTTATCCATGCAAGCACTTCTGCAAATGTAAACAATAGCAAATTATGGTGCAGCATCACTTGTTCAAATATATAGAATGTATATCTAATATAAATAAAGTGCACCTTTGGTTTATTTAAGAATAATGTAGTCATGTTCATATCCGACCCGGTCATGTACTCATCATTCTCCCCTTCTTGATTGGAAACCGTCTTCGGTTTCATCTTGTCATTGAACCTATTGAACTTATCTTTATTTATCACACTATTTCGTATGGAACATTTCTTGATGGCCATATGGTTGGATCCTGAAATCTTTGTAGTCCAAAACCACAACACTTCCCTTCTTGCAAACCAACCTGTAACTCATTTATACAACTAGAGGAACTAGATAGAGAATTACTTATACACATGCGATCATCTAGACAATACATCTTATCATAAAAAGGAGGTTTAGTCAAATTGGAACAAATATATACTCGATGCACAA
>CM002485.1:15529145-15574856 GCA_000325765.3 Leersia perrieri
TGGTTCAATAATATTTATAACATGTTTATTCAATAGTTGTGGCATAGGTATAAGTGAAGCATTGCACAACTCTTCTTTGTCACAAGAAATAACAGTCAAATCTTCTTGTAATAAAGGAATTTCAGCAGAAGTTTTCACAAATGATTGCTCTAAATTAGCATGATTAGTGGATAATTCTATTATACATTGAGATATCTCACCTTGTATAATTTCAGTAACAACAAATTTACCTGTGACGCTCTTCTTAGATGATGGATGGTCAACATCTGCTAAACCATCTTGAAGTTAGAAAGGGGTAATTGGTATGTTTTCTTTGTTCATGTCTTTTGTTTTCTTCTCATTAACTTGATTGTTCGCATATACCTGCAAAATGTTAGTACCACAGTCCAAAACTCGTGTAGTACGCGATGGTGACGGCACTACTGCAATGGTGGATCTATCTTGTTCTAAACACATCAGTTTCTTGCATAAATCACTATAATAAGATGGAGGAACAAACCTATCACGCATAACTAACTTAAGTTCTTTCCATGTAGTAGGTAAAACACCCTCGACAGCTAACCCAGTCCACCAAATAAAAGCAATATCTTTAAACTCACTAGTAGCTTGTAGAACTCTATGTTGATCAGGCACAAGATGGGCACTAAACTTTTGCTCTACTGTCATCTCCCAATCAACGTATTTCTTAGCATCATAATAACCCGAAAAAGATGGTATTTTAAAGTTAACCATAGAATAAGGATCATTGGGCACATGATTATTGTTACCTTCTTGGTGTTGCTTATTTTCAATGCCATCTATACCTTCATTGGATGGTTGTCAAGTCTCCAATGCAACGACCCGATCAGTTAGCGTAGACACCCTCTTGTCCAACCTCTCCATGTGTTGGCCGAGATCGAGTTTAATGATAGCTTCTTGGATGGCCCTTGTGACTGCCTCTTTTATCTCTTTATGAGCATTTTCTATAACAGTTTGTAGTTGCTCTTGACTGACACAGTGAGCAAAATTCTTGGGAGTCATCTCCTCGTCATCATCTGCCATTGAAACACCAAAACAGCAACAAACGGTGAATGTTATCCCTAATAATCTACTACGCTGGTGTAGTGGTGCCTCTCAACAACTCAGCAAAATTGGAACACCTTACCAAGTTCTTACAAGTGTCTTACCAACAATGCTAAGGACGGTATAACCGGAGGCTGGTTCGTGACACCTTGAAGGACGTGATGCGGCGATTGCAAGGATTAAAATGGTGCTAGCCAGAAGTATATATGTGGAGCTTGGGAGGCACAATATATAGTAGCAAGGAAGAGCAATTATTCTAATCAGAAAATGCAAAGTTGAATAATAGTTCAAAGTATTGATCAATGTGCTGGCCTACCCTAGACTCAATCCTAGCTCAAGCAAGCACCTGACAACACTAAGGACTAGAAGCAACTCAAAGACAACTCTGCACTCTGAAATACAAAACCATGCTCAAGAATAACCTCAATTTCACCTTTTTCTCTCTTTTTTTTCTTTTCTTTTTTTCTTTTTTTCTCTTATCTTTTTTTTTGGTGCGGCTTTTTTATCTTTTTTTTTGCACCTTCTTCCTTTTCTTTTTTCTTTTTATTTTTTTACAAACGGTAGCTATCAATGAATAGCTGGGTAAAAAATTACACGACTCAAAATACTGAAAAAAAACACTAACTCAATAATCAAGAGATGCTATGTCGGTGGTTACTAGGAGTTTGATTCCATATGCAGGTGAGACAGAAGAACTCTCCTGTATCCTACGTGCACTAGTACCGTATATATATGAGAAGGCTCAGACAGTGAGATTCAGCTCAAAAGAATGTTTGCATGCACAAAGTAGTGGAGACCAGTTAAGGAAACCAAGATCAGTGTTAAATACGTGGCAATTGCATGCACCCGAAATATCTAGCTGCCTATTTTCACTTGCAAAAATTCAGGACTCTATTTGGCAGCGATGGATGAGAAATAAACACACGGTGCACAACAGATCGATAGATATTATCTCCTATTTTTCAGGTGACACGATAACTTGCAATCTGTAGCTACATCTATAGCTATCTGATCACGACACGACACAGCTAGACTCTACCCTCTTTCGCAAGTAGAAAACACAACAGGAATTTTTGGCAAATCTATCATACACACCAATACACACCAGTGACCAACACAATTACTACGACGACTCAAGACGGACGTGCAGAACAGAAGCAAACTCAAACCAAGACTAGCTAGATCTAAAACCAGCACTCGACACGACGATGCAACCTAAAATTCAACAAAGCAAAAACTAATAGAACAATGCAATGGCTCAATGATGGCTAGGTTATGGATGCAATATTTTTTGTGTGGCTATTTTCTTCTTATGGGAAGATAAAAACACTCAAACTAATGGATACAAAAATTACCTAACGGGCAACTAAAGCTCTGATACCAACTGATGAGGACTAGGGTTCCCGATCTTCCGAAAGGTTCTGATAACCAACGATTTGGCAGAGTCCCAACACACGTCGATCTGGCTTCTTGAGCCCCGCAATCGCAGCACCACGTCTCCTCTGGTTACCACCCGTGCCGGAACACAGATGGCCTCGCCGAGAAGGCTAATCCCTGTTTGCGAATCGAAGAACACAAACAAGAACGAGGTAGAAGCAATCTGAATATATTGCAAATATAGATGAAGCTCACAATTGGGGTTCCACAAACCGACTAAACGGCGAAAACTGCAATGGCAGAATAATCTAAGCAAAATCCACCCTAAACGGCGGTGGCTACTGAGTATATATAAGGTAGGGACGTCCTAGGGTTGCCCTAAGGCGCACACCCCCTTGGGCTAAGCCCACGACATAATTACAAGGCCTAAGACCCAAATCAGATTCGGACTGGATGAGGTACGTGACTTATTTCGAAAATTCCCGTTGACTCAGGATGAATTTTGACGTGAAACCAAATCCATCGGAAAGTAGACTCCATAATCTTTCCAACAAGTACTCGTGGGCCTCGAGAACCCTTCTAGATCAACGGCAATGTCCGTTTTAAATTGATGCTGTCAGGAGGAACCAAACCTGCAAACAGGACTTGAGTTGGGCTGGACTCTTGGCCTAAATATGACGTGGTGGAGTTGGAGAAGTCTTGAAAAAGTCATGTATTGGTCCCCAATCAACCTCCTTGATCATCCACAATTCACTTGAGCCTAGTACCATCTCTTTTATCCATACAAACACTTATGCAAATGAAAACAATAGCAAATTATGGTGCAGCATCACTTGTTCAAATATATAGAATGTGTATCTAATATAAATAGAGTGCACCTTTGGTTTATTTAAGAATAATGTAGTCATGTTCATATCCGACCCGCTCATGTCCTCATCACGATCCTTGCTGGGCCATGCCTGGGCCTGAGTCGCAGCCCATGGGCAGACACGGCACGGCACGAAGTGACGTCCGTGCCGTGCCGGCCCGACGGTGTTCGGGCCGTGCCGTGTCGGGCGGGCCGAATGGCCAACTATAGCTGTTCCCATTTGCTCACATGTTGAATTCAGACCCTTACTGTAGCTATCACTGCACAAAGCCAAACCCCAAAAAACAGACAACCACCGCTAGCAAAGATCCAAGCTTTGCTCCAAGCCCTCAACGTTCACCACGAAAAAGCAGAAACTGAAACAGTAAGAGCAGCTTACTTTGAGGCAAAATACACGGTTGAGAGCTCACGCAAACCACACCTTCATGGACACCTGCCCAATTCTTCCCTACACACATCGCCAAAAAGGGAACAAATTTTTGTGTCACGAAGATGGCATGGCACGCTAAGGTTGCAAATAATATATACCAAGAAGCCATGGACAAAACCACGAACATCTAGCGAATAAAATTCAAAACTTGACAAACAAAGATACACACAGCTCACTGCTGCACATCATGACGACAACCTCGCTGCCGTCGGGGCAGCCGGTTAGGTTGCAGCAGCGATGGACATGCCGGAGCAGGGCAGTGTCTCCGGCGCCTCTTCTCTCGCCGCCGACGACCAGGCGGCTCGTCGCTGATTTCCGGAGGAAGACGGTGGCTTCTCTCCGTGTTCGGGGTGTTGCCGCCGAGCGTGAACAGGATGATTCTCCTTTACCCGAGGTACGAACACACACACGAGCACACAAAAAAAATTCTTGATTCAAACTGAATTCTCACCTCCTGCATTGCTCCTTCACCGAAGCCTCCGCCGGCGCTCACCGACGAGGAGAAGATGCTCGCCAACTACGTCCCCGTCTACGTCATGCTCCCGGTAACCAATCCCACCATTCCCATTTTAGGGTTTGTGTAGGGGAGTTTTAGATTCTAAGAAACAGATGAATGGTATCCAGCTGGCAGAATCTGAAAGGCTGAAGAATCTCAGTTCATTTTAAATTTTAAGAAGTTATGGACCGTTTGAGATAGCTTTTGGCAGCTATAGTTGACAGAAGCTAACATGCCGTTAATCCCCAAAGCTTCCGTCAAACTGATCGTGTCGTGGCAGCTGGGCGTGGTGACGGCGGAGAACGAGCTGGAGGACGCGGGTTCGCTGCGCGAGCAGCTGCGGCGGCTGCGGGAGGAGGCCAGAGTCGACGGCGTCATGGCGGACGTGTGGTGGGGGATCGTGGAGGGCGCCGGGCCGGGGATGTACGAGTGGCGCGCGTACAGAGAGCTGTTCGGGATGGCGCGGGAGGAAGGGCTCAAGGTGCAGGCCATCATGTCGTTCCACGCCTGCGGCGGCAACGTCGGCGACGACGCCGTCTGCATCCCGCTCCCGCGGTGGGTCCGCGACGTCGGCGACGTCGACCCTGACGTGTACTACACGAGCCCACGAGGGGTTAGGAACCAGGAGTACCTCACCATTGGTGTGGATGATCGGCCTCTGTTCCACGGCAGAACTGCTATCCAGGTGCAGCTCAAGTAGTACACTGTTTGCGGAATTTTGTACTAACATTGTGATGGAAAATTTGCAATGTTTATGGCATAACCATGATATAATTAAGAGTAATCTAATTAACTGATGACGTGTTCATCAATGATGCTGCTAGCTGTACGCCGATTTCATGAAGAGCTTCAGAGAGAACATGGCTGACTTCTTGGACTCCGGCCTGATTGTGGACATAGAGGTTGGCCTTGGCCCTGCCGGTGAGCTGAGGTATCCATCCTACCCAGAGAACCAGGGTTGGGAGTTCCCAGGCATCGGACAGTTCCAGGTAGAATCAACTTCTCTCATCAATCAAAATTCAAAATTCCTCATATTACAATGGTTCAAATTAAGGTCACACATCAGTTCGTAAATGTTCAAACCTGAAATTTGAAAAAAAAATATGCAGTGTTATGACAAGTACCTGAATGAGGACTTCAAAGCAGCGGCAACAGCGGCCGGGCACCCAGAGTGGGACCTACCAGACGCCAACGACACCGGAGACTACAACGACACGCCGGACGACACGCGGTTCTTCGCGGCGGGCACCGGCACGTACCTGACCGACGCAGGCAGATTCTTCCTCACGTGGTACTCCACCAAACTCCTCTCCCACGGCGACAGGATCCTCGACGAGGCCAACATCGCGTTCCTCGGATGCACCCTCAAGCTCGCCGCGAAGGTGTCCGGGATCCACTGGTGGTACCTCCACCCCAGCCACGCCGCGGAGCTCGCCGCGGGCTACTACAACGTCGCCGGCCGCCGCGACGGGTACGCGCCCGTGGCGCGCGTCCTGGCGCGCCACGACGGCGCGGTGATGAACTTCACGTGCGCCGAGATGAGGGACTCGGAGCAGCCCGAGGAGGCGATGAGCTCGCCCGAGGCGCTGGTGCGGCAGGCGCTGAGCGCCGCGTGGCGGGAGGGCGTCGACGCCGCGTGCGAGAACGCGCTGAGCAGATACGACCGGAGGGGGTACAACCAGATGCTTCTCAACGCGCGGCCCAATGGCGTTGTAGTCGGCGGCGACGCGACGCCGCGCCGCGTCGCAGCCGTGACGTACCTGCGGCTGTCGGAGGAGCTCCTGACGGGGAGCAATTTCCGGGCGTTCAGGAGTTTCGTCAGGAAAATGCACGCCGATCAGGTCAGGAAAAATGATTCGGATTTTGGGCCATCACATGTAGGCCTAATCAATCACGGCCCATTTATATTTACGAGGCTTTTTAAGTGGGCTTATTTTGTGCAGGATTATTGTCCGGATCCGGCCCGGTATGGGAGGCCCATGAGGCCTCTAGAGAGGTCTGGGCCGGAGGTGCCCGTCGAGCGGCTGCGGGAGGCGACGGCGCCGGTGCCGCCGTATCCGTTCGACGGCGAGACGGACATGAGCGTCGGCGGCGGCCTCGCGGAGTTCATCGACTGGGTGTTCGACAAGGTCGAGTGGATATTCTGTTAGATTAATACGTGTGCGTCAGGGAAATAAAATTGGAGAGTCCGGTATCATGAACTCATCAGTCGCCATGACACCTTTTGTGAGATGTGTAATGTGTTTAGGCCACGGTAGCAAGTGAGACCCACTTACCTTCCAGAGTTGTTTGGTTGCCAACGACACATAGCCGTCGTTTACCAATAAAATTTGACATAATTAGCTAAGTTAATTGAGATGATCAAGTAGTTTGCCACATCTTATGACAGTTCCAATGGTGTATTAATGATGATTTCTATCCTCATTAAATAGCTTGTCATGTAGGCAAAATGTTGACATGGCAACATAATTAACAAATAAAGAGCTAAAATTTTCTCATGAAGAAGTCATGTTTGTTCCTGCCGAAACTACCTTCAATAGTTGCTATCCAGGCTGTCCGATCGAAGCTGCAAGCATCTCTGCCTGTTGAGAATTCCTCCACTATCCTCCCTCGGCCATCCTCTCGAGATGTTGTCTCCCTTTTTTCCCCATCATGCATATATTATTCCCGTCTCAAAATATAGCAATCTAGTAGGAAATTTGATCTTTCTTAAAATAATATATTTGGATATAGACATAATGTTTCCTAGGTTACTATAATATAGGACGCATAGAGTAAGTGTTTAGTTTAGCCCAAACAATTTCAAATGTGTATGTGAAGAAACAATATGTGATTACCTAGCTAGTGTCACTGTGAAAGCGAGTGCTAATCACTTGGTGATTAGTATAGATGCAAACTGACAATAAAGATACGTATAGTTATATTCTAAACGAGAGCAATTTTATAGTCCTGACTAGATACAATATTATTAAAATTTAATATCTTCTAGTATCTAAGGTGTCAAGAGGTACTAAACTTGTACTAGAAAAAGTGGTATCCATACACGTTCTAAACAGACTTTTACAATGGATTATTAGACGCATAGAAAAAAATGATTAGTACATGATTAATTGATTGAGTATTAACTATTAAAAACTTAAAAATGGATTATCTGCTTTTCTAAAGAAATTTCTATATAAAACATTTTTAAAAAAATACACCGTTTAGCTATTTAAAAAGCATGCTCACGGGAACGAGAAATAGTTTCAGCATCATAGATGTTTTATGATGTTTTAGAACGCCCCCATAGCTTCAAACAAACCGACTAGTATTGCTTTCTTGGTTGTCAGGCTATAGAATCTGCATACACCGGTTTATACACTACGGTCACATTTGGAAAATGGAAATTTCATAATTCAATCGCTCTAAACAGGGTTCAATATTTGTAACGCTTAACGTGACCATGAATCGTACAAACATTTGGTACACTCCATCAATGATCAATCTGAAAAAAAAACTCGGCGGTTTGAACTTGCAACTGGATTTCGGCAATATGCGGCCAAAGCCAAACAAATTTCTGTTATGCCCTAACACACGGCACGTATGTACGTACAAACGAATCCGTTCTATAGTTAGCCGAAAGATAGAAAAGGCGCACATCTCTGCAAACATTTGCATGGTATTGGTAACAAACATACCGAATGGATCCTGCGATGTTATTACAACACAAATACAGGTTAAAACTGACGATATACAATAATTTCAGTCTGACACATTTGCAGAATGTGAAATCACATCATTTCCGAAAGCCAGGAATGCCACTGCGAACAAACAAACAAACGGCGCATAATGTGACCAGCCTTATCAGAATCAAGTACTGAGCCAATGCAAACTGTCGTAAAACTTCCCAAACCGATAAAAACAGCTTACCATAACATGAGCTTGGCGAACTGCATCATGAATTCCTGGTATGCGAGTATGCGTCGACGACGACGCCGAACTAGACGTGTACACGGCATATGAAATGCTGAATGATATCAACTGTGGAAAACCTGCGATATCAGGGATGGTGAGCAAATTCAGTTCACAGTGGGCATAGTACACTGCACCATCAATTTCTCAGAGGAAGTAGGTCCCTGGAAGAAAATAATTGGTTAGTTTCCAGCCACTGCAGAAGTAGGTATCTGGAAGGAAAATAATTGGTTAGTTCCCTCCGCTGCAGAAGAGCCCCCTCTCCTTTTTCCAAGTATAAATAGCCCCTGAGCGCCCTGCAACATTCATCAAACCAAGCTCAGTGAGCAACAACAAAGTGAAGCTTGTGTTCTCAGAACATACACAGGCAGCGACAATGGCCGGGAGCTTGCTAGCCAACTATGTTCAAGTCAACGTCATGCTCCCCGTAAGCTTTAGCTCTGTTTGGACAATCAAATTTCAGTCACAAACCGCGCGATATGCTAACAGAAAACCACACATTTTCAGTAACAAGCTCAATGAGGGCAAATTTTCTGTGCATTAACACCTGAACTAATTCTGTTGCGAGATATATTGTAGCTGGATGCAGTGACCGTCGACAACAAGTTCGAGAAGGGCGACGAGATCCGAGCACAGCTGAAGAAGCTGACGGAGGCTGGCGTCGATGGTGTCATGGTGGACGTGTGGTGGGGGCTTGTGGAGGGGAAATCCCCCGGGGTGTACGACTGGGATGCCTACAGGCAGTTGTTCAAGCTGGTGCAGGAGGCTGGGCTGAAGCTGCAGGCCATCATGTCTTTCCACCAGTGTGGTGGCAATGTTGGTGACGTTGTCAACATCCCGATCCCACAGTGGGTGCGGGATGTCAGCAAGAGCGACCCCGACATCTTCTACACCAACCGTGGAGGGGCGAGGAACATTGAGTACCTCACCCTTGGAGTGGATGACCAGCCTCTCTTCCATGGAAGAACTGCCATCCAGGTTAGCTAATAAGCTTAGGCTTAACCACACCTCTGCACCAATGGAATCTGACAAAAAAATATGTGTTTGTTGATTTTGGTATAAGCATTACATGCTCAACATAGCAGATTTTGATTCTTCTCTCTTGTCTGTGGCTGTGATAGATGTATGCTGACTACATGAAGAGCTTCAGGGAAAACATGGCAGAGTTCTTGGATGCTGGTGTGATTGTGGACATTGAGGTGGGGCTTGGTCCAGCTGGAGAGATGAGGTACCCTTCCTATCCACAGAGCCAAGGATGGGCGTTCCCAGGCATTGGAGAATTCATAGTGAGTGCTCTTTAGTCTTTACCAAAGTAAAGATTCTTCTGCATGCCCTTATTTAACAAATAAACATTTGATAAAAAGAGTCTCCTCCATGTGATGACTGATAACGAAAGACAGAAATCTAGGTCCTATTGCAGATCTTCTTCAGAAAAGGTTCTTTGAAAAATGAGCACAGATGTTAACGTGATTCTGGTTCACAAAGATGTTTGGATAAGAAAACTGTACTAACAGGAAAAAGTAGTAGAAGCAAGCTAAAGACAGCAATTAAGCAAAAAAAAAAGATGAAATCAAATGCTAAATCTGCTAAATAGATATGAAATGAAAATAAAACAAATGACAAAAGGTAGCAATTCATGCTTAACTGTTATTAAAATTAAAAAACTGCAGTGCTATGATAAATACCTGGAGGCAGATTTCAAAGCAGAAGCAGCAAAGGCTGGGCATCCTGAGTGGGGATTGCCTGACGATGCTGGAGAGTACAATGACACTCCAGAGAAGACACGGTTCTTCACAGGTAATGGAACATATGTCACTGAGAAGGGGAAGTTTTTCCTCACATGGTACTCCAACAAGCTGATCGAACATGGAGACAAGATCTTGGATGAAGCAAACAAGGCCTTCTTGGGATGCAGAGTTCATCTGGCAATCAAAGTAAGTATTATGCCAAAGATCTCAGCTAATTATAGTAGATCATTTTGAAGACTTAAGTAATTTCAAATGTAAAGGTGTGATTGCTTGACAACAACAAATGCTCACAGTTAAATTAGACTAGAGGCTTGGAATAAGCTAGACATGAATCTATAACATAAATGAGACATGCTCCAACGTTTGCTGGCAGATCTCCGGCATTCACTGGTGGTACAGGGTTCCGAACCATGCAGCTGAGCTCACTGCTGGATACTACAACTTAGACGACAGAGATGGCTACAGAACCATCGCACGCATGCTCACAAGGCATCGTGCCTGTGTTAACTTCACATGTGCTGAGATGAGGGACTCTGAACAAAGCTCAGAGGCAAAGAGTGCACCAGAAGAACTAGTCCAACAGGTAATTAACTGCCATTGCACACTACTTACTGGTCTATAAGTTAGAACTTCTGCATTGTTCTTCTTCTAGGGTAGCACAAGAGCATTCTCATCAATATATCCTGGCTATGAACAATGAAATGGTAGGTCCTGAGTGCTGGATGGAGAGAGGGCTTAAATGTGGCATGTGAAAACGCACTTGGTCGATATGATGCAACAGCTTACAACACGATACTCAGGAATGCAAGACCAACAGGCATCAACAAAAATGGTCCTCCTGAGCACAAGCTATCCGGATTCACCTATCTCCGATTGTCAGATGAGCTGCTGGAGGGACAGAACTACAACACATTCAGATCTTTCGTCAAGAGGATGCATGCTAACCAGGTGAGTACCATCCTACAGAACTAAGACATACGAAATTGAAGTCGTGTATTGTTTGCAACTGAGACTTTTTTTAAAAAATATGCATGAATGTTTCTTCAGGATCATAATTCAAATGTTGATCCAATCAAGCCTTTGCAAAGGTCAACGCCAAAAATGCCGATTGGGGAAATCTTACAAGCAGCACAACCAAAATTGGAGCCATTTCCATTTGATGAGAACACCGACCTGCCAGTTTAAAGATCTCATTGATGCAGTCTGCAGGCACTTTGTGAGAATCAAGGGAAACAGGACAAGAGCCTATTTGGTACAATACTCCAGATGATAAATAAGCTGCCACGCTAGCTGGTTATAACCATATGATGTGCCAATAATTATGTACAGCCGGTCATGGAACTATGTGTTTTTACAATAAACTGTAATATGTGAGCCTCTTTTCTGCCCCTATTCCCACGTTGTTGTATGTATTTAAGGTAATGAATAAAAAAGTTTGGGTGTGGCTTATTTATTGTGATGTAACAGTACAACTGAAATTGCAGACAAGATTTTGATGCTAAGTGTATGAATAACGTTTACATCTGCTGGTCATTTAAAAATGAGTAAATTACACTTTGCACCGGGTAAAATGTATCTTGTTTCACTTTGCACTGGGTTTAGCGCATACTTTCATTTTGCACCGGGGGCACCAAAATAAGTTTCACTTTACACCGTGTTGTATCAATAATTCAAAGAAAATCTTGTAAAATATGTTAATGGAACTTATAAAATATTTTGAATTGAAGTCAGGTTTCATGAAGTTTGATTCATAAATTAAAAAGTTTATGAAAATTCTATGTATTTAATAACTTATCTTGATGTTAACCCGATGAGAAGTGAAAATTATATTGATGTACACCAGTGAAGTGAAAGTATACACTAAACACGGTACAAAGTGAAACAAGGTACATTTTACCTGGTGCAAAGTGCAATTTACTCTTTAAAAATAGAACACACAACATAAAACAATCATGATGCATGAAAGAATCAGGGATGATAGGGCCGGTTGTACAAACTGCTAATGAAAAATGCCACAAGAGTCAAATCTAGACAGTTTTTGGTATGCAATTAGAGTGCTCCATAGTCACAGTAAACATGAAATTACATTAGTTAACAGAGCACATTGGAAAACTTTTAGTAGCTGAAAAAATAGTAGGTGACCAAACATGCCTAAAATGGGCCAAGATGCATATTATATGCTATGGGCCTTCAGGCATTGTGTTTTCTAACAAGATGCTAATGATGAAACTCGTTATAAATAGCACATCCCATTATCCTACAAGACCGTCTACAAGCTTGAGAAAGTATACAGCAGGGTGCAGACATATACAAACAGAGAGGTCTTCCATGCGGCCAGATGATCCTTACATTACATGTTTAGTGATAAATATATATTAAGCTTTCATAGACCAAGAGAGCAACCAACTTTACAAGTTCTTTAACCCCAGCGCAAGCAGCACTTAGCCTGCAATTTTGCAGACACGCCTGAGCACAAGCACACTCTAGTGTCTAGTCAGAGCGTTGCAAAGTGAGTACTGCCTGTCCACATGGGAACACAAGAGGAAATCACGGAATACGGGTGCTTTCCTAGAAACTAGTAAGGTGCCTGGCGCTGCAACAGGGTCTTAAATCTTATGTCATTCCTTCTTTTGCCTAAGGGAAGAAGCTCTGTTTAACAAAAACAGAGGAGTATGGTTTAAGGAAAAGGTAAGCATATTAACCAGAACATCTCAATACACCTTTTCAGCTTAGACTGGAATGGAAACACTGTCCAATGCAGGAATATCAAGCTTGACAGTTGCCCATAAGTTGCAAGTAAAGAAGGAAAGGGAACATGGCAAATAGCATTGTAGCAGTCCTCAAAATAGTGTATTGCAGTATAATGGAAAAGCTACATTAAAATATAGAAGGTTTCTTTAGAATCACTGAATTGAACCAGTTGGACACACAAGAAGAGCATTTCTTTTATTCATTTCTATATTGTTTTTATGATTATTCACAGCATATAGCCGCGCAGAATTAGCACAACATTTGGATACGGTGCGGCAGATATGCAATGTATGCATTAAAAACAAGAACACAGAACTGCGCAAATCAGCAACACTTTTCGGCATGAAACCTTATAGTTCCCATTACAAGTATGCAGAAAGTTTTTCTGTTTTCATGATTTGTAAATTTGGAGGCATGTTATAAAGGATAAACTAATGCAGACATATTTGACTCACCCTTTCTACAGCTGTGTATATACTACCTTGTGATTCTTTTCCCAGAATCAAATTAAATTATTCCAAAAAAATTTTCAGTTTAGGTATATATACGACTATTTTTTTAGATAATGTATATTATCTAACAACTATTACAAGAGAGTATACCGAACTACTGAAGTCATCTTGGAAAGTATTTACAGTTAACTATAACAAGATGCTCTGAATCAAGTTACCAGCCACCACGCTTCTTCTAAGTTGAACCCAAAAAAGTATCACATCAGGTGTATGCACAATTTTTACAAATAGCAGGAGCAAGTCAGCAACTCCACCCAAATCTGGTTCCTGACACATTCATACAAACACCATTCAACCGAAGAACCCAAAATTCACAGATCGGGGTGCGAAGCTACCATATTAAACTATAAACACCTAGAGAAATACATGCAGTGGTTGCCTCAGTTAAAATGTGAAAAATCAAAAGCTCACCGATTTTAACAAGCACCTAGCCCTCCCCCACCGAAGTCCTCATCCTCGCCTCCGATGCCAGCAGGTGGGATCGATGGGTAGGCTCGGAACCGCCGCGCCGCCCGGGCGCGCCGCATGCAGGACAAGCTCGCAGTAGCACCAGTCACCACCATGGCGATAGTTGTGGAAGCCATCGCATCCTCCAGCAGCGGCTTGGCCGGGGCTGGATAGATGTAGGAGGCGCACCGAGGGGACAACTGGCCTGCGCACGGATCCGGCCTCCGGCGGGACACCGCCGCATGGCATGCACAGGTGCGCCTCGCCGAGGTCGCTGCGCCGGCGAACTTCTCTGCGGCTGCCTGTCCTCCTCTGTCTTCTCCGCAGCGCCGCCCAGCGTAAGATTAGTTGGGCCGACATAGTTAGCTTTATCTAATGACATGGATCAAACTAGGTCATCGACGTAGAATTTGCCCTTATGCATCCATAGCCCAATACTTCCCTAACATGATTTTGGCCCAATTTGAAAAAAATACAGGCCGAATGTTCGGCACCTCAGTGGCAAAATAACCAGCCCATATAGGGGGAGGAACGATCAAGAGCCTCGTTATTTGGCCTAAATGACCAAAATATAGAAAATACGCACACGCAATTAAACCTGAACTATAGGTAAAGCTTCTATATATGTGTTATTGTTGTTTTTAAAGACAATACTAAAAAATTATGATAAAAAATTATGAAATCAATTCCAAAATTAAATTTGAATCGCTCTGTTTTTTTTTCAATGCTGCAACATGTACTAAATTTTTCATACTAAATCTTTACTAATAAAGAACTCAACCATTGAATTTAGCTAGATGGAAGTTACAGAAAGTTTAGATTTACTCACAGGTTGCCACAACAATGTTAGTATGAGTTTAGTAAGAAAATTTTACTCCCTCCATCTCAAAATACAAAGACTTGTACCTTTTTTTAGAAGATTAAGGTTGAGGGAATAAAGTGTTCTGATTAGTTGAGAGGAGAAAGTATGTGGGAAAATTAAATGAAGGGTGATTGTGATTGGTGAAGATGGTGTGTAGAAATAGTTGTATTTTAAAATAAAATTGAATTGTTTAGGTAGTTATATTCTGAGACGGGGGAGTATTACATATGGATCCACTGATTGCAAAGCGTTTTTTCTATACATAGAGAGAAGGAAACAGCGTAGGAAAGAAAAGTTTGGGCGGAATGAAATTCCCTCTTTATAGATACACGATAAGAAACATCATAAAAATAAGTATTTTCTAATACCACATCCTTTTCTTCAAGCTGTATATTTTTCAACTTCTTGCCTTAGAAGTTAGAATCATGCTAAAAGAATTTAATATTGTGATGATATTCTCAAGGATAGTTCTAGTAACATTATTTTTCATGTTAGTCAAACTCTATGAGAACGACAACAAAGGTTGTACATCTTCAAGAGAAAAAAAAGATGGCGGTGCTAAAACTGTCAAAATGAACATCATTAAAGATAGAAATATAGCAAACTGGTTCTAAAAGAGTAAATTGCACTTTCCATTAGAGTAAAGACACCTTGTTTCTCTTTACACTATATTTAGTATACAATTTTTTAAAAACATTCTTGGAATTTTTTAGATCTAAACAAAACTTTTGTGAAGTACTATGGTTTCATAAGTTTTACTCATTCTTACAAGGTTATCCTTCAATTATATGACACAGTCCAATGCAAACTGAAACATATTTCGATATACCCTGTGCAAATGGCAAATTATAGTAACATGGGTTTTCAAGTTGGTCAAACTCTCCATGAGAATGACACCACATATTGTATTCATGAGAGAAAAAAAAAAGTGGCGGTGCAATAAAACTGTCCAAGTGGACTGTTGGATTGTCAATAAACTGCTGAGATCTTTTAATGTACCGTATACATCAATACATCAATAAAACTGTCCAAGTCGACTGTTTGGATTGTCAATAAGACCGATTCTTTCTACCTATATTTTGTCTTCTGGTGGCAGTTACATCCTTTTCCTCCAAGCACAGTAAATACATGCATGAATCAGTCTTGAAATGAATAGGCAAATTAAGAAAGATCCACAGACATACATCCCATGGATTAGTAATGCTCAAAATATCGATAATAGGTAATATCAGTAACATCAATATAAGATATTGATGATCAAATGAATTTAATCTTCCAAAAGCGCTTCCATGATACAAAAACAAAATGAAACCCTTATTCTACCTTTCATGCATAAAAACTGAGTTACATAAGCTAGCAAATTCAACCCAAAAGAGCTTAATAATCTGACGAGGAAAGGTTTGGCAATTAGTTGATTTACAAATCAATACCCCGTCATGTGGAGACTCCCTTACCCCATGACAGTTCTTTTATATTTCAACAGCCCTAATGTGGAGACTGCCTCAGGCCTCAAATGTGACATAAAATTTAACATAAGTTTTTAATTTAGATATGTCCACTAGGATTTGAACTCAGACCTTTGCTTCTCGGAGGCTAGCTATTGAGTTACATGCATCAGTCAGTCCAACTAAACACTTAAACTTTAAAGGACAGGCAATTCAGTTATGCTTCAACCATGAATTAAATAGTCCTTTGTTTAGAATTTATCTGTTCTTGTTCACAACGGAACATCAACAGTGACTTTGTCAATCTTAAGATAATTCACCCCGGTCTCTTGGGTGTTCTAATACAGATAGGGTGAGTGCACACAAGTGTATGAGTTTGTACTGTATTCTTAAAAAGAATATTCCATGCATATAGCCAGTTTTAAAGGGGCCTTTATAAATACTAGCATATAGACATAGATAAGTGAAGGACAGAACACAACTACCATAAACACACGCAAACAACCCAGTACATTCACAACCTGCTGTTTTTGAGTCCTTAACTCTCTCAAGCAAGGATAGTCAAAGCTGAAAGACCATGGCAGAAGCCGTTGTGGGAGTATTGATCAGCAAGATTGGCACTGTATTGGCAATGAACTCAGCAACTTTTGGTGCATCACTGCTCTGCAAAGAAGCCTCAGCTCTCAAGAGGCTCTTCGGTGAGATCTGTGATATCAAGGAGGAATTGGAGATTATGCAGGCGTTCTTACGGGGAGCTGAGCGGTTCAAAGACACCGAAGAAACCACTAAAATTTTTGTCAAGAAGATCAGAGGGATCGCCTTTGAAATTGAGGATGTCGTCGACGAGTTCACCTACAAATTCGAAGACAAACATGGAGGTTTCACAGCCAAGATGAAGAAGAGGATGGAGCATGCGAAAACATGGCAGCGGCTAGCACTCAAGCTGCAGGAGATAAAGCGAAGGCTTAAACATGTCGACAAGAGAATAGTCCGCTACAACTTCACAGTTATGGACAAAGGAGCAGGAGGAAGTGGCAACAATGGAAAATCTGCTAACGAATCGTTGATTTCTGGAAGGGAAGACAATCTAGTTGGAATTGATGAGAACAAGAAGCTACTGTTGCAGTGGCTCACAGATGATCCAAAACAGCAGAGCATAGTTGCCTCAGTGTTGGGGATGGGTGGAGTGGGAAAGACAACTCTGGTTGCACATGTATACAACATTCTGAAAACACACTTTGATGCTGCTGCATGGGTAACTGTTTCAAGCAGTTACCAAATTGAGGACCTGTTCAGGAAGATAGCAAGAGAATTTTGTATTCCAGTTGATGTTGCCAACATGGAAATGATAAACCTAGTTAAGAACATCCATGATTATCTTCGAAGTAAAAAGTTTGTCTTGGTCCTGGATGATGTTTGGGGTGTTGAAGTGTGGTTCAAGGTAAGGGATGCATTTCCCACAGATAGCACTAGCAGGTTTCTCATCACCTCCAGAATACTGGAGGTAGCATCGTTAGCAACCGGAAATTGTGTGCTTCAATTGGAACCATTAGAATTGGAGCACTCCTGGGAGTTATTTTGCAGAGAAGCATTCTGGAAATCTGAAGATAAAAGATGTCCACTGGAGCTACAACACCTGGCTCATATGTTTGTGGAGAAGTGTAAAGGCTTGCCTATTGCTATTGCATGCTTAGGACGCCTACTGTCATGCAAACAACCAACTTATGCTGGATGGGAAAATGTGTACAAGGTTATTAGAGTCGCAGCTAACTAATAATGTTTTCCAGGATGTCAACATTATTCTAAAAGTCAGCTTGGAGGACCTTCCATATGAACTGAAGAATTGCTTTATGCACTGTGCGATATTCCCAGAGGATTTTCTGATAAAAAGGAGGAGGGTAATAAGACACTGGATCACTGCTGGATTCATCATTGAGAAGGGGAAAACAACACTAGAGGATGTGGCAGAGGGCTACTTGAATGAGCTTGTCAATAGAAGTCTATTACAAGTAGTGGGGAGAAATGAAATCGGACGACTGAAATACTGTCGGATGCATGATATTATCAGGATCCTTGCACTCAATAAAGCAAATGAAGAATGGTATTGCGATGTTCTTGATGGATCCAGGACTTCTTCTGAAAACAGCCACCATTTATCAATACAGAGCAAAAACATCCAACAACTAAGCCGATATGGTGGCACACATCTACGTGCACTCTATGTTTTTGAGAACGAGATCAGTATAGATGTGTTCAAACCAATTCTGACATCATCAAATCTACTTTCATTTTTGGATCTTCAAGAAACTTGCATCCATGCTCTGCCCAATGAGGTATTTGACTTATTTAACTTGTGTTTCTTGGGCCTTCGAAATACTGCTATTGAATGTTTACCAGAAGCAATAGGAAGATTGCAAAACCTAGAGGTCTTGGATGCTTGCGAAACTAAACTGGTGTCTTTACCAGACAGCATAGCAAAGCTTCGAAAGTTAAGATACCTGTATGCACTCACATTAACAGGAAGAGAGAATTATAACCCTTTTGGTGGAGTTAGGGTGCCTACTGGCATAAAGAACTTGACAGGACTGCGGGCTCTTCAATGTGTCAAAGCAAGCCGAAAGATTCTCCGTGAAGTTGGAGTTTTAAAAGAGCTAAGAACATTTGGTGTCTCTCACGTGAGATGTGAGCAGTCTTCTGATTTATGCAGCACTATCATGAAAATGAACCATCTTATTCATCTGGAAATTACAGCTTTAGGCGAGGAAGAGGTTTTGCAGCTGGAAGGACTTGATTTACCTATAACTCTTTCTGTGCTTGGTTTGTAAGGGCAGCTAGAAAGAACAACCATGCCACGGGTTATGTCATCTTGGTCCAAACTGAATAACCTCACTCGGTTAAGGCTAGCATTTTGAAAACTTGATGAAAACTCTTTTTGTCGACTTATGCCATTGCGTGGTTTGTGTCGACTTGACCTAATTAAGTCTTATGAAGGGAATAAAATGCAATTCCATGGAACCTCCTTTCCAAAGCTGCAAAGTCTGATTATATGGGATGCCCCACACCTCAATCTAGTTGCCATCGAAAAAGGCGGAATGCAAAGCCTCTCTGAGATGTACTTTGTAGGCTGTCCAGAATTAAAGGCCATCCCTCAAGGTATTGAGCAACTATTTTTTGAAGATACTGCGGATAAGTTGATTGAGAAGCTTCGTGTAGAAAGAGGGTCGAGTGTATGCAATGAAGATAAGAGGAAGATCAGCTACACAAGAAGGGTTATTATTCGACTAAGAAGAACATACTGGAAGGGATTCAGTTACTCTTTCTAATTAAGAATAGCAACTGGAAATATTATGCTAATTCTTTCTCATCAAATGTATGTGCATCTTGACTTACTTAATTGCTTAATTAGTTTGCATCCAAGTTAAGATATCGAACAGAATACATACCTGTTTGACCAACAAACCCCAGGAGGTTGTATCCATGCTGTCTTTGACCAACTAATCAGACTCTGATGCTAAGTGTATGACTTAAGTTTAACATCAGCTGGTCACTGAAAGATATAACAGCACACAATATGAAACAATAGTGATGCAAGAAAGAAAGCAAGATGATAAGGCCAGTTGTACAAACTGCTAATGAAAAATGCCATGAGACAAAAATTAGTATGGCAGTTTTTGTTATGCAAATAGAGCTCGATAATTGCAGTAAATATGAGAGTATATTAGTCAACAGCTTTTAGTAGTTTATAAAATAGATTGCTTCTATCAGCACCAAACATGCCTAAAATGGGCCAAGATGCATATATCTTTTGCGTCATCATGCATTGTGCTCTCTAACAAGATGCTAGTGATGAAACACATTATAAATATCACATCCTATTATCCTACAAGACTATGGCTACAAGCTTGAGATGTCCCTAGGATTAGAAGGTAGGAAGCAGAGTGCAGACATATAAAAACAGAGACAGTTTGTCATATGGCCAGTTGATCCTTACATGTTTCATAGACAAGCAACAAATTTTCCCTGGAGAGTGGCTAACAAAATGAGGAAGTCCCAATATGACTGCGGCTAGTTAATTAACTTGGATAGCAATTCAATTCCTTTGGCGACAGAAAACTTCTGGCAAGAGGACTAAGGCAGCTAACTAGCTAAACGCTAAATTTAGTGAATCAAGGAAAAAATACATAAAAATACTGAAAGGTTTTTTAGAATCATTGAACTGAACCAGTTGGACCATTAGAAGAGCATTTCTCATGTTTATTTATATGCTTTTTGATCATTATTCATAGCATCTAGCTGCCCAGAATTAACAGAACATTTGGATACAGCACGGCACACGCATGTACAAAAAACAGTAACATATAACTGCATATTAGCAACCCCTTTTGGCATGAAACCTTATAAGTCTAATTACAAGTATTTAGAAACAGTTCAGTTTTTTTCCTATCACGATTTGTAATTTTGGAGGTATCTTATAAAGGATAAACTAATGCAGATATGTTGCAGATAGAGACTCACCCTTTCTGTACAGCTGCGGCATATACTCTCTTGTAATATTTGTATCATCTACCGACAATACCTGGAATGAAAGGAAAAAAGTTGGGATAATTTAATTTAATTCTGAGAAAAGAATCACAAGGTCATAATACACTCAAGTTGGAAATTATTTACAGTTCACTATAACATGATGCACTGCATCAAGTTGCCAGGCGCACTTCTTTAAAGTTGAACCCAAAAAAGCACCACATCAGGTATGTACAGATTTTACAAACAGCACGGGAAGCCCCAGCCAAATTTGCTTCATTACACATTCATAAACATACCACTATGGCACTATACCAGTAGCATAGTACCATTCAAATTAATCAGTCATCCACACGTAATTTAGCAATCTCATAGGCGCTAATAATCCAAAACCTGCTTGGCTGATGGAGATCTACCAAGCAACTGGCGCATTTATTCAGCCATGAGTTTCTGAATCACCAGAACACATTCTATTAGGGACTCCTGCAGTCTCTCTACTTAACAACCCAAAATTCACAGATCCGGGGTCTGAAGCTACCATATTGAACTATTTAAACACCTAGATTTGCAGCCACACACGAATGTACCATAAGAAAATGCAGTAGTTGACTATGTTGGCTAGGTTAAAATGTGATCATCAAAAGCTTACCAATTTTGACAACCACCTCGCCCTCCCCACCGACGCCTCATCCTCGCCTCCGATGCCAGCAACAGGGGTCTGACTCGAAGAACCCACCACGGCAGGGGCTCGATTGGGTGGGCTTGGAACAGGGCAAACGCGCCGCTGCATGCAAGGCAAGCTCGCACCAAACCAGCACCGCGCGTGCCCGCGTGGTGATGGTTGTGGAAGCCAGATCCCAACCTCCAGAAGCGGCCGGCGGTTGGTATCGGGAGATTGGGAATTAGGCGGGTGTTGCGCAGCGTGGACAATTTGGCCTCTCCGCGGGTCCGGCCTCCACCGGAGCACCGCCGTGTGCACGGTTGCGCCTCACCGAGGCCGCCGCGCCGGCGAAGTTATCCGCGACGGTGGCTGCCTGTCCCCGCTGTCTTCACGTCTTCTGCTGGACTGCAGCGCCGACCAGCGTAAGATCTAACATGGACCTAATGAGGCCATAGACATAAATTAGCCCATGTAACGTTTTGGCCTTACTCGGCCATTAACTCCAGAGGGTTAAATCTGATCCACTCCTGAAACAAAGGAATTCCGTTTTAGCATGGTCTCCAGTCTATCAGACGCAAGTCACGCAACATTAGGCCTAACCCGTGCTAACGCAACGGGGCAATAATCGATTTAAGCAGGTGCATTGACCGGTAAATCCTATTGCATTATGTTTCTAGAGAACATTACAAAATTGTTTGCAAAGGGTTTTGCAATTAGTATCATGATTTGCAGCAACAGAACTCTTCTCAAAATTAGACCACATGCATGCACCACTTCCAAAGTTTCTCAACTAAAAATCAAGAACTTCTACAGTGCAAGGAAGCGATATACCATGCGGTGAAAGGAAGTATTACGGTGCAAAGAAGTGATTTTTAAAATTGGGTAGCACGGTGTACTCTCCCGCAATGTTCTGTTTTCCAATGAAATATTGAGAATAATATATAACAATATAAGCTAACTTTGACTGGAATGGCAAATATTATGAGATCAGAGAGCAAGAATGATAATAATATGTAATTCCTAACTTCGACTGATTGCACTTACTATTTGCTTCTGCTCTTTACCTCTCCTTCTACAATTTTGTTCATGTCTACTATTGGAACAATCCAAGTTACAGTGTTATTGCTGAAAAATAGATCATCTACCAAATACTTTCGCCTTTCAGCTTAGCCGTGTTATCTGAAATTGTGGCCAAGTGGATGAAACTAATAAATTAGCTGTTGTCACAATATGTGAGTATGAGTACAAAATTGATAAAATTAAGTATTCTGAAACTATCCTCCTTGATCTGAAGTTTGACATAACCATCATTTTAATTTTACTGCACATACTAATTGTTTACACTCCGATGAGTATATCCTGTAGTTTTGTCATTTGCGGATTGGTTCCTAGTAACGTCAACTTTTTGCAGTAAGAACTTTTGTGTCCCTTATATAGAAACAAAACTTACGCAAGCATGAGCCTCATTTATATTGTGGTTATGTAACTCATTCCAGGGAACTATATATACCAGATCCAACCTGTGTAGCTCATGGGTTATCAAATACTCCAGCAGTAATTCGCTCAGAAAGCTACACTAATAGATTCAACATATTGCTGAAAATATGTACAGGGAAAACTGGTGCCTGTTATTGAACGATATGGTATTTACCTGTCCTGTTGATCTGTCTCGGCAAAATTGGATCGGCTGCTGCGTGGTGATGTTGAGAAATTTGGAGATTGGAGAAGCTGCATTGATGGTTATTGGCGGCAGCGAGGGGATCGGTGGCACCGTCAGATTTGCAGAGGATCGGGGGCCTAGGGCGGCCCAAATCCGAGGGTGTGACGGCGCCGACGACGCGTGGGCGGCGTTCGCGGCAGGCGTTGCCGAGGAGGCGACGGGGCGGCGACGATACTGAGGAGCACGACGATGCCGCTGAGGAGAGGGTGCAGAGCGTTGATTTGGCGGGGCCGGCGTGGAGGGGGTCGGGGGCTGCGGGGGATGACGATAATGCGGTGATTACGGAGAAGGAGACGCGGGAGGATGTGATGCGTCGGATTTCAACTTGAAGGCCGTTAGATTTGAGGAATGATGAATGATGATGTAGACACAACTTTTTGCATTACTTCTGATAGCTATGAGTTCAGTCCAATCAGATCAATAATCAGGGAGCTTAAAAGCCTAAAGGCTGAGTTTGTATCCATTTTGTTTACTCATGCAAGTCGGTCCTGTAATTCATGTGCTCATAATTTAGCAAGGTTGGGCATGAGTTGAGACCCGGGTCAAGAAACTATATGGTCTGACCCCCTCCCTGAATTTGTAACAGCCTGGGTGACTCGCGATTTAGCTGAGTCAAATCGTTAATAAAGAGGCTGCTTTTGAGATTAAAAAAAAGGATGTGGGCCAACTACGGCATATATTAACTGCAGAGTGCAAACTGAAAATCTTTGTAAAAACAACATTTATATACGAAACTATGAACTATGTACTAAAAATAAGAACATATAGAATATATTCCAAGTACATAGATGAAATCCAACTTATTACATTGGTGGTTCAGTCGAATACATGCATCTTATAAGCATACACTTAAAAAAAAAGCACAGAACTAAAGCCAACTATTAACAAGCTAATTTTTGGGTGTAGGGGTAGCCTTGACAACGGCGACACGACCGAGTTCAACCGAACCCATGTATAGCTTGCCACCGTCCCTCTCAATCACCTCCGTCGGCCTCACATTCTTGGGCCCCCTCACTTGCTGCACAATCTTCCCGTTCCGACCGACCCTCACGGCGAGGAGGTGATTCTCCGAGCCGTACGATTTCTGTGTCTTCTCACGGTGCAACGCCACCCCATCGGATGTCATATTGTCAGGGTAACCTGGGAGCTCTGCGAACAGCTCTGACTTACCGGCCTTAGGCCCTTTGATCCCGTGCCTCACATTGTCAGTGCATTTGTTTGCACTTTGTAGTTTGTACGCGTATGTTTACAATCACACGTGCTAGGCGGGAACAAAGCAGCGGACAGGATGTTCGGATACTATCTCACGCGAGGGAACAAAGCACACGTTAATCGGGACTCTGACGCAGATGTGCGGACGCAGGAGCGATACTCGGATACGCATTATGACACATCATGCATGTATCTCTCCCGCGGACACGTTTCCTCCGAGTCCGACGCAACGGACACTGACGGACGAACGGACGAAATTTTTACGGGCCATGGAAACACCTTTCGCTTTTATAATTGTAGAAATGTGTAAGTTCTTAAAAAATAGTTGTTAGTCCAAGGTACGGTCTACGAGATGATACTTTAACCATTTATATCTATATAAATAAGTTGATTTAAATAAAAAAAGTTATATATTATAATAGTTTCTTTAATCATAAATTTAGTAATATAATTTTTACGTGATCGATCTTATTTATATTTTCGCTATTAAGAGTTGAAGTTAAAAAATTTTGACTTTGCACTGTTCTAAAAATGCTTACGTTCTTGGACGGAGGGAGTATTTTTTAAGCTTCTAGTGAAAATCCTCACTTTAATTTCAATTGAAAGTTGCAAACAAAATTGTTAGAAGAATTTTTATTGAAAGCCATCCAAATTTCTTTAATTTAAAAGTTTAAATTTTTGTGTACATAACTTAGCAAAGTCGGATGCTGAAACGGCAGGTATGAAGTGACCGTGCACGAACTAGACATATCCAAATATCCTTGCATTTTCTACACATAAAACTGAAGCTAGCTATAGAAGTTATTCTTTAAACAGATAAATATGATCAAATATAGCTTTTTATAACGACAATTTGACAACATTCGCACATTCTAATTGTCACATTAACTCATAAGATACATGTGCAAATATTCGGTCATCATCTTGTTACCTTTACAAAAACAGATATACAGAGTTTGATTATGTCTAGATGGAGATTGGGTTAAATCTTGACCATCAATATTTTCTCAAATACTTATTTAGAAGAAAAAAATAGACAAAGATTTGCAAAAAAAAAAAGAGTAGCACCATATTGTCATAAACTAATTAGATCTTATAAGATATTCTAATACAAAATTAATTGTTAAATGTTTGACCAAATCACCTCTGGTCAAGTATTTATGACTGGAGCAAGTACTCAACTATAAAAGTTATTTTAAAAAAAAAAGTTTGTAAATTGTAAAAATAGACAATATTTGGTCATATTAGACCTTTTTGTGTTACACGATAAATTTAAAAGGCAAAAAATCTTGCACTAATTAATTCTAGACGAAGGATGAACTGCAAATTACATTGTTAGCAAGTTCAACCGAAAATAAATGCACACTGAAAATATAAAGACCAAGTGTAGTACTGCGGCGATCATAGTATACAACAGCCGTGGTGCCTTCAACACGAAAATGCATCAGGAAATAAGATTGAAATATGTTCGTAATAGAAGTAGATAGCTATTTACGATATAAAAATGTCCAATAGAGAACTTGATAAGCCAATGATTGTTTCCATCATTCACGATACGGTCAATCACCGTTGTGTCTATTCTCTTCTTCTCAATAAAAAAAAAAACTCTGCTCAAAAAAAAAAAAAAAAACAGGAACAAAGTTCGTGATCATTGAAAAGAAAAGTTAGGAGTGCCTACATATCAATGGTTCCACACCAATCCATTATGGAATTTTCCTCGCAAAAAAAATTGAAATGGTTCAAGATTGTTTTCTCAAGCATGGTGTTATCACTAGATTGATAGAGTACATCATGTCCAAGGATAACATAAAATTATCTTATTGTAGGCATGTGAACAGAGAACAGTGAAAAAAAAAACGTTATGGAAAGATTTCTTACTCCGAAACGTGTCATGCACACTATATTTGGTGGACTTTGCTTAGCGTTCCTGATTATCACAAGTGAACAATTTGAAGGTTTCGATGGCAAGGATTTAATGGCTTCAAAAAAACATCCTAAATGAAATTATGTTCACTGTTTCGCCCACCAATTGCAATTGGTGATTGTTTCTGTTGCTAGTTGCTGCTCTTTAATTGGGTGGCTGCACTATTAATAAGTTAGCACCAAAATATTTTGGAAAGACTTGAGATTTGCAAGAAGAGCCTGAAGATACTGTATGAGTTCACACCATAAAACTTTGATTCACCTCTACCAAATACGGCCATCAGTGAAAAAGGTACTACTTGGTACTAGAAAGCACAAGGGCATGTGCATTAACAAGCTGCAAGTTTGGTAGAAATAAATGGAGAGCTTCAAGTTCAATTCATTTTTAAGCTCATGGTAAAGTTGTTTGCTATAAATTTGAGCTTTCAGTTGTCTTACAAATAATTGATAACATGGTTTTCTTGTTATATTGTTGATGGTGATTATGGCTTTTAGCTGAACATTGTACTAATAACATGCAGCTTCTTGTAAGTGGAGACATGGTTGTTTTCATTCCATTATCATGAAAAAAAATGAAGTGCAAATAATTACATTGGTAGTTCAACCGAATTATACATAAACAAATGCAATACTGCAGTGAAGAAAAGGATAACAAAGACACAAGCTACAACCTTCACAACGGAAGTTAATACAAGCGTCTAAAAAAACCAATCCACTGAACTCAAACCAAATTAATAACCAAGCTAATTGGTAGGCGTAGGCGTGGCCTTTACAATGGCGACATGACCGAGTTTAACTGAACCCATATAGAGCTTGTCGCCACCATCTCTCTCCATCACCTCCATCGGCCTTACGTTCTTTGGGCCCCTAAGGTGTTGAATAATATTCCCGTTGTGGCTGACTCTTACGACGAGAAGGTGGTTGTCCAAGCCGTACGGTTTCACCGTCTTCTCGCGATGCAGCGCCAACCAGTAGCCACCCTTCCTGTCTAGCCTCACGTTGTCAGGGTAGACCGACAACTCGGCAAATTGCTCCGACTAACCGGCCTTAGGCCCTTTGATCTAGTGCCTCATCAACAGATATTTTTTCTACTCTGTCGAAAGAGTGTCTTCAGCGGAATACTCCTTATAGCCATTCTTGACAATATCCCATAATCCTTGAGATAGCAGCAGCGTCTGCATCTTGATGCTCTATATATCGTAGTTTTCTCCTGCGAAAACAGAAACCATGGACTGCGCCATTGTAGCGTCCGAATTTGAAGCCATATTGTAGATTCACTTGATGATGTCGACACGCCGCGCTTCTCCGACATGCCCTATTCAAACCTAGGCGCTCTGATACTAGGGCCCCGTTTAGTTTGGGAAATTTTTTTTGCAAAAACATCACATCAAACGTTTGACCGGATGTCGGAAGGGGTTTTTGACACAAATAAAAAAGTTAATTTCATGGCTAGCTATAAACCACGAGACAAATATTTTAAGCCTAATTAATCCGTCATTAGCACATATGGGTTACTGTAGCACTTATGACTAATCATGGTCTAATTAGGCTCAAAAGATTCGTCTCGTCGTTTACAATCCAACTGTGTAATTAGTTTTATTTTTTATCTATATTTAATGCTTCATGTATGAGTTTAAAGATTTGATGTAATGTTTTTGGGAGAAAAATTTTGGGAACTAAACTAGGCCTAGTTGTTGATGCACTGGTGGTTGGTGTTACTCCCTCCGTCCCAAAATATAACAAGTTTTAGAAAAATCAAAATTAAATATTTTAAACTTTGATATTAATAAAAATTTAAAATAAACTATCACGTAAAAACAATATTATTAGGTTCATCATTAAACAACTATTATAATTTAAAATAGTATAGTTTTACAAATATTATTGGTCAAAGTAGCATCTCGAAAATCATGAAAAGTCAAAAACTGCTTATATTACGGAATGGAGGTAGTAATTAATTTTCTAAGCGAGGGAACAAAGGGGAGTTCGTGGGTAGCTAGGTAGCTTTGGTTTCTTTCTTTCTTTGCTTCACAAGGCAGTACATACTTTGAGTTGATGGCTAGCACATTTGAATGGACATGCATCAGTAGTAGACTAGTATGACAGCTCACTAGACTAGTATGACAGCTCACTCACCTACGGAGTATGAGACATGGTGCCTCTACAACCGACATTACAAGCTACTACTACTAGCTAGACAAGTCTACATCATTTCTAGCTAGAGTACTTTAGATGTTTGACTTTAGATGGTACTTTAGATGTTTATACACACAATTCATACACTTCACTAGATACTTCTACACATTTTTAACACAATTGCTGCTCCTGCTACACATATTATTTTATCACTGTTACTGGTGCCAAGGAAATGGATCAACTCCAACAGAAATGCCGCGGCAAAGGCGTGTTTTGGCAAGAGCAGCACCATCACGACGATCGCCAACGCCTCCCGCGTGAGCGTCGCCACCCTCCCGGTGCCAAGGACGGCTCCCATGGTTTTACTCGCTTTTGCACTGCTTCCTTCGTCTAGCCTTCGCGTGTTTGGTTCGCCGAAATTTTTTTAAGAAAAAATCGTATCAAACGTTTGACTAGATGTTATGAGGTGTTTTGGACATGGATGAAAAAACTAATTTCACGACTAGCCTGTAAACCACAAGACGAACCTTTTGAGCCTAATTAATCCGTCATTAATACATATGGATTACTATAGCACTTATAGCTAATCATGATATAATTAGGCTCAAAAGATTCGTCTTGTCGTTTACAGCCCAACTGTGTAATTAGTTTTATTTTTTATCTATATTTAATAATTTATGTATGAGTTTAAAGATTTGATATAATTTTGGGAACTAAACGGGGGGCCTTGGTCTGAGATATTGCTCACTTTTCTTTGCTTTGGACGTTTGCTTGGATGAACTGGTGTTTTAGCCTTTATACCGCACGCGGTGGCTGCTCATATCGGACGCGGATTCCAAATTCTACTCGGACACGGAGGCGATTTCACGTCCGTTCGAACGCAATTTTCCGTGTCCATCCGCGCCGGGTTCTGCATCCGCGAGAATCCGATTCGGCTCCGCGTGAACATCGTGCATCGCCAGCCAGCGCAAATGTTGTCCACGGCGGGCCATGCGCGCGTGCAACAGGCGAAGTCCAAGTGGCCCGCATCCGTTGCAGGCTTGGAACAGCTCACTCTCTCAACAACAACAACAGCAACTCAGTTTCCAATTCCATCTGCAAAGCAAGTTCTAAAACGGAAAAACCAAACAAGGAGGAACATACGTACGTTCTGGTATCAGCTTGTTGAGGTCAACTGGGAGGGACACCATCGAGGCATCAAACACCTGCGGGTCCATGTGTGCGATGTGGCGGCGGGACGGTCGCGTGGATGCTCATCAACATTGCCTACTAAGTACTACTGAGTGTCATGAAGATGATCATCGAGATTGTGTCGTGGATGACGTTCGTATACAGTACGTGCTGATGGAGACGTTGTGCCGTCGCTCCCGCGGCCGAACTTGCCGCCTGGCCTTCATTTTATCAGGGACATGTACATCACCTGTTTCATCGGGGAGAAACGTTTCCATGAAGAGTTTTGGTGTCTGGTTGATCGCTAAGTTTGCCAAGATCAGAAAAATGAGTAACGCCTGCTCAAAACCATGAAACCAGCTCCCATAAGTTAAACAAATTGTGAGACCTATCACAGGAAATCAGAGCCACGGGTGAGAAATGCCGATGTCAATGTCCGGTATGCAGAGCAATAGTCTGAGTGTTGATATATACTGTTAAATAAATTAAGCGACGCGACTAGGAAGTGGACGTCCATTAGGAAACAATTCCTCCGACGCTTTGTAAACTGTTTTACTTAATTGGTATTACAAAAATGTTTCAACGCTAAAATAATGAAAGTTTCAATAAAACAATATGGCAAAAATAATCTTTGCGAGTGCTGGTTTATTGTTTTTGCACTTGTTTTTAAGCTTCTAGTGAAAATCCTCACTTTAGTTTCAATTGAAAGTTGCAAACAAAATTGTTAGAAGAATTTTCATTGGAAGCTAGCCATCCAAATTTCTTTAATTTGTAAGTTTAATTTTTTGTGTACACATTCTGTCCAGTGACTGAGCAAAGTCGGATGCTGAAACGGCGTGTATGAAGTGACCATGCACGAACTATACATACCCAAATATCCTTGATTTTCTACACTTAAAACTGAAGCTAGATATAGAAGTTATTCTCTAAACAGATAAATGTGATAAAAAATATGGCTTTTTTATAACCACAATTTGACAACATTCGCACCTTCTAATTGTCACATTAACTCATAAGCTACATGTGCAAGTATTCGGCCCTCATCTTGTTACATTTACAATAAAACAGATATCCAGAGTACTCTAGGATCTAGAATTAAAAACACAAAAAGAACTCAACCGTTTAATGATGTCTAGAAGGAGGTTTGGTCAAGTCTTGACCATCAATATTTCTCAAATACTTATATAGAAAAAAGGCAAAGATTTGCAAAAAAGAAGTACTACCATATTGTCATAACTCATAAACTCATTAGATCTTATATGATATTCTAATACAAAATTAATTGTTAAATGGCCAAATCTCCTCTAGTCAAGTATTTATGACTGGAGAAAGTACTCAACTATAAAAGTTACGGAGTATTTTTTTAAGAAAATATTGCAATTTGTAAAAGATAGATAATATTCATATTAGACCTTTTTGTGTTACACGATAAATTTAATTAAAAGGCAAAAAATCTCGCACTAATTAATTATAGACAAGGGATGAAGTGCAAATTACAACGTTAGCAAGTTCAACAAAAAATACATGCACTGAAAAAATACCCAAGTGTAGTACTGCAGTAATCTTAGTATACACCAGCTGTGGTGCTTTCACAACGATCGAAAATGCAACAGGAAACAAAGTGCACTGAACAAAGCAAAAAAACTGTTGCTTTGTCCAAAGAAATAAAGATTGAAGGATGTTTGTAATACAAGTTGTTGGTGATATGGACCTGGGGGTATGACAAGAATGTGGAGTATGGAAGGAAACATCTTTCTGCACATCAATGCATTCTAGGGGTACATCCTGAGTAGATCAGCAGGATCCGGGCCACGGGCGGCTACGTGGCCATCCTAAAGGGGATTCGGCTCGGGGACTGCCCGGAGGCTATGGCTCGACCCTCGCCTCTCCAGGGGAGGGGGAGGCTCAACCGCCAACTACCACAATCAATGCAATGGCTCTGGCCAAGCAGCGCCCCAACGCATTTAATACGATGTGAGGCGCTGCCTGCCAGTGCTCATTGTCATCATTGCTTTTTGCCTCTGCCGGGCGGAGAGCACAGAAGTCCTCCCCCATGACAAAGAACTGACCGCTCCGTCAGTCCACGCACGCCTCTCCCCCCGACCTGTCGCCGTTGCATTTAATGTGATAGACGGTCGCGTGGGAGAGAGAGTGCAGGCCTAGGCAATGCCGCGCCCCCCTCCAGCCGGAGGGTCACCGACATGTGGGCCCCGCTAGGGTAGGTAGGGCAATGCTTCCCTCATCAGCAGCATGGCGACCGTGACTCCTATTTTTTTCCTTCTCCGCCCCCTGCGACGTGGCGACAGGAGCAGGAATAGGGGTAGCCCCCAACAAGACAGGACAACCACTTCGGTGCATAGAGCCGGGAAAAAATTGAGGGCTACTGTGGTGTCCCCTTACACTATAAAAGGAGGCCCAAGTCCCCCGTAGGAGGGGTTGGCTAATTCTTTGGTGGCTATAGGCAAGACCCAGAAACTTAGGGTGCATCCGCCTCATCCATCAGCTCTAGCTCCCTTAGAGAAAACTAGGCTCCATATCAACAAACCTCTATAATTCATCTTTCTCCATATAGTGCAAGAACGGGAGTAGGGTATTACGCTTCCTAGCGGCCCGAAACTGTATAAATCCTCCTGTGTCATGCGTGCTTAGCAGGTTTCTCTCCTGCCCACTTTCTTCTTCCCCTTAACTCAGGCCCTGGTACACCGTCCCCCTGTGCCGAACCAAAAAGGGGGTCCCCCGGATCCCTGCGTGTCGAGGACACGCATCGACAGCTAGCGTGCCAGGTAGGGGGAGGCGCGCTGTATTAGGGTTCAAGTTCACACATTTTTTCCCGCCTCTCGGCGGAACCACACCTCTCGGTCCTCGCCATGGTCCACGGCTACGTCTTACGGACCGCATCCGGCTCCCTCGCCACCCGCGAGCGTGATTTGGCTGAAGAGGAGGTCGAGGAAATCAACACCGACGAGTACAGCCCCAACTTTCGGCATCGCCAGCCAGGGAGGAGAGCACCTTCGCCCTCCTCTCCCCCTTCGGTGGTTGCAGCCGCAGCCGGAGCAATACCACCTCCACCGCCCCCACAGAGGTAACGGCCATGGGCGGAGGAGGCATAACGTCCCACAAAGCCGCTAACATGGCGGCTGATTCTGGGTCGCGACCGAGCGGGGACGCCGGCGAACCGCGCTGGGGTGATGTCCATCGGCGCCTAGAGTTTGGCACGCCTGAGGGCGCCCTCCAGGCAGCGGAAGCGCTTTTGCGCCACCCCCCAGAAACCTCGGGCGAAGGATCCAACGCCAAGCGTTGGTTCGACGACATGGCGGAGTTGGTCAACACGGCCCAGCGTCAGCTAGCCACTGACCTCGCCTTCTCAAGTCACCGACCACGTGGTTCCCACACCGCGGTCAGCTCGTCTTCTCGATGATGGGCAAGAAGGGCCGCAGCTGCCGCGCGGGCTGGAGAAATTCCCTAGGCAGCTGTCCAAGCAGCGTCTCGAGATCCGCTATACGCGGAATGGGATGCCCGTGTCCGTATTGAGCAGCTCCGTGATGAACGTCGTGCGGGGCGAGCTCCGGACTGCACTTCCACCTCGGGAGGTGCGAAGGCCCGCCGGGAGGCCGTGCCGGGCCCATGGCAGGGAGGGCCCTCCAGAGCACGACCCACCGCTGTGGCGGCCCCGCCACGAGCGGGACACTCGGCGGCGTCCCGAGGGCCCCCCCAGCGGTCGTCACTCCCTCCAGTCATCAATGGCTGTCGTGCCTTCATCCCTAGTCTCCGTGATGTGCGTTGGCCCAGCAAGTTTAGGCCGGCCCTCACGGAGAAATACGACGGCACGGTGAACCCCAGGGAGTTCTTCCGGATCTACACCACGGCCATCGAGGCCGCTGGAGGGGACAAGCTGGTCATGGCCAACTTCTTTCCCATGGTGCTCAAAGGCCAGGCCCGTTCCTGGCTAATGAACCTGCCGGCCCAGTCGGTCACCTCTTGGGACGACTTGTACCGGCAGTTTACCTCCAACTTCCAGGGCACGTACCCACGTCCGGGAGTGGAGGCCGACCTCCACATGGCCCGGCGAGGAGAGGATGAGTCCCTATGCAAATACATCCAGCCTAGGAGAAGAGGGCCATGTCCTCGCCGCCGACGACACGGAGAAGCCCTCGCGAAAGGGCAAGTCCGTGGGTAACCACGAGCGCACCCCGTACCCTCGCCCCTAGGGTCAGTCCGGGGACAAGTGGTGCACCGTGCACCAAACCTCCCGCCACGACCTCTCCGAGTGCCACTCGGTCAAGAACTTGGCCGAGAGAGTGCAAAGGTACGAACAGGAGAAGAGGGATAGGGAGAAGGAAGCCCGCCGCAAGGGCAAAGCCCCGACAGAGGCTACGGACAACCGACGAGAGGAGGCCAAGAGCGCGGCCCCCGTCGGCGGCGAAGATGACGATCTGGGTTACCAAGACCCGAAGCATGTCATCGCCACCATCGACGGAGGGGCACACGTGCAAGTGTCATGACGAAGCCTCAAAACTATGAGGCGTGAGCTCCTTGCTGCTGTACCCTCCCACGAGGCAGTAAGGAAATCCCACTGGGTGGAGGTGCCCATCACCTTCGACCAGCGGGACCATCCCGGGAGCATCGCACACAGTGGCCATCTGGCCCTCGTGACCTCCCCCACCATTTGCAATGTGAAGGTTGCCCGCGTCCTGATTGACGACGGTGCAATCCTCAACATACTATCCACGAAGGCCTTCGAAGCGATCAAGGCTTCGGGAAGGTGTGGCCCCTCGGGCCATCCTAACCCATCATCGGGGTAACGCCCGGGAAGGTGTGGCCCCTCGGGCAGATCACGTTGCCGGTCACCTTTGGGAGCCCCTCTAACTTCCACACCGAGCGAATCGACTTCGATGTGGCGGATCTCAATCTGCCCTACAACGCTGTGCTCGGGAGACTGGCGTTGGTGTAGTTCATGGCGGCTACCCATTATGCCTACCGCCAACTCAAGATGCCGGGTCCCGGAGGCCCCATCACCATCCATGCCGATGTTAAGACCGCGCTGGATTGTGTAGAACTCGCGTGGTCAGTATTGCCGCGGCCGACTACATCAAACCCGAGGGCCCACAAGGGGAGGCCTCGGGTTCCCGGGCTCACAAGAAGCGCTTTACCTCTGCAGACGAGGTTGTGATCAAGCCCATCCAATTGGGCGATGACCCTTCCAAGACCGCCCAGATTGGCAGCAACTTGGACCCCAAATAGGAAGACACGCTCGTCTCCTTCCTGGGGGCGAATGCGGACGTTTTTGCTTGGAAGCCGTCGGATATGCCCGGTGCCCCTAGGGAGGTGATTCAGCACCGACTCGCAGTACGGCCAGACGCATGACCTGTCCAACAGAAGGTGAGGCGACAGGCCCCGGAGCAACAGGTGTTCATCCGTGAAGAGGTGGCATGGCTCCAGGAGGCCGGCTTCATCCGGGAGGTACTACATCCGGAATGGTTGGCCAACCCAGTGGTCGTCCCAAAGGCCAACAATAAGCTGCGCATGTGCATCGACTACATTGACCTCAACAAGGCATGCCCAAAAGACCCTTATCCTCTCCCGCGAATAGACCAGATAGTCGACTCCACTGCTGGGTGCGATCTCTTGTGTTTTCTTGATGCATACTCTGGTTATCATCAGTTTCGCATGGCTGTAGAGGATGAGGAGAAAACTGCATTTATCACTCCCATGGGTACTTTTTGTTACATATCTATGCCTTTTGGTTTGAAGAACGCGATGTCTACTTTCCAACGTGGTGTCCGCATCACGTTAAAAGATCAAATAGGGCGCAATGTTGAGGCATATGTCGATGACCTTGTGGTCAAGTCCCGGGATCAGAGGACCTTGCTCCCGGACCTGGCCGAGACGTTCCATAACCTTCGGTCCTCCCGCATGAAGCTCAATCTAGAAAAATGTGTGTTCGGGGTGCCGGCAGGTAAACTTTTGGGGTTCTTGGTCTCTGCCCGCGGCATCGAGGCTAACCCCGCCAAAATAAAGGCAATAGAAGAGATGCGCCCCCCTAGGTGACTCAGGGACGTGCAAAAGGTCACTAGTTGTGTGGCTGCCCTGAGTCTCTTTATATCATAGCTGGGAGAGCGGGCGCTCCCCCTTTCAAATTGCTAAAGCATGCTGGCCCCTTTGCTTGGACGGACGAGGCGGAGGGGGCCTTGAATGAACTCAAGCGTTATCTCTCTTCGTCGCCCGCATTGGTGGCCCCCTGAGAAGGAGAACCCCGCCTTTTATACTTGGCGGCAACTCCCTAGGTAATCAGTGCAACACTTTTAAACTGGTCATGGAACACGACGAGGAACCGGCCCTACCACACCCGGAGGATGGTAACCTTGGGGAGGTGCTGGCTGTGCATGCCCTCGGAGCCGGAGGCGGCCTTTGGCCCCCCCGAGCCTTAGGGAGGTACTCAGCCCCCAAGTCCGGGGGCTTCCGAAACCCTTTCCCCCCTGAGCGGCCCCGAAGGCCCCGAGGGAGATGGCGGCCTGATGGCCCGGACACCAAGGAAGCCCGCCCCAAGGCACCCGAGCCCGCTGCCCCTAGTAAGGTAGCCAAGGCCCGCATCAAGGTGCAGCGGCCCGTCTACTTTATCAGTGAGGCGCTACGGGACGCAATGACACGTTACCCACAAGCCCAAAAAATGCTATATGCCATGCTGGTGGCTTCTAGGAAGCTGCGCCACTATTTCCAGGCACATCGGGTAACGGTGGTCACGTCTAACCCTCTCGGACAAATCTTGCATAACCGAGAGGGCACGGGAAGGGTGGTCAAGTGGGCCATTGAATTGTCAGAGTTCGACCTACATTTCGAAGCCCGCCACGCAATCAAGTGCTAGGCTTTGGCTGATTTTTTGGTAGAATGGACACCGGCGGCCGATAACAATCAACCCCCGGGTATGCCCGAGAGTGTGGTAGGTCGCGGCCAATGGGCTATGCACTGGATAATGAACTTTGATGGTTCGCTTACCCTACAGGGAGCTGGAGCGGGTGTCGCCCTAACCTCCCCAGCGGGCGATGTGCTTCAATACATCATCCGACTCGACTTCCGAGCAACCAACAACATGGCAGAGTACGAGGGCCTCCTCGCAAGATTGCGGGCGGCGTCGGCCATGGGTATCCGCCGCCTACTAGTCCTCGGCGACTCGCAGCTAGTTGTGAACCAGGTCTCCAAGGAGTATCAGTGCACCGATCCCCAGATGGAAGCATATGTGAGGGTGGTATGCCGAATGGAGTGCCATTTTGATGGCCTCGAACTACGCCATGTCCCCAGAAAAGATAACACCCTGGCGAATGAGCTATCTAGGATCGCGTCCGCGCGAGCCCCAGCCCCGCCAGGCGCATTTAAAGAACGACTCACAGAGCCGTCGGCGTGCCCCGAACCGCCCCTAGGGCAGAAGTTGGCCGGTCCCGACGCCTCGGACCCGGTGAGCCAGCAACAGCCTGGCTCCGCCGGGACCGACATCATGCGCTAGGTGGCGTGGATTTCGGAAATCCAGTCATATCTACAAGACGCATCATTGCCCGAGCAGCGTGAGGAAAGCGAGCGCATTGCCCGCATCTCCAAAAGGTACGTGCTGGTGGAAGGGACACTATCGGCGCGGCGCCAATGGAGTGCTCATGAAATGTATTACTCGGGAACAGGGTCTCGAGCTCCTGGCCGAGATCCACGAAGGTGAGTGTGGAGCGCACTCAGCTTCTCGAACCCTGGTGGGAAAAGCATTTCGTCAGGGTTTCTATTGGCCCACTACACTTGAGGACGCAGTTGACCTTGTGTGGCGGTGCCGGGCATGCCAATTCCATGCCAAGCAGATACACCTACCGGCCCAGGCTCTTCAAACTATCCCGCTGTCGTGGCCGTTCGCGGTCTGGGGGCTGGATATCCTGGGCCCGTTCAAACAAGCGCGCAGCGGTTACAAATTCCTATACGTGGCAATCGATAAATTCACCAAGTGGCCCGAGGCCTATCCTATGGGCGTCATCGACAAGCATTCGGCGGTTCGGTTCATGAGGGGCATCACGGCAAGGTTCGGGGTTCCCAACAGGCTCATCACCGACAACGGCACCCAATTCACAAGTGAGCTGTTTGGCGAGTATTGTGAAGACATGGGCATCAAGCTCTGCTTCACCTCACCCGCCCACCCGCAAAGCAATGGGCAAGCCGAGCGTGCAAACATAGAAATTCTAAAGGGCCTCAAGACGAAGACCTACAACATCCTCAAGAAGCATGGAGAGTCTTGGATCGATGAGCTGCAAGCGGTCCTATGGGCCAATCGAACGACCCCAAGCCGAGCCACCGGAGAGACACCATTCTTCCTGGTATATGGAGCCGAAGCAGTTCTCCCTTCAGAGCTCACCCTCGGGTCACCACGAGCCACTCTTTACGCCGAAGCCGAGCAAGACAACCTACATCGTGACGACCTGGACTAACTTATGGAAAGGCGGCGTCATGCGGCGCTCCGCGCGGCCCGTTATCAACAAAGCCTACGCCGCTATCATCAAAGCAAGGTCAACCCACGAACACTGCAGGTCAACGACCTTGTCCTGCGCCGTGTTCAATCAGATGCGGGACTGAGCAAGTTGTTTCCAATGTGGGAAGGCCCTTTCAAGGTTATCGACACTCTATGCCCTAGAGCAGTTCGCCTAGCCACGGAGGATGGCACCCGGTTGCCTAATCCGTGGAACATATCCCACCTGCGCAAGTTCTACCCGTAAGCCGCATGGTGTGCTACACAGACAAAGGGCTGAGGCCAACTGACCGCCACAATGTGTGCGCCAAGTTGGCCGGGGCCTACCCACCGTATATAAGTACAAATATGGTCAATGCCTTCGGGCCACAAGGACAATGAGTTCGCTTGTTTCTAATTTATTTCGCTCCTTTATGAGTTATCGGCGTACAGTATGCTTTCCCTCTCCTTGTCTCGAAATATGTATCGCAGGTGCTGAATTCTGTGTTGTCCCAGCCCTGCCCGCCCTACACTGGTAAGCCCTAAGGGTGCCGAGGGTGAAACGACGATGCCCGCGGGCGCCCCGGGGTGGCCAACAACTGAGGGGTCGGGTGGGCGTCCTGCCACGCTACTCCTGATCCCTCCGTTGCGCTGCTCCTGCTGGCCCTGCACGCCCTCACTTTCGCCCGAACCCCGAAAAAGGTACCAGTTACCGGCTAATGCACGCTACCCGGACCCGGACCGCCTAACGATCACATGAGCACGATGATGACAGGGAATCACACTGTCCGTTCTCTTACAATTGTTTAACTAACTGAACAACGGACTGCTATGCAGGAGAATAAGTAGGCAAAAGCTGAGGTCAACTGGCAGCCACAGTATGTGTGCGCCCAGTTGGCCGGGGGCTCCATATATACTCCGTATATATATGCGTGTGCACGTGATCATCATCTCCAATCGACAAATAATGAGTGCCTTCTATTACATTTTCATTTCCGGTTTATCTTTACAACAGCCAGTGTCGCCGTGTTCTTTCTTTCTCTATCTGGAATATGTTCGTGGGATGCTGTGCTCCTGTGACGTTCGTGCCCTGCCCGCCTTAGCTGGAATGCCCTAAAGATGTCGAGGATTGAAGCAATGCTGCATACTGTGCCCCGGGGTGGTCAACGCCTGGGGCTCGGGTGAACGTCCTGTCACGCTAGTCCTGATCCCTCCGTTGCATCGATCCCGCTGGCCCCTTATGCCCTTGTTTCTACCGAGAGCCCTAAGGAAGGCACCAATAACCGGCCGATGCACGCTGCACGAGCCCAGACCGGCTCCCACGACAAAAGGCAGATAGGGACGGGAAGCCGTGGTGACCATCTTTTGCGCATCAGCAGTATCACTAATCAAAAAATAGAACTCGCATGCAGGAAGTCCAGCCAGGACATGAGCAAGTTGCGAAGGCAGCCAGGATGGACTGCCACAGTATTAGTTAAGTTCAAGAAAGTAAGTACAGTAATAATATTTACAAAGTGCAGGTAGATAAGCACGGAGGCAGGGAGTCCTAGACGGTCGGCGGATCGCTGGGGCCGTCTTCCGCGTCGTCCTCAGCCGGATCCTCCCGATAGGCAAGCTGGAACGCCGCTGGAGTTCCGTCGAAGCCCAACATGATGGCCTCAACGGCATCCGCGACGCGACACCGGGCACCCTCCTCCGTACCTGCAGGAAAGTCTTCGGTGGGGACGTATGGGTCGAAGCCGAGATCGCGGGCCTGGTAGCTCGCCAGGATCACCGTCGCAACCTGGCGTGCCAGGTCGTACGATGAGTCCTTCACCACCTCGTCGACTTCCGCCGGGACTCACTTGATCCCTTCTGCCAGCGCGTCTACCTGGGAGTCCAATCCCCCCAAGTTAGTGATGGTGAAGGTACCATGGGGGCATACCACCCCCACCTCCCGAGCCACCTTGCGGAGGCGTGCAACTGACGCGGCCATGGCCTGAGTGCTCAACTCGAGCAGTCGCTCCAGGTCCGCAAGCCGTTGGCCTGCCTACCCTAGGTCCGGTGCTCCATCGTCGGGGTGCGGGGCCGATCGGGGTGGCAAGGTTCGTTCCTGCTGATCCAGCCGCTGTGCCCGCACCTCTGCGTCGCCAACCGCCTACTCTCGGGCGGCGACGGCTCGCTCCCACCGTTCCAGCTCTCCTAGCTGATGGCGCGAGGCAGCCGTGAGCTGTTGCTCATGCTCCTCGAGGGCCCTCAGGCTCCGGGAGATCCTCTCCTGGGCTTGTAGTATGACCGCCTCACGCCCCGCCAGGAGAACTTCACGCTCGGCGATGACCCTCCCCTGGGCTGCCATGTCACCCTCCCGAGCGGCGGAGTCCTCCTCGGCCTTGGTCACGGCGGCCTCCCGGTCCTCAACCGCCCGCAACGCCATCGCCAGGGCCCTCTCGCGCTCCACCAAGCTATCCTCGCGAACCCGGAGTTCGACGTCGGTGTTGACGGCGACGGCCTCAGTGTCTCGCAGGGTACGATCGTGCTGATTGAGCTCCTGGTCACGGCTGTCGAGGTCATAGATGAATGCCCCGGCGATGGTGCGAACCCCTTCTTCCGCAGCTGCAGCCGTCAAGATACGAGCGTCGACGATGTGTCGCTCGGTGATGGCGTCTTCTAGAGTCTCAACGAGCTCACCCCGACGACGCTCGATGTCCGCCGCCTCCCGCTTCTGAATGAAGCTCTGCACCCTTGTCGTCTTGGCCAACTCAGCGCGTCTTTCAGCGACCTCCATCTCCCGCCATGCCACTGCGACCTCCCTAGCGGCCAAAGCCTGGACTTGGGCCTGGAGCCCTTCCAGGGAGATCGCGTTGGCCTCCTCCAAAGCCCGGGACACTATCATCCTCGCGCGTTCTTGAGACCGCACGAGAGGCTCCGTGTCTAGGGCAACCATGATCCCGACCTGGCACCTCCGGGTTTGGAGTCAGAGCCTGAGCCGAGATCCGCTACTCGCACAGGACGGGGAGACGAAGATACCCCGTGGCCGGAGCCACCCGCCGCAACCTCCAGAGCTGACGACGCCCCGTCCTCCGGCGTGGCCGCCTGCGATGTCGGTAGGTCCCGATAAGCTGGCGCTAACGGCGGCGACGCCGGCCGGTGTGGTGGCGGCGATGGGTGGTGTGGCGCAGGCGATGTCGGCCGGCGCGGTAGTGACGATTGCCGCCTCAGCGGGGACTCCGGAAGTTGTTCTCCACTGCCCGCTGCCGCCCGCGCCTCCGCATCGGCGCCGGCTCATCCCGAACCTGCCAACGGTGTGGGGCCCATCCGCCTCGGGGACGGCCCTTGCATTGGGCTGTGCCACCCCCGAGCCAGAACCCGGAGGGGGCGTTCCCGACACCGTGGGCTCCACTGCCCCGGACCCCTTCGGTGTTCCCCCTGCTGAGCGGAAGATCGAGCCACCCTTGGGCGCCACCTTGAGGCGGTTGTGCTGGTGCTCGCGGCTAAAAAAAAGGGAGAATGGACAATGAAGAAGTCAAAGGGAATAGAACCGAAAGTGGGAATACTGAATGTGCAAGCGTCTAAGTAATATTACCTCCGAGCGGGGTCGTAGTTCCACGAGACCCAGCAGATGGCCCGCTTCTTTTTCGGAGGATCACCGGAGGAGCTCGCTGGTCTCGCCCTCCCTGAGGCACCACCACCGGCACCCATCGCCTCGCCGGTGCTGGCCGCCGTTCGCATTGTGCCTGTCACTAGCACGCCCTTGGTTGCCGCCGAAGTTGCCACCGCCACAGCTGTTAATGCCATGGCACTGCACCCACAGGTGCCGCTGTAGGCCCCATCGTCGGTGGGCCCCCGGATCTACGGCCGAGGGTGACGCTCTCTTTGCCGCTGCCATGAGGTGGCGATGGGGGAGGCGCGGCGTCAAATTCCAGCCTCTTCCTCTTCCCCTTCGGGTCCGGGGTCCCGGGTTCACTCCTACCCGAGCCCCGGCGCCGCCCAATCGGCACATCGTCGTCGTCGTCATCGTCATCGCTGCCGCCCCCCGAAGCTACACCTGGCATCGGGGCGACATTTGCCGCCGCTGCTGACGAGCCCACACCGTCGCCCACCACCTGCAATGCGTGCAGGATCTCCGGGCGTGCCGAGTCCTGACATAGAGTGATCAGCCCGGGGAAGAGTATGGTGTACTCCATCACGGTGACGCCAAGGGTGCGGCGAATCAATACACCAAGGTCGTTCTCGGTCCAATTATATGGAGTGCCAACGTGCGTGCGCATGTCGTCGTTGAAGTTCGTATACATGTACGCCGGACGCGGCCTCTCCTGCAACGGCGAAATCTGCCGTGATTGGTAATCCCGGAAGACGGCGTGGCTGGATAAGCCCCTCTCTGGAGATGGCTAATCCGGTCTAGCACTCCATCCAACTCCCTCCTGACTTGCGGCCACGCCCCCCAGTTCGCCTGGTTTGCTGGAATCCCCGTCAGGAGGCGCAAGCGTGGGTGGTCACCCAGGCTGGTGTAGAACCAGTTCGCCCTCCAATTCTCCCACCTTGAGAGAGAGGGTGGATCTTGATGAAGGGGGTGTCCACAACCCTGTCGTTGCGTGGCTAGATGGCGACGTACCCAACTGCCCTGGAGGACCCCGCCTTGCATATGCGGAAGAATTGCTGGAACAGGCGAAGCGACGGCATCACCCCCACAAACATCTCGCAGGTGTATGCGAAGATGGAGAGGTAGAAGACCGCGTTGGGGGTGAGGTGATGCAGGTGGAGATCGTAGAACTCCAGCACATCGAGGAAGAAGGAGGAAAAGGGCGGGACCATCCCGACCATGGCGAAGGAGGCGAAGAACACCATCTTCGCTGGAGGACACTCCGCCGGCACATCGCTGCTGTTCCGGACACCGTGCGGCAGGTATTTGTTCAACAAGCCCCTAGCTTCCGTGGAGCGAACCGAGGACTTGGGGAGCACGCTCCCTGCTTCTAGCGGCGCGTCGCGGGTCATCTCGGCGAGGGCATCGGAGAACAAGGAGAAGAAAGCGGTGGAGAGAGGGAGGTTGAAAGGGCAAAGGCGCAGGGAGACGAAGAGGCAATGGCTGAGGAATGCGTGGAAACCGATCCCTCTCTTGCGGATCCGTTTTTATAAGCAACTGCTGCCCCCTCGCATCCCCCGGCATTAATCTCGCTCCACTTTCACACGCCGCCCCTCCTCGCGCTCCACGCCGCCTAGGATTTCGCGTCCACCAGGCACACTACTCACGACGGTGGGAAACGAGCGGTTGGATGGGCCCCCTGAGCGCGCGGCCCAAACAACACGCCCCCATTCAGTGGACTTAACAAAAAATACAACCAGCGGTCGTACACTCGTCGTCCGCTATGGCGTGGCATACCTCGGATCCATCCACTTAACTATGTAGCGTTAACCACGCCCAAACCCGACTTTGGTCCTGGTCAACACCGGGGGCTACTATCGGTGATATGTGCCCGGGGGTATGACAAGAATGCGGAGTATGAAAGGAAACATCTTTCTGCACATCAATGCATTCCAAATGCATTCCAAGGGTACATCCTGAGGAGCTCAGCAGGATCCGGGCCACGGGTGGCCACGTGACCATCCTAAAGGGGATTTGGCTCAGGGGCAGCCTGGAGGCTACAGCTCCCCAGACGGCAGGGTTCGGGGTCACCCGAACCCCAACCATCGACCCTCGACTCTCCTGGGGAGGGGGAGGCTCAACCGCCAACTACCCCAATTAATGCAATGGCTCTGGCCAGGCAGCGCCCCAACGCATTTAATGCGATGTGAGGCGCTGCCTGCCAGTGCTCATTGTCATCATTGCTTTTTGCCTCGGGCGGGCAAAGAGCACAGAAGTCCTCCCCCATGACAGAGAACCGACCGCTCCGTCAGTCCACGCACGCCTCTCCCCCCGACCTGTTGCCGTTGCATTTAATGTGATAGACGGCCGCGTGGGAGAGAGAGTGCAGGCCTAGGCGATGCCGTGCCCCCCCTCCAGCCGGAGGGCCACCGACATGTGGGCCCCACTGGGGTAGGTAGTTGCTGCTCTTCAATTGGATGGATGCACTATTAATAAGTCAGCACCAAAATATTTTGGAAAGACTTGAGATTTGCATGAAGAGCCTGAAGATACTATATGAGGTCCACACCATAAAACTTTGATTCACTTCTAATGCACTTTAAGTATGACTTATCAATTTTTATGTTTGCACTAAATTTTTGAATAAGACGAATGTTTGATTTTTACACATGAATAGTCCAAATCCCATATATTATGGGACGGAGGGAGTACGAACTTTGTATTGAAAATTTTGGATCGTACGAAAAATAAAAGCATATAGAATATATTACAAATTCATATGAAATGCAAATTATAACATTGGTGGTTCAGTCGAAAATACATGCATCTTATTAGCATCAACTAGAAAACAAAGCAAGTGCACTGAACTAAAACATCACTATTAACCAAAGCTAATCGGTAGGCGTAGGCGTGGCCTTGACAACGGCAACATGACCGAGTTCAACCGAACCCATGTAGAGCTTGCCGCCGTCCCTCTCCATCACCTCCGTCGGCCTCACGTTCTTGGGCCCCCTTAGCTGCTGCACAATCTTCCCGTTGCGGCCGACCCTCACGGCGAGAAGGTGGCTGTCCGAGCCGTACGGCTTCTCCGTCTTCTCACGGTGCAACGCCACCCAGTACCCGCCTTTCCCATCGGATCTCACATTGTCGGGGTAGCCTGGAAGCTCAGCGAACGGCTCCGATGTGCCAGCCTTGGGTCCCTTGATCCAGTGCCTCACCAGCTTGCACGGTCCTGTCAGCGCCACCACGAGGTGCGACCGGTCGGCGCTGAGGGAGACACCGTTGGGGTATGTCATGCCGGACTCTAGCACGTTGACGTGGCCTGAGGTCGGGTCATATTTAATGAGGCGGCCGGTGGAGTCGCCGGTGGCCGTGACCATCTCGTGCTGCGCCCTCGTGAACCTCATGCTGCTGTCAGTGAAGTAGACCTCGCCGGTTTTTTGGTCGACGTCGACGCCATTGGTAAAGTGGAGTGGCACTCCATCAGCTTCCTTCACCATCACCCTTGCCTCCCCACCGCGCGGTGCGACGCGCATCAGCCCCTTGTAGGCGTCGGCGATGTAGAGGGTTCCAGAGGTGTTGTCGAAACGCAGACCGAGCGGGCGGCCGCACATGCTCTCGGTCTGTTCCGCGGGACGGAGCTTCGGAGCCTTGCACTTGGCGAAGTTGTATCCCGGCGGTGTAGCAAATGTCATCCAGCCGTTGTCCGCGCCGCCGTAGCGGAGGACGCGGCCATCTGAAACACCGCTGTATGGGCCCTCCCCGTACTCGTCGAACGCGACGCTCTCCGGGCCGACCAGCTGGGTGGGCAGCGGCAGCGTCTCGACCAATTCGGCGGTGGTGTCCTTCGCGAATGTCGCGGCGAGGGCGTTGGTTGGCAAGAGCAGCAGCATCACGACGACCGCCAACGCCACCCGAGTGAGCGTCCCCACCCTCCCGGTGCCAAGGACGGCTCCCATGGTTTACTCGCTTTGCACTGCTTCGTCTAGCCTTCGCGTGTTTTTGTCTGAGGTATTGCTCGCTTCTCTTCGCTTGGATGCGTTTGGTTTGGATGAACTGGTGGTGAGGACGTGATCATCAGTGCCCGTGCCTTTATACCGCGCGCGGTGGCTGCTCCAGCATCATATCGGACACGGATTCCGATTTCTACTCGGACACGGAGGCGATTTCGCGTCCGTTCGAACGCAATTTTTCTGTGTCCCGCGAGTCCGATTCGGCTCCGCATGGCCGTGGGCGTCGTGTGCATCGCTAGCCAGCACGATTGATGATCCAGGTCGGCCCATGCGCGCGCGCAACAGGCCTAGTCCACCATCCGTTTTCATGCTTATGCATATACGCCCTGCAGAAGCTCATATCCTCTCAACTTTCAACGACAAAAGAAACTCAGAAC
>CM002485.1:15584556-15623617 GCA_000325765.3 Leersia perrieri
TCACCTACACACAGTAGACAAAACAACCGTTTCTGGGCACAGATATCGCAACCTGACCCACATCAGTCACACGCACTCACACCACATCCACGAATATTACAAACAAATTTTATTTAATTTATTATTTATAAAGCCAATTTGTTCATCACAAAATATTAATCAAAACCTTAATCTTACAAAATATAATTACCCACGGCCAACCATAGCTTGTCCGTTGTGCATGCGTTTGATGGTGAACCGGTTACCGCAAGAAGCCTCCTTCCAGGATAGTTAGAGCAAGTATAATAACGAGCTATAAATTGGCTATATGCTTGTGTGGAGGAGAGAGACAAAGGGAAAAGAGAAGAGAAAACTCTTATCTAAAAGCCCACTTTACGCGTGTTCTTATAAACATGCATTGAATGCATACAGAGTGAGAAAGAAAAATTAGCCAACGTTATAGCCTATAGTGAGCTCTAGATGAGCTTATAGCCAACAATCGAGCTATATTATTAACCTTGCTCTTAGTGCTCTCACTTCGTTTTACAATATAAGAAGATTTAACTCTTTACTTAAGTTTGACTTAGATTATAGAAAAACTAAAACTAAAGTGGTATTTTCAACGCAAAACCAAAAATGATCATATGCTAGAAAAAAAAATATATTTGATGTTTGATGTAATGTAACCAGTTTTATGCTATAAATATTGCAATATTTTCTAATAACCTTACTCAAACTTTGAAAAATTTAAATTTTACAAAGTCAAAGTGTCTTACATTTCCAAATTAACGTAGGAAGTAGAACGTATATGTTCCGAGTTGCTGTTGTCGTAGAGAGTTGAGAGGCCGGGTGTGAGCTTCTGCAGGGCGTATGCATTAGATAGATTAATGGTAGGGCCAAAGTGCTCGCACGAGGGAATTCGGGACGGCGTGGAAGACAACCGCTATGTCCACGTCGCCCCACCCTGGAATTGATGACTTTGCATAAAAACCCGCAAATTACCTGTAATCTGTCTTGTGCCCTTGTCATAAATATATGTGTCTTCGTTCTATTTTGTAGAGACCCAAGTCTTCCTAAGATATCTTCGAATAAAATTTATTAGGACCAAATAGGAGCGCGGGTTAAGAAAAGGAGATTAAGAGGGTCTTTTTGCAAAATAGAAAAATCTCCCGAACCCCTCACCCTGAAACCCTTGCCGCTGGCCCACACCGTTCTCACGTCCTTCTCTCACGCACTGTTCACCGCCGCCGCCTCTCTCTTCCCTCTCCCTTCCCGTTTCCCTCACGCCGCCGCTTTCCCTCTCCGTCTCCCTCCCTCCCCTGATCCCCTCTCACACCCCCACCAGCCCCCCGTCTCTTTCTTCTCTAATTCCCATCCTTGTCTCGCAGCGGCGGCGACAGTGGCATGGCCGGGATACGGTGGCCGCCGGAGGACCGGGAGCTCTTCTTGGTAAGGCCTTGTTCGGTTGCTTGGGATTTAATCCCCCAAGTGGAACCTATCCCGGAGGGGATTGGGTGATCCCCTCCCCTGTCACCCAATCCCTATGGGGTTCAAATCCCTGTTTACTTCAAATCCCTCCCAGTGTTCGTTTTGGCAGGGATTCCATCCAAAATAGTAGGCTGGGATTTCANGGTGAATGAAAGTTTTATAGTGCGAACCTCATATAGCATCTTGCGGAGAAGGTGTCGCGGAGTATGGGGGTAGGATCAGTGGGGGGGGGGGGTGGTGGCAAGAGTGGACGTGCCATGCGGCAGGGAAGGAAGTAGCGTTTCTTTGATGATGGGCTTGTGGGCACAATCTTATATTGAATTTTTCTATTTATTGCTAGTTTTCTTCGGTATTTTCAGTTAACCGGCCACAATGACTGAAGCGGCCAGAATAATTTCAGTTAGTTCGAACTAATGACCGAATTGCTGACGAAACTTTTTGGTTTCAACCATGTTGTGTACGGTCTTGATTATTTTGGTTCAGTTTAATTATTCCGTTCTGGTTTATTTTCCCACCCTTAATCGGGAGTAACCCGGAGTTTTTGACATTTAGTTACCCCTATTTCCTTGTTCCTCTTAGGCTGATAATTTTGGTGTTTAGTCATGTGTTATGTTTGAAAGTCGATCGATGGCGTCATATAATTAAACGTTATCCAAAAGTCGATCGATGTTTCATATATTTTAAGACGAAGTGAGGAGTATGTGTTGGCTAGCTTGTGAACTTTCGGATTCTTTGTGCAACTAGCACCCTCTCCATCTCAAACTATAAGGACTATATATATGCTCTCCATTAATTTATCAAAAATTGTAGGATACGAGCATCCGATGGGAGAGGATTCATTGGACACGCTCTCCATCTCATAAATGTCCCGCCGACTTTTCCGCTCCCTCGCTCCTCCTCTCCTAATTTCTCTCGCTCGGTCTCCACGTTTCTTTCCGCACAAGCCGTCGGTTGCCAAGGCGCCGCCACCACTGGTCGAGGCCCGATGACTACTGACACCTCCCATCCGCTTCCTCCTCTTCTACCTGTCCGTTCCTAGTCTCTAGGTGGCTATATCAGATCATGTCATCCCAAAGTTTCCAATCTCACCGGCAGTGGCAGTCGGCTGCGGGGTGGTGGTGCCATCATCGATTAGGGGCATGGTCTCGTCAACGGCGGCAGCACTTGATGCGGATTTTTGCGGATTTGCAATACCGGTACAAAAGTCAATGTTGAACAACAACCAACTGATGTTTCATGATTAATGTTGCGGCTTCTTTTGGATGTTGCATATTTCAGTTTTTAGGTGTTGCAATTAAATGTTTTCAGCGCTGCGTCCAACTGAAGCATTTTTTGTCCAGGAAATGAAACATTTTGTGATCGAGTGGTGAAACACGTAGGAATGATTATGAATTATTATTTCTTTGGTTGAGGTTGTATTGTTTAAATTTGACAAAATATGATTGTATATGCTATTTGGAAAAAGGTATTTTACAAAAAAAAAAGCAGTAATTTTATTTAACCGAAAATATGATTATTTCTTTGGTTGAGGTTTCTTTCTTTTCAATTTTTTTCCGTTTCTCCTCTTTCTGATTGTTTCTTCAGTGTTCAGTCTTCATTCTTCAGCCCTGCATTTCTGCTCGCCTGATTTGTCGAGGAGGCACCACACAGCGGCACGAACACGCTACCGTGATTCCGTGAATGGCTTGAGGGCCAGGTGACCAGGTTCAAAGAGTTATGGGCTGTACTGCCCATCTACATGATACCCGGTGCATGCGCTGAAGAGTTTTTCCTTTCTTTCCATCCAGATTGATCAAGAGTTCCATCGGCTGCGGAAAAGGAGCAAATCCTTGAAATTCAGAATTTGTATATAGAGATACATCCATTTATCTAATCGTACTTGGGAAAGAAATTTACGAACAAAATATTAACTTAAACTCACGGTCTAAGAACAAAAACTCCTGAAGCAATCTGTATGAAACATCGCACCACATCAGTCCGCGTCCGCGTCGCGCCCCGTGCGGGCGACTCGGGCGGCTTCAACCCTAGCCACCACCGCCCACCCCACTCCTCCCTCGCCACCGGCAAAGCCGGGCAGCACGCAAGGACGGCGGCGGCGGGGTTTCGATGCGTCTTCCTCCTCTTCTCTCGGCTCGGGCATGAGTTGAGCGAGGGAGACGGCCGACGGCTTCGGCGGCGACCAGGCGGGGCGGTGAGACGACGGCTTCTGCTGTGGCCAAGCGGTGCGGTCCGACGGCAGGACGCAATGGCGCTGGTGTCTCACGGAGCAGCGTTGCCTGCTCCTATCCGGGGCTCCGGGTGGCGCGGGGCCGCCGAATCTGGCACCCCCTAGCCAAATCCGTCCTGTCATCACCAGATTTGCCCCGCCCGCAGGTGGATCTGGCGGGGCGGCGCGTCGATCGGGGCTGCATCAGCCGGTCGCCGGTGGGCCCCCTTTGGCCTTGTCGGTGGTGGGCTGCACTGGCGCCCCCCCCCCCCTTCGGCTTCGTCTACAACCGGCGACAACTATGATGGCGGGGAGCTCCCTAGGCCCCGACGGTCAGCGTTTCCTTTACTTTTGCAGCTTCTTCCCTTCTGTTAGTCGGTCCTTCCTGACTGCAGGAGCTTCGAGAGTATGGGTTGGCTATCCGATTTGAAGATGGTTGCTCGTTTCTTGGTGGCCTGTCGCCGTAGTTGGTTGGGCTCTCTTCGCGTCGGCGGTATCTAGGTTGGGTGGTGGTTACGGCCTTGGCTAGGGTCCTCTTTGTTGTGTTTACGCTTATGATGTGGTGGAGTCGGAGCTGCAACCTACAGGTTTGCTGGGTAACAATAACCTACATCCCCTGTGTCTTCACTCCTTGGAGGCTTCGTGTTTGGGTAGCTTAAGGCAAACTCTGGCAAAAGCCTTGCCCGGTTGACCTGTGATTACGACGACGACGTCTGCGGACGCCATATTCCTCCCTGGAGGCGTCATATTGTTTGTTCCTTTTAATCCTTCGGGTGAAAACACAGCCCAGTGTTATGGGCGGGCGATGTCAACGTCTTTGGCGCTATTTCCTTCTTGAAGGCCTCGCTTTGAAGGTGCTATCTTGTGTCTAGTCCGGTCTCTACTAACTTCCTTGCTGCCGTTGTCGCTTGTTATTGAGCTCAACTTAGTTGTCTTCCCCTTGTTCTTTTTTAGTGGGATCATCTTCTTTTCCTTTCTCCACTCTAAGTTGTAGCCGGTTTGTACAACTAGTTAGTTTCGGGTTTTGCTGGTTCTCTCTAATTAACCGTGCTTGTATGGTTTTCAGGCCCAGATTTCCTTATAAAGAGGACCAACTCTCTTCTTCTAATATCTTTGGCCGGCGATCGGTTCAAAAAAAAAGAACAAAAACTCCTCGATGAATGAGGGGGTTACAGCAAACCATATATACTGGTATCTAAATTACTACAACTATGCTGAGCAATTTTATGCGCTACATAATTCGCCGTTCTTCTCGCCCACCGTATCTTCATGAAAAGAAAGAAGTTTCGACTTTATTTCTTCCACTAGCGAACCACATGCCAATCTGTCAAGACTTCTTCCCTGCAATAACTTTGTGCTAATTTTATGCTACAACTATTTCTAATTGTTTCGTAACCATAGTCAAGATTTGGAAATTTTTAATTTAAAATAGTGAAAATGTCTTGCATTTCCAAACGTAGGGAGTATAGAAATAGAACGTACTCCCTCCGTTTTTTTTATATTTTTAATAATGAAACAACTCATATCAAAATAGAAGACATTTGCATAAATTTTTTGAATAAGACGAATGGTCAAAGTTTTGCTTAAAAGTCAACGGCGTCAAATATAAAAAAACGGAGGGAGTATATGTTCTGAGTTTCTTTTGTCGTTGAAAGTTGAGAGGATATGAGCTTCTGCAGGGCGTATATGCATAAGCATGAAAACGGATGGTGGACTAGGCCTGTTGCGCGCGCGCATGGGCCGACCTGGATCATCAATCGTGCTGGCTAGCGATGCACACGACGCCCACGGCCATGCGGAGCCGAATCGGACTCGCGGGACACAGAAAAATTGCGTTCGAACGGACGCGAAATCGCCTCCGTGTCCGAGTAGAAATCGGAATCCGTGTCCGATATGATGCTGGAGCAGCCACCGCGCGCGGTATAAAGGCACGGGCACTGATGATCACGTCCTCACCACCAGTTCATCCAAACCAAACGCATCCAAGCGAAGAGAAGCGAGCAATACCTCAGACAAAAACACGCGAAGGCTAGACGAAGCAGTGCAAAGCGAGTAAACCATGGGAGCCGTCCTTGGCACCGGGAGGGTGGGGACGCTCACTCGGGTGGCGTTGGCGGTCGTCGTGATGCTGCTGCTCTTGCCAACCAACGCCCTCGCCGCGACATTCGCGAAGGACACCACCGCCGAATTGGTCGAGACGCTGCCGCTGCCCACCCAGCTGGTCGGCCCGGAGAGCGTCGCGTTCGACGAGTACGGGGAGGGCCCATACAGCGGTGTTTCAGATGGCCGCGTCCTCCGCTACGGCGGCGCGGACAACGGCTGGATGACATTTGCTACACCGCCGGGATACAACTTCGCCAAGTGCAAGGCTCCGAAGCTCCGTCCCGCGGAACAGACCGAGAGCATGTGCGGCCGCCCGCTCGGTCTGCGTTTCGACAACACCTCTGGAACCCTCTACATCGCCGACGCCTACAAGGGGCTGATGCGCGTCGCACCGCGCGGTGGGGAGGCAAGGGTGATGGTGAAGGAAGCTGATGGAGTGCCACTCCACTTTACCAATGGCGTCGACGTCGACCAAAAAACCGGCGAGGTCTACTTCACTGACAGCAGCATGAGGTTCACGAGGGCGCAGCACGAGATGGTCACGGCCACCGGCGACTCCACCGGCCGCCTCATTAAATATGACCCGACCTCAGGCCACGTCAACGTGCTAGAGTCCGGCATGACATACCCCAACGGTGTCTCCCTCAGCGCCGACCGGTCGCACCTCGTGGTGGCGCTGACAGGACCGTGCAAGCTGGTGAGGCACTGGATCAAGGGACCCAAGGCTGGCACATCGGAGCCGTTCGCTGAGCTTCCAGGCTACCCCGACAATGTGAGATCCGATGGGAAAGGCGGGTACTGGGTGGCGTTGCACCGTGAGAAGACGGAGAAGCCGTACGGCTCGGACAGCCACCTTCTCGCCGTGAGGGTCGGCCGCAACGGGAAGATTGTGCAGCAGCTAAGGGGGCCCAAGAACGTGAGGCCGACGGAGGTGATGGAGAGGGACGGCGGCAAGCTCTACATGGGTTCGGTTGAACTCGGTCATGTTGCCGTTGTCAAGGCCACGCCTACGCCTACGTCTAAACATTAGCTTTGTTTAGTAATTTGGCTAGTATTATTTTCAACTGAACAATAAATATAATAAGATGCAATTCATCTATGTAGTTGTAATATATTATGTATGTTCTTATTTTTCGTACTGTCCAAAATTGTCAATACAAAATTCGTACATAAATGTTATTAATTACAACGATTTTCAGTCTGCACTTTGCAGTTAATATGCCGTAGTTGATCAACATCGTTGTATTATTGAGCTGTTGCGTCAGATGGACTGGAGTAAACCCTCTAGGGTCCGTACCATGCTAAAACGAAAAAAAAATATCTGATCCACCCATGAAACAGTAGCCGCAATAATTTTTGAGAAGCAAAGGCACACGAGCTTGGTGTTGCTACACGGGTTAAATCGGGCTAAATTAGGTTTATGGGCTGCACAGGAACGACCATAATTCCTTCACTTTACGTCCCACATTTATATACTGAGTTTTATTTTCATCTCTCAATCCCAATACAAGAAATGTTATACCCTAAACTTATAAATCCATTGAAAACAACGTCCCAAAGTAGTATTGCGAGTGGTATTCGCTGACATGGCATCCCATTAAAAAAGCAACCTTAAAAATTTATGGGTCCTACATGTAAGTGAAATGCCATCTCCCCTTTCACACACACACACCCCCCCCCCCAGTCTCTCCGTTCATCGTCGATAGTCCGGGTAGTAGCGGCGGCCAACCTTGTCACCAGCCGGCAATGACGACCATGCCACGCTTCTGTTTGGCTTTCTGCGCCAGCAACCAGCGACCCTGTTGTGCCCGTCACGGTACACGGCAGCGTCGAACGCTTGCCCGGTCCCCATCCTGAGTAGCAGCTGCATTACGGGGTACTACAGCTGTTGCGGCGGCGAGAAGCGCCCCCGCAGCCAACGCGCGCCACCGGCGGCTGCGGCGGTAGCGACGTCGTTGACAGAAACACCAGCGTGGGACACGAAGTCCTCGAGCGTCATCTCTCCCATGGTCGTCGCGTGGCGGCTGCCGGTGCTGGCACCTGGGATGTCATGTCAATGGTTTGACTTCCCCTCGGCCATCCCCTTGCCGCCCCCCAGCGGTAGCGCGGTTACCGCGCGGTAGCGGTAACCACGGCTTGCCGCGATAAATTTAAATTTTAAAAATTTGAATTCAAACCGCGGTATGATCGAGGGAACCGCGCGGTAAGCCGCGGTAAGACGATTTTTCGATGCAAAAAGAAGGAAATATTTTTAAAAAATAAAAACATGGTGGGGACAAATTAGGGTTTTCTTGTGGGCCTGTGGGCTAAAACCTTTTTTCCTTTCCTGCTTTGTGAATAATCCGTCCCATATTGGCTCATATTGATGGTTTTTCCTTTTTTTCCCGAATTTAAAATGTTTACATGCAAAAAAATTGTAGCAAACTTTATCAATTTGTATAAGTTTTTCACCATTATTGTCTATAAATCATATACTATTTATGAGAATTTTTTGGAATTTTTTCAATATTTTTTTAAAAATTTTGAATTCGACGAAATTCGTTCAAACGAAACCGCGGCTTCCCCTTACCGCTACCCAGCGGTAAGGCGTGGTAACCGCGTGGTTACCGCCGGGAAGTGAAACCCTGGTCACGCCACACCACGTCCACCGTCTTCCTGCCTGCTGTTGTGGCGTGCAGCTCGTTGGAAGCAGAGGGGAGTACCGTACGCAGCAGGTCATCGAGGTGGCTCTCCACCCCGTTCATCGTCAGGCTGTACACCGACCCCTACCTCGATAGCACGCCGCCACCACCGCGATGGACAAATCTGGCCGCACACTGCGAGGGGATTGTGGGGAGGGGCCGCACACTCCACCACCGGTGACCGCTCGTCATTCAGCCATCATTCTCCAACATGTGGGAGAGAGAGGGGATGGGTGGGGGCGGTCGGTGGCAGAGTGGAGAAATCCAGTGTAGAGGGACGACCAAGGCAAGAGAGAAGGGATTAGTTTTTTCCTATTTGGTTGACATGTGGGTCATATTATGACTTTCTTTTGTTGGCTGAGATGCCACGTAGGCACCATGTCAGCAAAACCACCATTACATACTACCACGTCAGCAAGACGGAGAAGTTGTACGGCTCGGACAACCATCTTCTCACCGTGAAGTTCGGCCGCAACAGGAAGATTGTGCAGCAGCCGTGGGGCCCCAAGAACGTGAGACCGACGGAGGTAATTGAGAGAGACGGCAGCAAGCTCTACATGTGTTCAGTTCAGCTCAGTCATGTCGCTGTTGTCAAGGCTATGCCTACGCCTACACCTTAGCTTGGATATTAGTTTGGTTTTAGTTCGGTGCATTGCCTTTTTGCTAGACGCTTGTATTAATTTTCGCTATGAAGGCTGTAGCTGGTATGTAGTTTGTGATCCTTTTCTTCACGGCAGTACTGCATTTGTTTATGTATAATTCGGCTGAACTACCAATGTCATTTTTTGCGCTTCATTTTTTTCCTGATAATGGAATGAAAACAACCATGTCTCCACTTGAAAGAAGATTTATTATTACAACGTTGAGCTAATTAAAAGCTACAATCACCGTCTACAATATAACAAGAAAACTAAAAATCACCAACGTAGATACAGAGATAACATTATATCATTTATTTGTAAGACAACTGAAAAGCTCCTTTTTTATATTAACAAGCAACTTTACCCTGAGCTTAAAAATGAAATTGACTATGAAGCTCTCTATTTTTGTACCAACCTTGCAGCTTGTTAATTAATGCACACACCCTTCTTTTTTCTAGTACAAGTACATTTTTCACTGATGGCCACATCTGGTAGTGGTGAATGAAAGTTTTATAGTGCGAACCTCATATAGCATCTTCAGGCGGAGAAGGTGTCGCGGAGTATGGGGGTAGGATCAGTGCGCGCGGTGTGTGTGTTGGGGGGAGGGGGGTGGCAAGAGTGGACGTGCTTTGCAGTTGTCAAGGCTACGTCTACGTCTAAAAATTAGCTAGGTTATTAGTGATGTTTTAGTTCAGTGCACTTGCTTTGTTTTCTAGTTGATGCTAATAAGATGCATGTATTTTCGACTGAACCACCAATGTTATAATTTGCATTTCATATGAATTTGTAATATATTCTATATGCTTTTATTTTTCGTACGATCCAAAATTTTCAATACAAAGTTCGTACTCCATCCGTCCCATAATATATGGGATTTGGACTATTCATGTGTAAAAATCAAACATTCATCTTATTCAAAAATTTAGTGCAAACATAAAAATTGATAAGGCATACTTAAAGTGCATTAGATAACAAATTTTAATAATAAGTAAAATATAGAATATTTTAAAAAAAATAAATAAGACGAGCATGTTGTAGTCAAAAACCCCAAATTCCTTATAATATAGGACAGAGGGAGTACATAATTAGAACGATTTTCAGAATCTGCTATTAATAGGCTTAGCTGTAGTTTGGCCTAATGTTGCGTCAGATGGACCGGAGTTAACCCTCTGGACCATGCTAAAACGGGAGATATTCTGATCCACTCCTGAAATAAAGGCCCCAATAATTTTTTAGAAGCAAAGGCGGCAATAAAACGGAAAATGCGTTGCTAGTCATGGGCTAAATTAGTTTCATGGGCTGCGCAAGAATCCGTGAACGCTGCAGGCCTGCAGCTGGCCGGTTTCTATTGTACTCCCTCTAGGTTGACAAGGACACCATCTTTTTTTTAAAAAAAAGTAACTTTTACTATATTTTTTCGAAGGGAACTTTGACTATATTTTTTATAATACATATAGAAATACCAACAAATATATAATTTTTTAAGTATTTTTTAAGATTAATCTATACAAATGATTTTCATGTTGCTAAAATAAATACTTCTAAAGTTATTTATAATCAAAATTTAAAAAATTTGATTTTAGTACAATCCAAAACATCAATACTGGAGGGAGTATTTGCATTATATTCAGTGCAGTACTGCACTTGTTTATGATTTTTGGTGCATATATTGTCCGTTCAAATACCAATATAATTTGCACGTCAGTGACGTTACCCGGCCCTCACCTTGTAACGCAGGAAGGTCTAATATGACCAAATATTATTGTCTATCTTTACAGCTTTACTTTACAAGTTTTTGATATGTTATCTTAATGAGTTTATGACAATATATATGTTACTTCATACTTTTTTTGTGTGAATCTTTGTATAGCATTTTCTGGAAAAAAAATGCATCTGAGAAAAATATTGATGGTCATAGTTGAACAGACTGTTTTCATTAACGTCAAATTAAAAAAATAATATTAGTTTTTATTTTTATTTTCATCCTAGATCATATAGATTAGAGACTACGTATATCTATTTTTGCATACGTAACAGCATGAGAACATGCTACATGTCCGTTTTGCTTATGAGTTAACGAGACAGCATGCATGTGCAAATGTTGACAATCTGATTGTCATTGAAACATGAAAGAATTAACATAACGAGACCGAAATATTCGGTATGGCCAAATGTCCACCCCTGTACCGACAACCAAAGTGTAAAGTGTACATTTACTAATTTCCTACTGATATTTATCTTGAGAGTTTTTACGGTTCAATAAATGGTATCTTAAAATTATCGATACGTAGCGACGATGCCTCAATTAGATATCCGGATGTAGCCGTCTCCATATGAAAGCAATGCCTCGGATAACGCCACACGGTCCGAAGAATTTACCACTGCCGCCGGCGAGTCGATCGATCAACGGAAACCAACCAGACGGGACGACACGAGCGCCTCCCCCGACACGCGTCGCCTCCCCATTGGCCGACACGCAATCCGAATGTAGGCCGTCGCCGCTTCACGACTCCACGTGGCGCTTACCCACTGGCCCCAAACTTATCCAGTCAGATAAGGCTCGCACCCGCAAATCGACACCCAAAAAAACACGTCCTCCTCATATATTTTTTCGCCACACACGCTGCCACACTAGCACGAGACCGAAAGGAGAGAATACTCAGGTGAGAGCTTGAGCTGAGCTTGTTGAGATGGCACAAGCCATGGCGTCCATGACCGGGCTCTCGCAGGGCGTGATGCCGGCTGGGCCCATGCGCGCAGGCAGGTCACGGCTCGCCGTCGTCAGGGCCTCCGCCGCCGAGGGCGACAACGTCCAGATCGCCAGCCGCCGCGCCGTGCTCGGCCTCGTCGCCACCGGGATCGCCGGCGGCGCGCTCGCCGAGTCAGCTCTCGCCGCAGCCAAATCCATCAAAGTCGGCCCACCGCCACCCCCCTCCGGTGGACTTCGTAAGTGCCCAAACACATAACTAAATTTCATTCAAATTTCTCGCAAATATCTAGCCTGCTATAGCTGTTTGGAAAGAATTTCGCTAAATGTTATACTTCATTTAATCCGCTATTAGCTGTTTTAAAGGGCCAGGTGGCCAACCGCTAAATGCCTTGGCACACTATTTAAAACCTTGCAAATATTAAGTGAGATGGATTTTGCGAAAATTCTGACGGGTTTGATGAATTTCGCAAAAAAAATGGTAGCTGGAACGCTGAACTCGGACCAGGCACGGGACACGGATCTGCCGCTGAAGGAGAGGTTCTACCTGCAGCCGCTGTCGCCGACGGAGGCGGCGGCGAGGGCGAAGGAGTCGGCCAAGGACATCATCAACCTCAAGCCGCTCATCGACAAGAAGCAGTGGCCGTTCGTCAGGGATGACCTCCGTCTCAAGGCCTCCTACCTTCGCTACGATCTCAACACCGTCATCAACTCCAAGCCCAAGGACGAGAAGAAGGGACTCAAGGCCCTCGCCGGCAAACTCTTCGACACCATTGACGGGGTAAGTTTCTTTCAGATATGAGCTTTCTTCAGAAATTTCAGTTTCTGATTTTTTTTTTCTTCAGAAATTATTACGATTGCTTAATTAACTTGAATTATTGTTTTCTTTGCGCAGCTTGACCACGCAGCCAAGATCAAGAGCCCGACAGAAGCGGAGAAGTACTACGCTGAGACCACGTCTGTTCTTGGCGATGTCCTCGCCAAGCTAGGCTAGAGGGTTCGGCATAATGGCCATGGAGTTTTCGGTGTTTTTTATGTTTGTTCATATGGAACCGGGAATGTATCCTCCATGTTGATATTGTATCAGCAAGAACTTACGTATGTTTCAGTCTTGCTTGGGTTGTTGACAGCAAAAACTCCAGAGGGAGAAAGTAAACAGTTCTCAACAAAATTAACGCATAACCTATATACAGAAGCACCACATTGCTTGCAGGTATAGAATACAAGGAACATCGAGGCAATGCAAGTTCAGCAGCACTTGCTTGCATATGCACATCACAGGATAGGTCCAAAAAAAAAAAAAGGATGCTGCCATCTGTAACTACTCAAGCATGTTTTGTTTTAGCACGGATCTAACACAAAAGGTAGCAGTAGCAGTGTAACATGAGCTACGAAACGTCATAACTCTGTTGCTCCTTACCAAGTCTGTCAGGCATAGATTATTTCGACATTCAAGTTAAATGGGCAGTAGCAGAGGAGATACAAAATTCTACAAGAAATTTATCTGAACTCTGAAACTAGAGAATTCAATACTTGTACAAAATTACCTAATGTGCAAACTGCTTACAACACCAAGATGCTGATAGATTGCAGACTTCAGCTTACCAAAAATTACTGTTCCCAGCAAAAAGGGAGTAACTGACTGAGGATATGCTCACTGCTTCATATGAAATGAAAATCTCCCATTATTTGGTCAGCAGCATTCAATTTTCTCCTTTTTTTTTTAATCTGCAAGAGAAGTACAGGTTTCAACTTATAAATTTGGATTATAAAAGGGGACCTGCATGCATACAGTGGTTTTCGAATCGTTAATAATTTGCCTTCTGTTGATTAATATATAATGCATACATACATACATAGAAAAACACTAGTTTTGTGGGGGTTTGACTAAAAGTTAGCCTAACAACACATACGTTTATTGGCATACAAGCTATACCATTGGGTTTGTATTTGAAACTTGTTTTTCATTATGTTAATTTCACAGTTGTTGATAATACATTTTAAAAGACAACAATAGTCAACATTTGATGTTGCAGACCATCCCTTATATTTATCAACAGGAGTATACCATACAGGTTGGTGAAAATAAGTGCAGCATGTATTTGTTGTCATATATAACCACGATGCTATATCAAGGTAACAGTACTAAAAACACATGTGCAAAAGTACATGGTATTCCGCCAAGAATTTGTTGTGCAAGAAAACTGTCCTTGATTGATATCACAAAGAAAGGAAAGGACACCTCAGATGATGTCCAAATGATATTGCGGTTTCCAGAATATGAGTATGGCATCATGGATTGGCTTCATATAATCATATTGATCAGCAATGAAGAACAGTGAAGATAGATAAAGGCATTCATATATCATATTTCAATCCTTGAGACATATTGCACACAGGTGGAACTTTGCAGTACCAAATGTTCATGGATGTTCCAAAACAAGTTGATATTTAAAAACTGACATATTGGCCAGATAAATTTTCAGCATAGTGCACATGGGATGCCGATTCATAAAAAGGATGATATATAATCAATTTACCAATAATGACGAGCAGCCAGGTGCAGGCTAAGACTTCACTGCAACATCTTCGTTTGTTCCAGCAACTTTGCCTGTTTGGTCATGATGAGTGTTACCCCCTTCTAGCTGACTCTGCTTAGCCAAAGCTCTTCTTGCTTCTCTACGATACTCTCTCTTGGCAGCTCGAGCCTCCTCAAAACCTTGTTCAATCTTAGCCTCTTCCTCAGGAGGAAAGAAGCCTACCTCCATTTCAGCTAGCTGTGAATACATCTTCTCAATCTTTGCCTTCCAGGCTACCCCCATCTCAGTATCCATTTTGTTGTAAGGTGTCTTCAGTAGGTATTCATCTATCCCACCAGCTTTGTCAATGCACCGAAGTGCATGGGTGGTCACCTTGACTCTAATGTGCCGGTCGTGGATATAGCTAAAAAGACGCTTCTCCTGAACATTCGGCTTCCATGTTCGTCTTGACCTGAACAAACAAAATAAATGAAGATAAAACACTCAAAAGGCACTACAGATACAAATGCCATATTTAGGGGAAAAACTCAAGAGCACAGTCACAAAGTTCCCAGGTTGAGGAACATGGTACGCAACTTGCGAGAGGTTTTTACAAGTGGGGACGAAAATGTCCATGCGTTCCCGGGACAGTGATGACATCCCTGGATCGAGGGACACTGCCTTCAACCCCGTTTCTTGTGACTATGTTCAAGACCAAGATTTATTTACTTTTTCTTTTTTTCGAAAGATTCATGCCCTATGGAAATTCGACAGGAAGTGTTTTGAATACAAAAAATTCAATGAGTTCTTTTAGTGTGCCAAATGCACGTAGTTACACATTCACAGTAGTAAGAAAAGTTGAAAAACAATGCTTTCTTAAAGAGATCCAGAATGCAGCTTCTGATAATAAAATCCTAAAACTCTGTTGAAGAAATGGAGATTATAGGCAGCTTGGTTGAAGTTTTAAATTATCATAGAATCAAATAACAGAATAATGACGAATAGATGGAGCAAGTAAGCAACATAGAAGTATAGAACATACTACTATTACTCAAGCATTTACACTGGCAAAGGGAAAGGGGAGTGCAGACAAGCTACTTTTTTTCTGTTATAGTGACCTAAACACTTTCATATCATAAACAACTAGCAATTTTTTTGCAAGTTCGAACATTTCAGAGATAAAGAACTCTGTATCTTCATACAGACTACTAAGAGCAATCTAAAGGAGGATAGACCCAATTTGATCCTCAACTCATCAGATGTTCAAGTCGGTACCCAGGATTAACCAATTGGGCATGCAAACAACCCAAAATGGTTGAATGGAAAAACTATAACTCTATAGGCATTAGGAATTTGAGAAGTGCAGTCTTGCTCTCCTAGATCACTCCCCTCACAACACCACTGTCCTCATAATCGTGTTCTATCCAGTGCCCACCCCAACCTAACAAATCCGAATTCGAAATACCTCACTGCATCATCACACAGCTTCATCCTATTCCACGAATTGAACCCTACAGCATCTACGCGCAGATAGATCCGACTACGAGTTGGAAAAAAAAATTATACGGTAGAAAGAGGGGGAAGAGGGGCGAGATGGCTCACTTGTTGCCGCCGTCCTCGGAGACCTTGTTGCCGAACTGGATGTGGCGGCCGGCGTAGATGCCACGCTTGGCCCTCCCCATGACGACCTTGCTGTCGGGAAGCAGGTTCTTCATCGACTCCATCAGCTCCCCCGGCAGCTTCCCCTCGCCGCCCACCCGCCGCACCACCTTCTTGTACATCTCCCTCGCACGGAACGACATCTTCCTACTCCTACTCCTTCTACGGCGACGGCGGCGCGGCGGCGGCCGGTTGCTCGAGGAGGTTTGGGGGAGGAGAGGATTAGTGGTGCGGCATGGCTTGCTGGGCTAATTAGGGGTGCAAGTGGGTTGGGCCGGGCTTCTAGCCCATCAGCCCATACCGCGAAAGAAAGCCCGTTAAGTGCTAAGCGGGCTGGCCGGGCCCTCTTAGGCGAGACTGGTCCGAAAATTGACTGGAGGTCTTCATACACCCTTGTTTTAAGTGCAACGGATCATCTAAGCCCGTTAAGTGCAACGGATGGTGCTTGGTGGCCTGGGTCTTCAGTCTTCACCCTTGTTTTGTTTGGACAACATCACAAGTTCAATATCATAAAAAAACATCACAAGTTCACAACAGGATCATCGCTAGTAGTGTGCGAAAATTCAAGTTGGTTTCATGTTGAGATTTGCGTATAATCATTTTAAAATTGTTGATGGGATTGCGGTTTTGTGTTTGAGCCAGGGTTCACCTTTTTCGGTTGAGCTCCACATCCTGACCTCCAGTGGTACGACGGTTTTCAGCAAATTTCGTTCACACTGCCAAATTTCAGTCAAAATCTAGTCCAATTCTCCCTTTATTATCGAAAACAATTGCCGCTACTATAACCTTCGTTTAAACCCCTTTTTTTATTGAGTATGCATACAACGCACTTCTGTACATATCATTTGTGCTTTTCAATTTTCTTACTCCCATAAAAAAAGTTATCTTAGAATATCTTTAACAAAGATGTAAAATGGTCTTATTTGCCCTTTTTTATTTATTATATTTGACTTTGATTGACTCTGCGTACTAAGCAGAGTGGCGGTGTCAAAAGTGTATAACCGAGAGAGCATTTACGAAAAGAGCCTAATCCGGGGGGTTTTCTCCAGAGCAACATACTATGGCTGGATTATATCCTCCGGGCTAATAATTAGCCCTCTAAAATCTTGGTATTTTAAAGTATTAAACGTAGATTATTAACAAAACCAATTTCATAACCCCATTACTGTAGCAAATTATGGATTAATATAGCTTGTTAGATTCGTCTCGCAAATCAGCCTAGGGATTATTAGATAGATTTTTTTCAGTAATTTATGTTTGGTACTTCTAAATAGCAAGATCTTGAAAGGCTAATTATTAGTAGTTTGGAAGATCAAAGAGGCACTGTATATTGATCTTTTTACGGTCAACATAATCTTAGGCCCTGTTTAGTTCCCAAAAATTTTCAACCAAAACATCACATTAAACCTTTGGACACATAAATGAAGCATTAAATATAGATAAAAAAATAAAACTAATTACATCATTAGGCTGTAAACAACGAGACAAATTTTTTGAGACTAATTAGGCCATGATTAGTCATAAGTGCTACAGTAACACATATATGCTAATGATGGCTTAATTAGGCTTAATAGATTCGTCTCGCGGTTTACGGGCTAGCCATGAAATTAGTTTTTTCATTCCTGTCCGAAAATTCCTTCCGACATCCGATGAAACGATTGATGTGATGTTTTTCTAAAAAATTTTAACAACCAAGGCCTTACATTCCCCATCCCATGCTACTCCTTTTTACTGAGGAGTAGTAGATCATCATGTAAAGTTCACGCGATCCAATTTTCCAAACAGCGGAAAATATGCAATCTGGCCAACGCGCTGGACGTTGCCACACCATGGCATCTGTCATTGCCACTTAAACAACCATTTTTCCTTGATAAGCTCAAGCACACGCCTGTTGTTGGTACTAGTAGCTTTTCCTGTCGTCCTCGTGAGGTGGAATCATCCATCAGTGCCAAAGACGAAACAAAGCAAGCAGCAGAATAAAAGAACGTGAAAAGCAGAGACCTGTTCCGACATCGCCACTCTCGATCACCTCACAGTCCAGTCCAGTCTCGTCTCTCGCCCCATCTCGCAGGCCACCACCTCCTTCCAAGAGCAGCAAGCTAGCGGCCATGGCGAGAGTCGAGGCCGCGGTGGTCTGTCTACTGATCATCGCCATGGACGTCGTCGCCGGCGTCCTCGGCCTCCACGCGGAGAAAACTCAGCACCAGGTAAGCGCAAACTGTTCTCTGTTCGTGCATAGTGTTTGTTGATTGAGCTGGTTTTGATCGTGCCGAGGTTCCCTTTTTTTTGCAGGGGAGGCGGCTGAGGATACTGTTCATCGAGTGCAGGCAGCCGGTGCGGCAGGCGTACGAGCTCGGCGTCGCGGCGGCCGCCGTGCTTGCGGCGTCGCACGCCATCGCGAACGTCGTCGGCGGGTGCGCCTGCGCCTGCTCCCGCGACCGGCGCCCGTCGCCCAACCGGCAGATGGCCTCCTTCGCGCTCGTCATCTCATGGTAGGCACGCTTGCAAGATTCCTTGCATGTTTAGCAAACTGCGAGAATGCATGCAGCGGAACAGTGTGATTTTGTCCAAGATTTTGAGCGTTTTTGGGGGGTGGGGATTAATTGGTTTTGATCAGGATCGTGATGGTGGTGGGGTTGGCGCTGCTGATACTGGGGGCGCTGCCGAACGCAAAGGCGAAGGTGGCGGAGTGCGGGCTGCCGCGCCACCGCTTTCTGTCCATCGGCGGCATCCTCTGCTTCGTGCACGGGATCTTCTGCCTCGTCTACTACGTCTCCGCCAACGCCGCCAAACGGGAGGAGGGCCGCATGTAGTCTGTATGATACAAGTGAGAATTTGAGATGCGTCAGCACTGCTTCCATTGTTTTTTGGTTAAGCCCTCTCCTTCTCTGTTAGATTTGAGAGAGTGAGATAGGGTATGATTTTGCTTGATGTGTCATGTGTGTAAGATGATGCTACTATAGTAGTAGTATAGGAATGATATGCTTATGCTAGTTAGAGATTAGAGCATACTTAGTATGTTGGAGTACTCCATTAGCGTGGATGTAAAGCGTAAGCGTGTATCGCTTGCAATGTCAAGATAATCTTTATGGAATGCAAAGCTGAGCTCCGGCCGCGCTCGTTGATTTCAGTACTTTCGAATTACTTAAGACTGTGCAGAGAAAATCAAAAGGCAATAATGTGACCGGTAAGATTGTTCACCTTTCTCATTCATTCAGGACGGGGCGCTTCCTTCTGTCGACACGGTTTGATGCGTAGTGGAAAAAGAGGGTTGCCTTGCCATGCGCTTTGAGGATTAGAGGACGACGAATCAATCATCAATGTCGTGCGTAAGGGACTTTTCGTTTTTACCCCGATAGAGGTGGCAATCGGGCCCGGCCCATGATCCGAGACGTGGGCTGGGTTATGGCCACTACCACCGTGGGTTAAAGACAAACACATGCCCTAGTTATAGTGTAATTGGCCCAAGGCCCAACAAGGAAAAGGCTCTTAAGGTATATAAGAGCAAGTTTAATAGAAAAGCTCACTTGTTAGTTTCAATTCAAATTGTAGCTAGCATGTACATTAGATTGACTATTAGATTGGCTCAAATTCTCTCATTCTATCTCTATACATTAATGTATTAATGAGAGTCCACTCTTACTCCTTTTTCTTGTCTCTCTCCTCCACATAGGATTAGAAGTTAGCTTGCAGTCTACTATTGTACTTGCTCTAACCATTCCACCGCTCTCGAACCAATCAACCCTACCTTACCCTCCTCCCTTTACCACCATTGCACGAGAGGACAGCGAAAGCGATGCGAACTGCAATCATGGTGTAGGGTACCGACACGCTCGCTTCCCTAAGTGGTGTACGACGACTGACCGTAGCCACCAACTAGTTGCTCGAAGCCACAAGGAGTCAGAGAGGCAGGGACTTGGCTGGGTCCTAGGAATTGAGATCGAGGAGTCAAACTCACATATCTAGTGTTTATCATGTCATTGTCTCTTAAGGTCTCGTACCCTCTTTATCTAATCGTCCTTTCCATCCCTAGGTCCCCCAATCCCAACACCAGCATGACAATAGGCTTTGGTTCCTTAGTGGAGACCATGCCCGCCATAGCCAAGTTTGATAAGTATTGATTTGAAATTCAAGGACTAGTGAGCATTGCAACTCTACTTTATCCTCGGTTTAGAACTCTAGTGTGCTTACGTGTTTTAGAGATTTACTTGTGTATAGGTAGTCAATGTAGCATACCCTTACACCCGAACATATGGTTGTTGAGAATCTCGGGATACCAATTACTCCCTCCGTTCCTTTATATAAGGCACACCAACTTTTTTGGAGCGTTCCACAGTATAGGGCGCCATGCACATCCATGCACATGCAGCATTAAAACAAAAGTTTGAAAAACTCGTCGACTTCCACGCGTGTGCATGCATGCACTTATGCAGTGGAGTGAGCTCTTCGTTTCTGAAGTAGTAGTACTAGTCTCTTCGTTCCTGGAGTGTTGCTCTTCTTTTAAGCTCAGTTCACCAGCCGAACTCCATTACAAGCTCACTTGATTTAGTTGTGACACAGCGGCGAGCGCTGCCGAGCAATCATGGATATGGCAAAGAAGACGACGGAGTGCCCGGTGAGCTGCGAGACGAAGGTCAGGAGTGGTCGGCGCATGCGGCAGCAAGCAGAGATGGAGTTCGGTCGCGCACGGTCGCTTCGTATCCACGCCATCCGGATGCGACTGCGTGCGCAAGTGGATCTTGGCCGTGCCCGAGCGCTTTGCAACTTCGCCGTCCACATGCGGCAGCAAGCACAAATGGATATCGCTCGTGCGCGAATGGTTCGTCTCCACGCCCTTCGCATGCGGCTGCAGGAGAAAGCGAGCTAACCACGTCAACAATGCGAGGACAACGATGAATGCTGAAACCTGTGAAGACATTGTGGTTGAATCAACGATCATGAGCAAAGGAGTCGCGACCGGCGCCGATCATTTACTTGATTCCGACAATGTACGGTATGTTAACGACTCGCTGGCGAAGGATACTATTGTTCTGGATTCACTCGAAACTGAGGAAAAGGAAGAAATCTAGAATTGTTATGGTCTCTAATGGAAATGGCGGAGCTAATATAATGTTCTCCGAGTATGAGAGAGTATGCACATTTTCTAATTTGTTCAAGATCAGTACTTTATTTTAATACGTTCCATCTTTAATTTTCATGTTCTGTTAAATGCAAGTTCTTTTTGTTGAAGAGCAAATGAAATCAAACATGAATACTCCATAATTTTTTAATTGTCAGACAATGCATCAAGATTACAAGAGTAAAATCCTAAGCTATGCATTGATGAAATCCAATGCGTCAAGATAGATTTGCTTATCGCATTGCAACTTTATTGGTAGCTGACCATTCCTTTCCAAGGTTTCCTTCTTCAGATGTGGGATAGCATAATGTTGCCCTCCTTTTGCATGCATAATCTCTCTCATGCACCCCTGTTGTGTGAGGAACACACGATTTGATTTATTCACCAGATATTCTTCATATGCTTTGATTACATTTGTTTCAATGTCTTCGATGCTTGATGGAGATGACTTATGAAACAATAACTGCAGGGCTGCAAAGAAAAACCTAGATCCAAAACATTAAGATCAGGAGAATTGGGCGGTTGACATACTAATCGTATATCCCACCCATTTTCTTGTGCTGCACATAAGAATTCTGGATCGTCAACAGCAATATGCGTCTTTGTGTTGTCTTGTTGAATGTAGATTGGAAGTCCGTGTTCCTCAATAGGCCATTTTTCTTTGATAGCGGGCAAGATCTTTTCAACAAGGTAGCTTTGGATTGTGTCCCTAGTGACCGATGTCATGGCCTTCAACTCCAAGGTTCCTACATTCGAGTAACAAAGATTAATACAATTGCGAGTAGTAATCATATTTCAAGTAATTAAGAGAAAAATAAACAACTCACCCCTCTCCCTATTGCGACTTGTCCTCTGGGCCGGCTGCCAGTAAGTGAAGGGAAAAATCCCAATTTTTTTCCATCCAATATACATATGCCATGTTCATCGAACCTAGGACGTGCTTTTGCCGCTATGAACATTACCATATCAATGAAACCTTTGCTCTTCACTATTCTTTTAGGATTCTCTTCCTCATTGCCCAAGTAAAAATTTTGGTCCACCCTTGTCCTATAAAACCATTTCTCATCAATGTATACGACGTTATACAGAGATTTGAAAGTTGGGTCGTCCGGTATGCTTTGGGTGTCAAGCATTTCTATGAAAAATCGCACACGAGCCTTCATGCTATCTTCGGTCAGGGTGAACTTTATGGCATTTGTATGGCGCCTAAACAATCCTTCCTTCAGACACCTAAACAATGTGGTTTTGGCCATTTGCAAAGCGTTGGCCAGATCACGAATGCTATGCGTTCTCCAAGCGGCACATCTAGGATGACATTGGGGTTAAACGGATTTTTCTTTCGGCCACAATACTTCTTATTCTTCGATTCAAAATCTTCAATTCCATCTCCAGTCTGTCCAACTCGCCATATCCTCTGGACGACTCTCAACGGCACCCCCATTTCATTAGCAACTGACTTTGTCACTCCCTTCTTCAGCATGCCAGGATTTGATCTCTCCAAACACATGGCATATATGATTCGTTTAATATCAGGAGGGTAGTGTCTCCTCCTCTTGACATTGATACCTGCAGTCATGATTTACATGGTTATTGGTTAATTTAGCATGATTTACTCATGTTTTGGGCGGCAAACAAGAAACTCACAAGCAAGAACAGCAAGCTCACTTATGGTTTGCATGGTACTGTACATGTCTAACTACGTGAGAATAGAGCAACAAAACACTTGCGTGTACTACCGGTGATGGGCCTGATGGCTGTTTCATCTTGATTCACATCATGCGTTCCACCTTCATCTTCCATGCCGCCGTCATCGCCGGCGGCGGCGGCGGCTGCATTGTCGACGTCTTCTTCATCTCACCGATGAAACAAACTAGATCATCAAGTGTACAGATCATAAAAGAAGATCGAAGCATGCATTCAGTGCATTAGAGAAAAGCAAGAAAACACCCCAGCGGAAACCATGCATACCTTCACTTTCTGAATACCAAACGTAATTGTAGTTCAAATCAGGTATTTCTCCCTCCAAATCGTCAACTTCATCCCACTTGAAAGGCTGATTTAGATCCAAACCTGCCATTTTTCTTCAACCATGTGAAGAAGCAGTGGCACTAAGTGTGGATGGAATGTCTTGCTAAAATCCGATATAACTAGTCATCTAGCTATTCTTTTGAAGATACTCTTACGACCTATAGTTATACTCCTATTATCGTACGGTGAGATATTCTCAAACGACTATCATTTTGGGCTGAAAATTGAGGCCCAGACCCGGATGGCCGGATTGACCATGCCAAGCTAACCCACGAATAGGTCAAACCCATATGTATGCTCAAACCACGAGAGACCGACCACTGGGACCGCTCGCAAGAGAGAAAACCACGTCACCGATCCTTGGTCCTTTTCCCACATGGCGTGCTCCAAAAAAAATCCAAACGAGACCGCCCGAGCCGCGCGCTCCCGATCGAAATCCCCGCGACCCCGCGCATCCGCCGTCCGTCCCAAACGCATCCGACGGCTCGCATCTACGATCCGCGTGATCGCCTCCCATTGGCTGCCGCCCCGAACCCCCCACCCCTATATATTCCAGCATCTCATCCTTCTTCGTAGACCTTCTCGCTCGCGCCATCGAATCCTCTCCTCCTTCCGCCGCCGCCGCCGATTCTGCTCTCGTAGCCGCCGGCTTCTTCTTCTTCTACCTCCCGTAGCAGCGCGCGATGGCGGGCCGTGGGAAGGCGATCGGCGCGGGCGCGGCGAAGAAGGCGACCTCGAGGAGCTCCAAGGCCGGGCTGCAGTTCCCCGTGGGTAGGATCGCGAGGTTCCTCAAGGCCGGCAAGTACGCCGAGCGCGTCGGCGCCGGCGCCCCCGTCTACCTCGCCGCCGTCCTCGAGTACCTCGCCGCTGAGGTACGCGTCTCAGATCTCTCCGTCTTTCCCTCGCGATGTGTTCTGCCCCCCCGCGGATTTGGGGGATTTCTGTTGGGGTCGATCTGGTCGCCGTTATTTGGGTCTTCTTAGATCTGAATTCAGTTCGAATCATCGATTGATTGGTTCGCGAGTAAAATGGTGATGCAAATCGATGGGGATTTAAGTTTCCTGTTGGGAACAAATGGTTGGGGATTTCAAATTTGCAGTTGTGGGGTTCGCATCTTGTGGAATTGAATGAAAACTTTTGTGCATTTTGCTGATTCGTTGTTGTTCTTCTGTTCGTCAGGTGCTCGAGCTCGCCGGGAACGCGGCGAGGGACAACAAGAAGACGCGCATCGTGCCGCGCCACATCCAGCTCGCGGTGCGCAACGACGAGGAGCTGACCAAGCTGCTAGGCGGCGCCACCATCGCCAGCGGTGGCGTGATGCCCAACATCCACCAGCACCTCCTCCCCAAGAAGGCCGGCTCATCCAAGGCGTCCCACGCCGACGACGATGACAACTGAGGCCTCTCTCCCTCCACACACTTTTGAATTCGCCTCACATCTCGTCTCAATACACTTCGTCGTAGGATCTCTAGCTTGTTCGTTTTGGATTCGTCAGTGTTGTGTTGCGTTGAGCACTAGGAAAAAGAAAAAGAAATGCTAGTTCTTGGTTATGGTTTGGTGGCCTGATGGATGTGAATATGGCGAATTTTTTGGGTATTTATGACTCAGATGTAAGCCTTGTGATGATCTTGTTGGGTTCGGTTGTTTTATGGTTGAATCATTGGAACACAGAACTGAAACTTTTGAGCCACAATTTGTCTCTGCTTATCATTTGATTGCTTACGCATTCTAAATTGTGATGCACGAGTTGTTTGGTTGCTGCTGCGCTTGTTCACTGCGATGAGTGACAATAAGAAGAATCGTGAATGCCGCCGAATGCGTCTTTGCGACTCGCGTTTGCCTGCCCGGTTCGATCTGCCAAGTCTGTAATTTGGTCAGTTCTTTCTTGTGACGAACTTGGAAATCCATGCAATTTTCATGGAACGGATGGATGAACAAGGATTTGCTGTGGAATCAATTTTCACTTGAGCTAATGGATGAACAAGGATTTGCTGGAATCTTTTCATCGTAGTATCTATTGCTCCGAAATTAGGAGTAGCACGCTATTCCGACAGAGCACAGTAGGTCAAGTCGCTGAAAGGGACAGTCGTCGATAAAAATGCAATCTCAGCTCACACGTCCGTAGAAAATACATACAGTAAATAAAATCTAAACTCTCAAGTCGATAGAAAATACGGTAGTACAATCTCAACTCTCGGACGAGAGTTGATTATTTTGGACACGCAAAACGACAAGATTATTAGCATATAATTAATTAGGTATTAATTATTAAAAATTAAAAAAATAGATTTGTATAAATTTTTAAAGAAACTTTTATATAAAATATGTTTGCAAAAACACATAAATAATTATTTTAAAAAATATGCAAACATAAAACAAGGCCAAAAAAAAATCCACAAGGCTGAAACGAACAGGGCCTCAAGCCGCCAAATTGAAACTACAGTTAAAATCGAGTTAAAATCGCCGAGTATACAGTTAAAATCGCCCATGGAGTATACGGATGGTTCAGGTTACCACGCTCTTGACACCTGTCCCTCCAAGCTCCAGGTGTCACCGCACTGGCAAATCTTGGGTTCTGATTCTTCTGAACTGACCGGCGACGAACTGACGATGGGTCTCAATCCATTCGGTCGTGCTGCGGCGCGAAGAGTAGCAGTACTGTAGTAATAACAAGTTTCATACTTTCAGATCCTGTTTGGATACATTATTTATTATTTTTTAAGTTCCGTCACATCGAATGTTTAGATACTAATCAGAAGTATTAAATATAGACTATTAATAAAACTCATCTCATATTTTATACTATTTCGTGAGACAAATATATTGAGACTAATTAGTCCATGATTAGCGAATATGATCATACGGTAAATATTTGCTAATCATGGATTAATTAGACTTGTCTCGCGAATTCGCCTTTATTTATGCAATTAGTTTTATTATCAGTCTATATTTAATACTCTTAATTGACGTGCAAATATCCGATGGGACACGAACTTAAAATTTTTTTTTTATCCAAACAAACTCTCAGTTTCACCCATTCATGTCCAGATGTAATAGCTGACGCTGCTAGAGAAATTTCAACGTCTGCAAGAAAACCAAACAAATTTTAGTTCTACCATTTTATTTGAAAAAAATAAAATAATATTCGTAAAACATGTCCTATTTGGTGAAATTTGTGGAAAATTTCGAACTCGTCATATCTTCGACTTCAGGTGAATACGTTTCCCCGACCCCGCAGTCCACAGGCCACAGAGTTCCAGAAAAAAGTGCGGCCACGGCCCACGATTGATACGGCCTGTAAGTGGGTCCCACCACTGACAGAGAAGCCGCCGCTGCCGGAAAAAGCCGTGCGCGGCAAAACCCAATGGGTTAACCCAACCACTCACGGCTCTCTTCATCCGACGGCCAGGATGAACTCCCAAACCCCACCCGCTCCCCGCCACGTCACCGATCCGCGTACTCGCGTCTCATTGGCCGCCGCCTCCTATATAACCCACCTCGCCAACTACCACCAAAGCCGTATACTGATTGATTCTTCGCTCGCTGCGTCGCCGCCACACTTTCTTCTTCTCCAGCCTTCTGCTTCGTCGCCTCTCGCCCGCGGATTCCGTACCCTAGTACTACTAACTAGCTTTGCTTGCCAGCCATGGCCGGGAGAGGGAAGGCGATCGGCTCGGGCGCGGCCAAGAAGGCCATGTCGCGGAGCTCCAAGGCCGGGCTCCAGTTCCCCGTCGGCAGGATCGCGCGGTTCTTGAAGGCCGGCAAGTACGCCGAGAGGGTCGGCGCCGGTGCCCCCGTCTACCTCGCCGCCGTCCTCGAGTACCTCGCCGCCGAGGTGTGTGAGATTGCGTCTTTCTGAATTCTTCATCTGATTTAGGGTGGTTGATTTGATTGATGCTTTGGTTTGAGCTTGTTCAATTTGGGGGCTGGGGTTGCAAAATTGGGGGTGAATTCTAGGGTTTCTGATTGGAAAAAATTAGGGGATTCGTTAAAACATTAGAATTCGTGTGCTTTGGTGTGTTTTAATTCGCTTGGGTCGCTCGAATCGTTGATGATTTTGGACTTATCGTTGGAATTCGTGTCTACTATTCAGGTTCTTGAGCTCGCCGGGAACGCGGCGAGGGACAACAAGAAGACCCGCATAGTGCCGCGCCACATCCAGCTCGCCGTCCGCAACGACGAGGAGCTCTCGCGCCTTCTCGGCACGGTCACAATCGCCAGCGGAGGAGTCATGCCCAACATCCACAACCTCCTCCTCCCCAAGAAGGCCGGCGGCAGCGCCAAGGCCGCGGCCGGCGACGACGACAACTAGGTCTGACGCTTCCGGTGGATGTGGATGCAGTGGAATAGTGGATGGATTATGGATGATGTGTTTGTGTGGTAATAGTGTTCTAGGCTGCTTAGGTGTTGCGTTGATCTCTAGATTATCTAGGATCTTGTTAGGATGCTTAATTGTGCTTGTACCGAAGCTAAAGTAAGATGGATAACTTCTGTCTGGACAGGGATGGGATTAGTTATGTATTCGTTGCTAGTAATATGTTCTATAAGTATCATCATTTTGATGATTTTCGATCTCTGTGTAAACTACAAAAATTTCAATCTGACTCATATGATGTTGATCTAAAGGTGTGTTCAGAAGAGGTGGAAGGGGTGTTTTGTAAAACTCAAGGGAGGTGGAAGGGATAATTTATAAATGTGTTTTTGCAAATCATCTCTTCTATCTCTCTTGAGTGTATCTTTATCAACGTTGTGTGGTTCATGTTGAAGATTTCGTAGATTGTACGAAGAGGTTGGTTTTTACCTGATACGTTGCCTTTCTCAAATTCTTTCATTGGTTTCTGAAGTTTTCAGATTCGTTCGAACGGTTCGCACTAGACTGGACGAATATTGCTGATCATAACTTATGAATTGTTTGATTTCAGTATGTGATCGAATTCGTTCGTGGCTTTTTTTCAGTGTTAACGCGTTGTAGTTGTAGGAGCATGTGGGGGAGTGGCATAGAAGTAACAAGTTGGGGTTCAGTTAATTCATCGCATCTTGTTCAAAACGTGTAGGAGTAGCTGTTATTGGATCTAGTGCAGGTTTCGTAATTTGGGGATTGTGAAATTTTGAATTTTGCGCGCGCGCCGGCTAAACTTTTTGTGATTTCAAACAGTGTCAAGGCGCGGGAACACGATGTTTCCTCGAAGGAACGGCTTAACGGCAGGAGACAGGATGAGGAAAACTGAAGACAGTTGATGGAATTACTAAATGTGGAGATCTTGTCAGAGTATTAGCCTATTGCACTTGCACCACCAACAAAGCGATGCTGCATATCATGATAGAAGAAGTTATGCAGAGGTTATACGAATTTGATTTCAGACGACATTGTTTTCCATACGAACAGCATTCAAATTTCAAAACTTGGGCGAGTTCACGCAGGATAGGAAATTAGAAATGCAACATTAAAAAGTTGGAAGTTGAAAGTTAACATTTGCAGTCTTGCTCTTGGAAGTAGCATGGGGTACAAACTAAAAAGTAACAATTCATGAGTGCTTTTTTTCCCTGTACATTTTCTTTCTACCTATACATTTTCCTTTCTGTGGTGGTGGTACAAATGTGTACAGAAACAAAAGTACAGTATCAAACTATAAGAGTGAAACAAAATGGAGTAAGTTAAAATACAGTATCAGACTATCAGAGTCAGCCGGTTATCACTTATCCCTGCCCTAACTAGGCTGTCAGTTTTCTGCCTTACCCTATGACTGAGAAACTTTTCTTTCAATGCCAACCCCTTTCAATTCGATGCAGTCACAGTCATGCGTGCTTCTTTCGTTTGATAGGATCAGAATTGCAATGAAAGCTGTGAACAATGCTGGCTGGAGCAGGTAACGAATAACGACACAAGGATATCAGCTCCGATTGCCTTTTAACCAGTGTTCATTTCTCATGAATTTTCTCTCAAAGGGACGGGTATGTTCTATGTTGATCTAACTTTCCTCATCAGAACTTGAACTTGAGCTATCTGCCCTCCGGTCTTTAATTGCTGGAAATATATTAACCCGCGGATCACGGAATGACTGCGACGATTGAGATGGCTGTTTGGCTTTGGGTTTTCTTGGAGCAACTTTTGATGCTTCCTTCACCTCTTTGCACACCTTGTCCAGCATTCCAAGGAAATCTCTTACAATAACAAATAACCGAAGGCCCTCATCCTTCCCTGCACTCCCATGGAAAAAATCAACAGTGGTTTTAACTAATGACCGTATTTTCTTTTCTTCCTCCAGCAAGAAAGAAATATCAGCCTGAGACTGTTCTACAAAGTGACTAAGCTTACGGTGAAACCCACTGTCTTCGTCCAAACTTTTCATGCTTGTATTCAAGAATTCATTGGTTTTCACCAGCTTGTGGCCAAGACTTGCTACCAACATAGTCAACTGATCTGCATCAAGGATCGCTGCCTTCCTGACATTTTGAAGTTCATCTCCTAAGCAGGAGACAACTTTTAGCCCAAGTTGTTTATAACCGTCTTCAGTTTGCTCGTTATTGTCATCAGTTAGATCATCAGTGTTCACACTGGGTGCACTACTGTTCTGCTCCTTTGCAGCCCGTTCAGCACGGACACCTTCAGAACGAATGATTTCCTGAACAACAAAATGCAATAGTGTTGTCTTTCCGTCAGTTCCTTTGACATCAGACAACTTAAGGAGTGTGTCAAGTCTGAAAGCCTGAGCTCGACCACGGAAAGTGCCAACATTCATTCGATTTCCAGTTTTGAGGACTGCTTCTAGTAACTTCAAGAAAAGACGGCTGTTTCTAAGCTCCTGGCAAGCCACCTGATTGGGATTGAAATGCCAAAACAGAAGAATATTGATCAATATGAAACCATATGATGAAAAACATAACTGTTCAGGGGCACATATTCTAAGAATCAGATTTCTAGGTAAGAACATTTGGATTACAACCCTTTTATGGAAATGTTATATTAATATAAATACTAGATACCATCAAATGAACAATAGTGACACAGCAGTGGGGCATAATCTAGAAGTTGGGAGCCTATAAATGAATCTTTCATTACCTCCAGAGTGGCAAAAGATTGTTTCACATTTGAAGCCTCTTCTGGTAAAATGGCAATGAAAAGTAATGCATCTAGCCGCTGGAAAATATGGGGAATGTCTATGATTGCTTTTAAGAATTGTTCTGCAGGACCAAGTTGAGAGAGTTCCCCAGTGTATAATCGAAGCCTGAGCTCCTCATCATTACTTGGTGTCCATCTTAGTAAGGTCTGTATCAAATCACATGGAAGTTCATTTCCTACAAATTGCCAAGAAAAATGGTTAGAGTGAAATCCAGCATTAGATTTATATAGTTCTCTATTTATCTCAATCTTGAATTAAAATGGTTAGGAGGCACCATTGATGGATACCAAATGTACACATAAGATGCAACACCAGAAGTCTTCTAAACTTCTTATGGCTAATAACATGCATCTATTTGCAGGATAATCCAGTTAATTATAGCTCAACATTAGCAGTTGAAGCAGAAGGCATGAATCATTTCACTTCTCGTATCTTTTGCACTATTTGCTTTGGTGGGAAAAGGTATCTAATCATCCTTAAATCAGACAAGAGCAACCCTTTCTTCGCTTTGGAAACAATTGAAATAGGCATACATCAAAAATATATGCCATAAACATTATTGCAAACAACACTATAAATTCGAAGCCGGATAATAATTCAGAGCTCTCCAACTTTCAGAATGATACTGCATGTATGGTAAATACTCCCTCCATTTTTTTATATTTGACACTGTTGACTTTTAAACTCAATTTTGACCATTCGTCTTATTTAAAAAATTTAATCAAATATATAAAAAAAAAGTCATCTTACAAATTTCTTTAATAATGAAATAACTCATATCAAAATAAATGACATTTGCATAAATTTTTTGAATAAGACGAATGGTCAAAGTTTTGCTTAAAAGTCAACGGTGTCAAATATAAAAAAACGGAGAGAGTATGAAGTTAGGAGGCAGTGAGGCAGTGTGAATGTAGTACGAATAAAGAGATGAATTCCGTACAGGATTTGATGAACTGCGCAAATATGTGAATCAGTCACAGTATATTTTACCTTCCTTAACTGCACTACACACTTCAAGAGGTGAAACACTAAGCGCCTTCAATGATATAGCCAGGTTCTGTGCCTTTTTGGGATCAAGTATCCTTACAAATTGAGCGCCATCTTTTGATGATAAATCTTTCTTGGTGTCACTGCTTTTCTTATCAGTTGAATTATAACCAAAAAGGCTTTCCATCATTGCCTCATTAAACCTGTCAAACAGTCAGATACTTTTAACTAGTGTGTTCACGCAATTGTAAGTTCAGGCACAGTTTCAATTTAATCTGAAAACTTACTGGAATGATCCTGATTTAAGGTGGTCCCACACCATCGATTGATCAGGACTGGCAGTTACTTTATCCCAAAAGAATGGTTTGAGCTTTGTTTTAGCTTCATTGGAATCTTCAACAGCACCAACCTTAGCACCTGACTTCTTAAGAGGTGGTGGCGGGCGTGTTTTTGAAGATCCAGGCATGGCTGGTGGTGGCGGGCGAGGTGGGCCAGTGGATTTTGGTGGTGGAGGTGGAGGTGCAGCTTTCGGAGCAGCAGTCGGTGAGGGTTCTGAGGGAGGAACTGGAGAAGCTATTAATGGCGGCGCGGCAGCTTGGGGTGCTGGTGGAGCAAGAGCCTTCGGAGCTGGAGGTGGAGGAGCTGGAGGTGGCATCACAGGAGGAGGCATCGGTGTCAATCCTGGCATAGAACCCACTGGGTGCACCACATTCTTTGCACTTTCCTGTGAATTTAGTTTCACATCTCCATTTTGAGCAGCCTCTGACTTCAAGGACAGCACTCCAAGCTTATTGACATCAATTGGATTTCCTTGGTTCGATTTAGAAGCAGCTGCAAAAGAAAAGTAGAGATCACCACTAGATGAAAATTTTACATTATGTTGGAACAGAGCGAGCGATTTTATACCGGACAAGTTACTCAGATTTAGAGTAAGAAGTGGTTTATCATCCTTCAAATCATATGAAGAAGTCTTATTTCCACGACACATGCAGCAGCACAGGCACAGAAGAGCCATAAGAGCTACACCAGCAATGGACAAACCAATGATAGCAATGGTTGGTATGCCACTGCTGTCCTTCTTTTTCGCTACTGATTTAGTAGTAGGAACTTCCTTTTCTGTAGGAGTTGATGTACTGTCGGATGGTTTCTTTGCAGGTTTCGGCGTAGGAGTTTTCCCTGGAACAGGTTTTCCTGCTTGAGTTGCTTCTTCAGGAGTTGACTTTGCAGCTGAAGATCCTAGGACAAGATCTCTTCTTAATGAGGCAATAAGTGCTTTGATATAATCAACAGACAAGGTCTTTGCACCATCCTGTCCAGCGACACTCAGGAAATTCTGCTTGCTTAAACAGTTCAGTATACTGTGCCTGATTTCTGGTGATAATACTGAACTCTCAGGGGTGTCCTTACTGTCTTGTCCAGACATTCTGCGGAGAATATCAAATACATGATTGTAGTCGAAGTGACGTCTAACATCTTCAAGAGTTCCCTTGTCCAACCCACACTTGAGCCATGCATGTTCCACCTGTATGAAAATGTTAATAGTCACTCATCACTGCAAATAATTGATAAAAAAAATATGATAACACTCCACATTTGAACAGAAATGATAACACCCTACATTTATAGTCATAACAAAGAAAAACATGATTTACTATAGCTTACCAGGTAGTAGGAACTAAACAATTATTTATACCACGAAACGTTAGGTTCTACTCGTTGGGTTGAAAATCATTATTTTCACTACTAGTTACATTCCTCTCTCTAAATCTCCACTTGTCATGTCAAACAAGGAGGAATCTAGCACCTGCTGTCAAAGGAGTGAGGACGGCAGGAGGATAAGGTGAGAGATATAGAGGTAAACCAAATTTAACACCTTTGATTCGGTTTAGCCAGTGTTGTTGGTAAAAAGAAAATCACAACACCATTAGGAAAAAGAAATAAAAACTGCATAACCAATGCAATGGTGCACATCTATGATAATGATACATCAGCAATTGAAAACACACAACAAAAAAGATTCAAAGCTCTGGTCACAGAAAGGTTAAGTTCATGTGATCAGCCATTCAAAATCCAAAACAAACTATAATTAACAATGCAAATAAAATCCTGGTTGCCTTTGGAAATCACCTACATACTTCAGCAATCTTATTTCTTGTATTTCATGCAACTTGGAAATCACCTACATACTTTTTACTATGCATGTCCCATATCAAATAATTAAATGTGGACCTCTAGTTCATGAATCAATCCTGTCTCCCTGAGTCCTGCTGCATTATCCAAAAATAGGGTTCTGTTAGGCTGCACCTTTCATCATCATCATTCCAACCAAAAATGCAACAAACCTAAACACAACGTCATAATAAGCATAGGAGGAGAATGCCATGGGTTTTTGTGCCCTTTAGAGCAAATTCCAGTTTAATATCCTGTTAACTGCCTTGCGAGTTGCGACACGCATAATAATAAGTATAGGAGGGTAATGCAATGGGCTTCTGTGCTTTGAGAGCGTACTCAAGTTTAATGCCTTGAGACGCACATCCACTTGGAAAGAGATTGATTTTAACACCCAATACTCTGTTGTTGGTTGCAAACTGAATGCAAACACAACTGCGCCAACATCTCCTTACAAAAGTTGCAACTTTTTACTAAGATCATCTCACGTATGATTTGTCATACAAATTGAAGCAAACGCATGCATCAAAGTATATGGAAATGTGCTTACCAATTGGTCTACTTGCTTGATGAGGGCAGGCGTCAAAGCTGGTGGCGACAGGTTCGCTGCGACGAGCAACCCCTCGCAGCCTGTTGGAATGAGGAGCTGAAGAGAGATGAGGCACAGGGTGAGAAGCCATTCTCTCCTACAACGCCTCACCATTTTCGTACTTCCTTCTACACCAATCCAATCATCTCAATGCAGATACCCTGAAAATGGCATCAAGGACCCCCTTGGAGATTTTTGGGCACATTTAGCAATTCCTCAGCCTCGTAGAACAAAATGATAGAATAAACCCAATTCAGCCAAAACAATCTGAAGATTCACGGAACAATTCCACTTGATTTTGATCAGAATGCACCCAAAGGTTCCTCCAAATTCTCCAAATTCGCATGAGCAATCTAGACGCTTGAAATGCCTCAACAGATGCAGCAATGAACGCGAGAAATTTCAGACGGAAATGGAATTATAATCCGGGGGTTTCCACCACAGAAGAGCAGAATGCACTGCTGCGTCGGCCCCCAAATAGAAGAAATCAGATAGCGGCAAACCGAAGCAATCCCCCAAGCTCGAGGCTGATTCCCCAATCCGCCGAGAAAGGAACGCACCCGAAGAACAAGGGAGGAAAAAAAAGTACGAAAGGGGAAGTCCAAGCCCAGGAAATGGCACCCCATGCCCGTCCCGCGGACTCCGCGGCGGCAGCGCCACGAATTTGGGCGCGTGATCTGGAGCCACCGTGTCTCGTCGGAAACTCGGAATGGCTATATTTATTTACCCATGAACTAACTCATACAGTCACACTCCCACCCCCCTTCTCCAAATCGAGTGGTCGAAGAGCTCAACCACAGCCCTTGCCGCCGGTGAGCTCAACCACCTCCCCAAATGGCCAAATCCGCCTCGACGGCGCACCCCAAACGCCGCAAACCAGCGAGTCCGCCTCGCGGCCGCCCTCCGGATCGCCCACGCGGGCGGTCGCCGCCATGGACGTTGTCCAACCCTCCCAGGCTCCCACTCGTCCCAGATGCGCTTCCCCCTTGGGTTCCATGGCTCCCATCCGCGGTGAGAGTGAGTTCGCCGCCGTCGGGAGTCGAGGATGGTGATTCGCGTCGGGAAACTCGGGAATGTGCTCATATTTGGATGAGGACAAAACTGCGCCGCATGCTGTATATATGGGCTAAAATTATGCGCACTTTTGGGCCGAAATTACCCACATATTTGGGCTAGATTGGTGCTTAAGTTGGGGCCGCATAGAGTTTCGGACGAACTGACCAGTAATGTTGGGCCGAACATACGGGCAACTTTGGGCCAAATTGACGCGCATATTTGGCTCGTACATGTGCGCATATTCGGCTGAATATTCACTTTATTGTGCCTGGTTGACTTGCAATTATGGGCCGAATATATGCCCACTGTTACGTACATTCATGGGCGAACGCCGATTGGTCGCTTTGGTCTGCTGTCTGACCGGGAAAAATCATTGCCATGGGTAGATTTTTTTTATAGTTAATTTCTAATGTTATTTATAAAAGTATATTTATTTTCAAGTTTTTCAAAACTGTACCGCGAACGTCCTTTGAGAGAGGGCACTCAAAAAGGTGTTTGAGTCTATTTAGGGAGCATTGGATTTAAAGAAGCAGCTGTTTGGTAGCCAGCTTATGAGAATCTAGAAAATGAAAATCAGCTTGTCCCGCTTCTATCTTTTTAGTTTATTTTCTAAAATCTGTAACTGCGAATTCTCAGAAACTGAAACTGAGTACCATTTAGGGGCAGCTGCAGTTTTTGGGTCCAAACAGATCCTTTAGCTAACGTGACAATTGGTGCCTGCTCCTGCTAACAAGCGGACGGGATTATGCACGCAACCCCTTTCAGTCTTATGACATAGTAGCTACCTTAAAAAAAAAGATCCAAACGATGTTTTTATATTTTTATAGACACTCTCCGTGCATGCTTACGACCCTCCCAGAAATAAGGAGTCCTTGTGCAAAAGATGATGGTCGCGTTTTTATTATAGGCTCAACTGCAGTTTGTAGATGCCACGTCGGTTATTCGTTATTACTAATAGATAGTCGTCTGCGCTCGGATAAAACAATTTTTTGATGTGCGTTGTTTAAAAAGTACTACCAAAATGGATTTTGTAAAACTTGAAACCAAAATATGTATTTAAAATATTTAAAAGAAATAATAAAAGAATCTCCATGCGCACGTGTGCGCTGACGTTGGGACAGCTCTCAGCCTCCGTACGTTTTCATATTCTTTTCACTCTTGTGACCAAAATCTGATTAGATTTTCTATTCTTTTCGGCTTTTCAGTTCGGTGATATCTGCTTTCGTACGGTCTGATCTAGTCTCCTCCTTTTCTCAGCATACGGAGAGAAGATGGGAAAATTATCGAGACCGAGCAAGAGATAGGTAGTTGTTGCCACAGTAAACATTAAAGTTGGAATTTCTGGTGAATTATTAGTATTACTGGTCAACGGACAACCCATTTTATACTACTACTTCCATTGCATAACATAAAGGTTTTGACTTTGACTATTCGTCTTATTCAAAATTATAAAAAATATCATTAATTTTGTTATGACTTACTTTATTAACGAAAGTATTTAAGCATAACTTATAATTTTTTATATTTGCATAAAAATTTTGAACGTTGCAATGAAAAAAGTCAAAACCCTTTACCGACATTAATTAAGGTGTTGTTTTATTTTGTTTTTTTAAAAATCGTGCATGTCCCTTTATGGTAAAGGATGCAAAGGTACCAGCCTATAAAGAACAAATACTGTTCAAGTAAGGTCGTATATAAGGTGCTAATGAGGTACACCTGGATGAAAGGTATGACATATGGTGGGTTTAATCTTATATTTCAGGCATCGTTACTAAGTAATCTACCCTATAATACACAAATATGATTTACTCATCTCTCATACCTCACTTAACCATGGAAGGGCTACACGATTCATCTGGGTCATTTTGGATGGTTCAGATCGTAACACGTGACTGCCTCACTCCCCGCCTCACCCCACGCCCGGCCCATTCCCTCCCCCTCAGCCCACTCCTCTCCCCCTCACGCACAGGCAGCCCAAGAGTCCCTGACCCCGATACCCTAACATCAACACCTCGCTACCGCATCGCCGCCGCCATATCGACGCCCTCCCGCACTGCCGTCTCTGTCGAATCGACGCCACACCCGATGCCCCACTCCCGTGCCGCCGCCGCCGCTAGATCGTCGCCCTCCCACGCCGCCGCCTCATCGCCTCAGTTGTGCGTTGGCCTCCTTTTGATACATGTTCTACCGTGTACTGCTGATTGAATGATGAAGAGTCTGTAGTTGCTCGTCATCTCCAATTATATCTGAAGACATCTCCATGAAGCAGGAGGTGGGTGCTGGTCTGTCTCTTCCTTGGTACCATTTGATTGCAATTTTTTTAAAGTTGGCCTTCGCTGTCAGTTTGTGTGGATTAGTCAAATGAATCGGAATTTCCAATGTATCTCATTCGTTAGCACCCGTCCTGTTTGTGGCCTTGTGGGTTCGTGGCAGATTTTCTTACAGATCCCTCAAGCAAAATTTCCAATCTGTAGCTGCCCTAGCTGAATTCAGAACTACAAACACAAAGCCTGACTTTTCTTCTTATTAGAAAACAGTGGTTTGTCATTGTATTCTGATGTTACGATTTATCCTATTTTTGGAGGTCACTTATGATGAGGGTTAGATCGTTCGCATATGATGCAAATAGGAGTAATCATCTGATCATTACTCATTGTTTTAGATCAACTACTGACTGAACTCCCCGTTGGCTTGCTCTTTGATTTGCCAACATGGACAATTGGTTGAGCTCGTGCATAGCAATGGTTCCAGAGCAAAGTTTATTTAATTTTTTATTTCTTCTCTGTATATTAGGATTGATAATTGCGGTCACGCTAAAACAAGCATGGTTCAAGTGGTTTCCTTTTGGTTGTTTCCTTTATATTACCAAATAATATCATGCGTGTCCTTCTGGCCAACTAGAGTACCGTAATGGATTGATATGTGTTACTGATGCACTTTATCTCTTGGTCCAGTTGAGGCAGGAAGGCACCGACTTCCAGTTCTCCATCGTGTCGCTGCCCACTTCTACCAACTGAATTGACCTCGGCACGGGTGAAAAAGGACAATGCCAGATCCTTCCCTCACTGTTCTTATAGAGTGTGAACCCATCTCCCACACGTTAATAGTTCTATAACTACTTTGGTAGTTATGAACAAGAAATTAGTGGATTCATCATTATGGCATCAAAACAATGTATATTTCTATGTATACAACTATTTGGCACTGTTCACTTGTGCATGTCGTTATTTAGTAAATAGTGATTTTTCAAGTGGCTTATGATCACTTCTTAGTATTTAATAACTGGGAAAAAACAGATTTAGCCATTTCTGAATTTAAATTAACCTTATAAATTAGCACATACTAAGTGTGTGACCTATAGGAGATGTGCAATTACATGAACTGATTAAGATCATCAACAAATTAATGTGATACTAAAGCAAAGAAGCATGATCATGTTTAAATCAAAATGCATCAGATTAATGGCATATCATCTTAATTTCGTGGTCTCTGCTGTTTCTGTTGTAATGCTGTTATACAGCTTATTTTTCTAGCCTTGCACAAATGAGTTTTGATTTGTACACTTGCCCATCTCTGCGGTCTCGAATTCTGATTTTTTTCGCCCCATTGTTTCGCCCTCGCTCTGTACGCCCGGTAGGTGTTTGATTGAATGCTCTCCGGTGCTGTGTGTGTGGCAGACTACGCCACAAACAGGTGTGTGTGCAAATTGGAATGATGATGTTTTCTTCACTCAAGAGTCAGTACACTCGCACTTTGTTCTGATTGACAGGCTTTACCTGAAACGATGGATGAACTGATGACTGGAAAAATTTCCTAGGAATTATTGTCTGCCTCCTGATTTTCAATAGAGTATGGCGATGATCTACATGTCATATGGAAACATTCAAAAGGTACAGCTGATCTTTGCCCTCCATTGCCAATCATCTCGATTGAAGGTATGGCTGATCATGAAGCAATTAGCACTGGCATTCACTAATTTTCTGTCAAAAGTCAAAACTTTATACATGTA
>CM002485.1:15627825-15647609 GCA_000325765.3 Leersia perrieri
AATTTTTGATTGATTTAGAGATGATTTGGGATTGATGTGTGAATGTTGTATATCTTTTATTGATTTATGGATGATTTGAGATTGATGTGTGAATGTTGTATACCTTTTATTGATTTGTGGATGATTTTTTTATTTTTGTGAGGATTTGCAAAAATAAAAGTGAAAAAAATAAAAAAACAAAATGGGAATACGGTGTCTGTTTTTTTGCTACCTTTTAGTCTCGGTTGGTAACACCAACCAGGACTAAAAGTAGCCTTTTAATCCTGGTTTTTCAATCCGGAACTAAAGGGGTCTCCTTCAATCCCGGGAGCTTAGTCCCGGTTGGAAAACCAGGACTAATGAGGGTTTCCAACCAGGATAGAAGCCTCTCTCTCTAACAGTGAATACGCACGGGTGTGCACCCTTAATCCCTTACCGGTAGAGATGGCCACAACGCTGCCGCTGGGTTGAAAAATAAAACACTGTTGATCAGTGTCGCGCAGCTTCAATTCACTATCTGCAAGCAGCGTGCAGCCAGCAGTGCCGTGTCGATCAGGAACTATAACACCCTCACAATCCAAACAATAACCACCTAGTGGTTTCCATTCCATATGTCTCCATATATGTTCCTGCTTCTCTAGAACCTTAGCATGTGCGTTGTGGAGACCAATTGTTGAATTTGATGTGTCGCTGGTGTTAGAAGACCTTCTCAGAAACTGTCTTTGCACTCATGATCTGGACATCCACACTTCCATAGTTCCATTCCACAGGGACCAACTCTTTTCGCCGGGCCAATCTACAGGGACCAAATCACCAAATGGCATTGCAGCAGCATGGATCACGCAGATTCAATCATGCAAGACACAGCGTGAGACGCCGGCATGAGTGCCATTGGTCAATGGCTCAAAAAATATATTGCACCTACCAGAAAGGAAACCTTTTTTCATATCATTATTGTCTTAATTGGGTGGAAAAAATTAATACTTCGTCACGTTAATTTATACTACTTTACGTTATTATTCTCCTGTATTTTTTTGGGTGGATGGGGCTGTACTGTACGCATATCTCCAGCACATGTGGGCATCACCGAGTGTATATACTAGACCAACCGTTTTTGTTTTGGTTGCTGATTATACATCGCGCCCATGTTTCTCATGGCCTCATGGGGAGTTGGCCACTTTAATTAATTTTGGCTATTGGGTGATTAACAAGGTCATTGGCACACGTCTAATTACGTGCAGCATGATAAGAACGGTGAATGGATTGGTAATTTAATTATAAAGTGTCTTCCCCTATGTTCTTACCCCTTTTGGATCGAAGCTTCGAAAGTGGCACTACTGTTCATCGATCATGCAGGAACCCAGTTGCCAGGTTGCCACTGAAACTGCATTGCCCATCTGCCCATGGCATGGCATGCAATTCCTCGTAACCTAACCGTCCAACCAAACCTTCCCTACATCGCTTGCACTGTAATCAATCCATCGCCTTCTCATCAACGACAAGACATGAGTACGACACAATCTGAGATTAGAGCTGATGTGATAGCACTCTCGAAAGCCACAAAGAAAAAAAAGGAGTCAACCTCCTTTCTTTATTTGCCATATAATTATTTCAAAAATTATCTGTTTTCTTGAGCGGTACTGCCCATCTTCTACTGGAGTATTTCTAAATGTTATTCCCTCTATCTTAGAATACTACTGTCTACTAGTACCAGTTGTGATGCTTCCAAATACAATTTGTCCATATTTATTATACTAGATGATGCCATATTCGATAGTAGGTAGCAGTATTTTGAGACGAAGAAAGTAGTACCATTCTTAATAATTACATTTTCAAGTGTTCAATGTTGTTTAACAAAGATTAAAGCTGAATAAAAGTAACCTTGTTAGTCAAATATTAATTTAAATCGTTTGGATTCTCATTCCAAACATGATATGGTGGAAAGGCATAAGATGTTTTGATTCCCCTGCATTGAACCGGTGTCACTAAAATACTCCCTTAAGGGGTTTCTCTAAGCATATAGGAAAAACAGCGTGAAGGGGCTTGTCTGTTTTTTTCCATCAACTCCTGGCTCCCCGTCTTCTCCCTTTCATCTCCGGCGTGAAGGTGTGAACGACGACAACAGAGGAGCAGCGGCTTCCTCGAGCGAGTGCGGCGGCGGCACCCACACCGAGGGACAGGGGGCACACGGGATGGGCAAGGTGGTGAATGGAGGGAAAGGCTTGTTACTATTTAGCATCTACTCCTCCCCACGCCGCCATTTCGAGAAGCGGCAACCGTTAAGCAGATCAGAAAAGCGATGACGTCTCTGAGTGATGGCAGTCCTTGAGCGAGCTCCGGTGGTTGGGCAACGGCAGAGGGGCGATGACTGGGCAGCATCAAAGGGAGGCGTCCCATGTCTGCGCAAGGAGCAGCGACGACAATACTTTGGAGAAGGGAACTCGGACGACCATGGGCGCACACAGGCAGAGGATCTCGTTCGGAGTCAGCCATGCACAGGGAGAGGAACTCCCGTGGCGGCGCGACGAGAGTGAAGGGGCTTTGATGTCAGTGGGCGTGTGCGGAGGAAGGAGCTTCAACGACAACAAATGTGTGGGCAAAGAAGCTCAACAAATCTTAGTTGCATGTGGGTGTAGGGGCGTGGATGACATCAATGTCGTTGAAGTGTGATGGATTGGTCACACCGATTTTGAGAAATCGGTTGGACCTAGATTTGAGATGAATATTTCAATCCAGAATTCAACCCATTAAACCCATCCCCAAACCAAACAGGGTGAAAAATGAATTTGTTTCATTCTGACCCTATCCTATCGCACCAACCAAACATAATATTATATTTAGAGGCGTAGACAACAATAATATTGTGTAGTACATATTTCGAATCCTTTGGAAATAGGGGAGTAGCATGCTAGTAGTCACTCGATCCTAAAATAAGAGCAAGTTTAATAACATCGCCGGCTGCTTACTCTAATTTGTGCCAAGTCATCTCCTCCAAATTTAAGAGACAACTTCTACAATAAGTGGGCTGTAACTCTGACACATCACATATTTAGTTTATTCCACATGGGCCCATCTATCTCTCTCTTTGTTCTTCTTCTTCGCAAGCCTGAGCCAAGAAAATCAGATCGAAGTACTCCTATCAAAGACCAAGAAATCAAAATCTGATGCGCAAGGGATCAAATCGAAGCAAAGCAAGACCACACAGGGATTGTGAGATGAATGATCCTCGTCCTCCTCACAAAGCTCGCTTTCATCGTCATGGCTGGAGCCTTGTCCATGTCATCGCCTTGCGCGGCTTGCGCCTGAATCCAGGAAGTGTTTACCATATCTGAGTTAATGGTCTTGGAGGTCCTTGGCTCGAGCATGGCGGTCACGAAACTCACGAGCGCCGTCGACTGCGGAGAAAGCGCGAAAGACGGGGCCGTAGCTCGACGGCATCAAGCATCAACAGAAGCACCGCGGCGGGTTAAGTTGTGGTTGCCGCTGCATCGACCTGTTAATCTTGCGATTCTCATGTAGTCTCTGAGTCGCGCGCTACGATGGGCCCACATTTTCTTGGAGCAGGCGTGTAGCTCGGCAACTAATTAGTCGCCCGCTCCCATTCTCTCTCTTACTCTCTCTCCTCCAGCGCATCACTGATATCTACGTGGAATCATTATCGCCGGCTATTCGATCCCTATTGTACCTGCTATAACATGGATTAGACATCACATGGTACTATGAAATTTCCAAGGAAGATTCAAAATTCGAAGGCTAGTAGTGTCTAATTATATATAAAGTTGCTTATATTTTAAGACGAAGGGTGTATCATACTATGTTCCCGGTGCAAACAGATTAAAGTGGAAAATTTAGAATTTAAAAAAGTTTATGCTGGAAAGTATTCAAGTTGCCAGAAAAAGAAAAGTTTGGAGAGCACTTGAGCCAGCACTCCACTCCACTCATGCCTTTTGTTCTCCAACGTCCAATCCGCATCGATGACGACGTCACGGGCTCTCACTTCTGGCAAAGCGATGGCCCCACTAGACAGAATCCTGGAACTGAGTGCGGGCCCACACTCGCAGCTGCTCGTCGGGATCCTGAACGCGGGGGGCTGGCGCGTCCGTGCATACTGTACGTGGCAAGTCCGTTTCGATCGATCGACCTCGTGGCCTTCTAGCCTTCTAGAAGCCCGAGTTCCTTGCCTGTTCAGACCTCAGGCTGTCTTCTCCAATTTTCCCTTTTCCTTGTCCTGATGCGGTCTCGGTTCGTATCATGGAGCATTGATGCGTGCCAGATGCGGTCCAAGCAACCAGTTTTTGAAGCCCGTGGTTTTGAAAAAACAAGGTTTATTTACTCCTCGTGTGCAAATCCGCTAGTACTTCGGAGTACTCCTTATCAGAAAAAAAAAACAGCCACAATTGAATGCATATGAATGTAAATCCTGCACTCAAATTTAAATTCGAGGAGGAGTTTTAAGTGTATTAAAATTTAAAGTAGGCTGATCCTTTCCTCGCTTTCTCAATTCTCAACGGAGGAAAGAGAGGGGCATCCCATTCTCGTCGAAATGGAAGCCACCCAGGCAAAGTACCAGACCCTATCGCCTCTCTCCCCTCACCCTCCTTTGTCGGCTTCCTCGTGGTGGGCCCCACCTCGCACCAATCTCTTTATCTCTCTCCCTCCCCACCCGTGCCTCATCGGACGGTCGAGGACGCCCAACCGCCAGAGAGAAATCCGGCACCAACATGAGCCGTCCGATCCGGATCCGACGGCCAACAGCGGCGTTCAAACCCCTCTTCAACGTCAGGTCAAAGGCGCGACCGCGTACGTACGTGTCCGCGCGCGTCACTCACGCGTGACCGCGAGGTGCACGTGACCGATGCGCGCCGCCGTCGGATCGGGATCGTGCGGCCGAGCGGGGTCCCGACCCCGCCGTCAAGCGTGGGTCGCGACGCGGCAGCGCTGACCGCCGCGGGTGACGGACGGACGTACGTGGCCGTGACGGCGTCAGTGGTCACTCACGGCGGAGAGGGAATTTTGTTACAGTCTCCGTCGGGAAAGAGAAGAGAAGAGGAGAGGAGAGGGGTATATAAGGCGTGGCACTTTGGGTTTTTTTCCCCTTCCTCTCTCTGTCTCTAGCTCGGCTCAGATATAATTATCGCGCACACGAAAAGAGGAGGGGAGGGAGGAGAAAGGATTAGGACACGAGAACCCGCAGAGAGAGAGAGAGAGAAGAAGAAAAGTTGGAGAGAGAGAGAGGTTGTGGAGCTGGACTGGGGCATCCCGGCGGCTGTGCAGATCGGAGGAGGTGAGAGCTCCTCGTACCTCGTTGGATTCCGTGCTGCCGTGCTGTTGATTTGTTTTTTTCTGTGTGTTTTTGGGTGATTTTTGCGTTGGTGTTTTACGGGGTTGTTTTTGGGCGTGATTCGATCGGTTCGGGAGGGTGAAGATGGCGGCATCTCTGCTCGGTTTCCGGTGGAGCCGTGGAAGTCTAGTGATTTTTTCGGCGGGGAGATAGATGGGTTCGTTTTCGTGGGTTCTGTTGGTGAGCTAGGTAGTGGACGAAGTTGTTGGGGGATTTTTGTTTGTTTGAGCCGATTCGAACTGTTTAGGATCGCGGCTGAGAGCATTTTGCTGTTAGCGACGAGAGGGCGCTTCCATTTTCGGGATTAGTGAGTTCATCCTGTGGACCTGTGCCTTCTGTGTGCCCGGTACTTGGGGCTGGATGCAATTTTTCATCTTTTGTCCTGCTAACTGACAATCGTTTTGCTGATTCTTAACTGCGCCGCATGCATTACTTGCTGTTATTTATTATCTACACGGGCAACTCGAGGGCGTGAAGTTTAAGCTAAGTATGTCGCCCAAGTTAGTGATCCCTTTGTTGAAACTGAGGCTTTGTCTCTGGTTGGCTTGAAGGAACATGGAAAGTGTTGATGCAGTACCACCAAGTAGCGGCAACAGTTTTTGCCTGTGAAACCATGATCCCTTTGTTTGATTAAGAAATAACTTTGAAAAATCATACTATGTCTTACCTCGTTTGTCAATTGGCTTACCTTTCCTGATGACAATCCATGAGAAAAATTGTTATTGCTAGGTAAAGTGCCCCCAGCGAAGAGCAAATCCAGTTTGTTCTCTGACTTGGGTGTTAAATTTTATATACTTTTAGGTTTTAGCATTGTCAACCACCTTCCAGGATCCCAGAAATTTCAATCCTTTGCTTACTGCATAGACTCTACAAGTTGCCTTCTTATTTCGATTGATGACGTTGATTCCACACGGTTGATTGGTCAAACTTCCTGTGGGAGGTACCTTCTTCAGAATTCAGAGGGTCGATAGACCAATAGTCAAACAACAAGGTTGGTCAGTCGTCTTCATCGAACTAGAGAATCTTATAACCTGCTTAAGATTGTGCCTGTGTGTCTTCAACCAACTAGAGAATGTTAGTCTGCTTATCTTAATTGTGAGGGAAGTCGATGGATATTTTGATGGGTGATGCGAGATTTTTGTCCTTATCTTTTGTTCTCCTGTTGTTTGCTATCCTAACCTCCTTGGTAGGTCACTTCTTCTCGGTAGTACTTAGAATGGCTTCCTTTTTCTTTGGAGCTCGCTCTCCTCTAATTGCACGCTATGTGTCTGAGATCAACATTCAGGCTAGATTTATTGGAGATATGCAGATGTGATGGGCATACTCTGTAGATAATGTTCTAACTTTTCAAGTTGGGAGCACATGATACCCGATACAAAAATGGCGTTAAACAAGAGAGTTGTTGCTTTCGATTTATCTTGATCTACTTTAAGTCTTTAAATAAGATCCGAATGAAGATCTAATACTCTTTAACAGATTAGTACTCCTATGACATGGTAGTGTCTAAGATAATAACGTGATTGGATGCTAGTCAATTGGCATGTTGACTGCAAGGAACACACTTGTCATGTTTTTCCTCTGCAAACGTTCTTCTGATAGGATGTACAGGCTTGAATTTGTGGATCTGATGGTTTGACCCACTTATAAATTCATGATCGATGATCACTTCTTTTGAAATGTACGATTCTGACTTCTGTGGTTCTCCTTAAGCTCAAGGAAAGAATTATAAGTGATTTAAATTTGAAGAGACGATAAGGACACCTTGACAGGGAAACATTTGGTTTATGCAGAATTCTAGAGAGCTGCTTTGCAAACTGTGCTCTGTTTATAGATGAATGCAAAGCAGAAAAATCCCTAATTATTTTTAGTTTGTTTTGATAAAAAAATGCATTTGGATGCTTAATTTTGCTATGTAAGAAATCTAGGATGATGATCCGAGAATTCCTTTTACATTGTTAGCATGAATTTCATCCTGGTATGGGGTAGCCCTAGCTTAGTTTAGTATTCTTTGCTAGCTAAGACATCATATTTCCACTTTTGTTGCATATGCAAATTCCTGCTATTTACACGCTGAATTCTGCAAATGTTTAATCAAATGTTTATATGCTATCTCAATGTAACATTTACACAATTATGGATGCATGTGGGTAAACTTTTCTTTTGGTCTTATCTCTGTCTGATTGATTCATCTTGTTCCACATGTGACATGTCTTGATAATTGTAATGCAGTGACAGACTAGTCACGCTAATTTCTTGCATACTCATGATAACCAGGCTGCATTTTGTATGCTATGTTTGTTGTCTGTTTGATGTGTCTTTCTTTCCAGCTTATATTTATTTTTTTGAAGTTGCACTTATATATATCAAAATGTACAGTCCTGCTTGTGTTTTAACCACCTTCCGTGGAATAAATGGTTTATAGTTTACCTTCTTTTGCTATGTACAGGTCATGAACAACTAATCTCCGTTCATTTATTATGGACTTGCACCAGTTATTAAAGTACAGATTGACCAGCGCTAACGTTGTGTACGAAATTCCTACAGAGAACAATTTGCAAAACTCTCCCTGGCAAGCTAATCCACTGAAGTACGAGTTCAGCGATTCCCCATACACCCCTCTCTCTTCCCAGTTTGAGTGTGACAATTTGTCTGCTCTTACAAACACTCCAGATAACCAGAGCTCTACAGAAACCATTTCAGCGCAACCAATCTCTCCATTGGAAGCAGACAGCTCATACAGGCAGGCAGCCATTCTTCTCCGGGAGAACATTCAAGTGGGAGCTGATCCATTGTATGCTACATCAAGACATAATATGCAACACGCCTTACGAGAGATTGAGACTGTTCTGATGGCACCTGATACAGATGATGCAACAACTAGCACCAAGCATGAGTTTGAGGAACTCAAGCCTGCTCAGCTTGTGAGGCAGCGGTCGAGAACATGGAGTCATGAATCACGGCAACCATTACCTGGAGTTGGTCGGCCACAATTTGCCTCTGGTGGATACCCCACAGCAAGCTATGAATTCCGTCCAGAGAAACGTCAAAGGGAGTTAAGGGAGGACCCTCAGATAATTGTGAAGCAGCTATTAACCAGGTGCGCTGAAGCTTTGAGTGAGGACAGGACAGAGGAGTTCCATAAGCTTGTTCAGGAGGCTCGTGGAGTGGTTTCAATCAACGGGGAACCAATCCAGCGTCTAGGTGCTTACCTACTTGAGGGTTTGGTTGCTAGACATGGAAACTCAGGTACAAACATCTACCGTGCTCTGAAGTGCCGTGAGCCAGAGAGCAAGGAGCTTCTGTCTTACATGAGAATTTTGTACAATATCTGTCCTTACTTCAAATTTGGTTACATGGCAGCCAATGGAGCAATTGCAGAAGCATTGAGATCTGAGAACAATATCCACATAATTGATTTTCAGATTGCACAAGGGACTCAATGGATCACACTGATACAAGCATTAGCTGCACGGCCTGGTGGTCCTCCTCATGTGCGGATCACTGGAATAGATGATCCAGTGTCAGAGTATGCCCGTGGTGACGGTCTGGATATTGTGGGGAACATGCTGAAGAGCATGTCTAAAGAATTCAATATACCTCTGGAGTTTACACCTCTAAATGTCTATGCCACTCAAGTAACAAAAGAGATGCTTGAGATTAGACCAGGTGAGGCATTGGCTGTTAATTTCACCCTCCAGCTACACCACACCCCAGATGAGAGCGTGGATGTCAACAACCCACGCGATGGTTTGCTCCGGATGGTGAAAGGGCTGTCCCCGAAGGTGACTACGTTGGTAGAGCAGGAATCCCACACCAACACAACACCTTTCTTGATGAGGTTTGGGGAGACCATGGACTACTACTCTGCCATGTTTGAGTCAATTGACGCCAATTTGCCACGAGACAACAAGGAGAGGATAAGTGTGGAGCAGCACTGCCTTGCCAAGGACATTGTCAACATCATTGCCTGCGAGGGGAAGGACAGGGTGGAGAGGCATGAGCTCCTTGGCAAGTGGAAATCAAGGCTGACCATGGCTGGCTTCAGGCCATACCCGCTGAGCTCCTATGTCAACTCAGTGATAAAGAAGCTTCTTGCGTGCTACTCCGATAAATACACATTGGAGGAGAAGGATGGCGCGATGCTTCTCGGATGGAAGAACAGGAAGTTGATATCTGCTTCTGCGTGGCACTGACAGTAGTATGCTGAGAAGAAAAAAAAATATAGAGCACATATATAATACCAATTCCCTGGTTCCCTTTCTAGAAAAAAGCACTTTGATGTACATGTACATGATTGACGATCTTCATTTAGACCAGGATAAAACATTGATTGACATTAGATTTGTAGAGATGTTGTATGATAATAATTTTCTTGCAATTCCATGTATCCATGGCTGCCATAGTTGATATTCTTTCTTTGCATGCAACATGTTTAGTCATATTAATCGGCTAGTCACCTGAGGATTAGCATTGTGTCTGTCTTGATCAACCTATAATTAACACCAATTTCCTGGGGGCGGGAAAGAATGGTTCTGCAACTCTTTCTTATTATGTCAGTGGATTCATTAGTCATTACTGTCAAATGTACTATCAAAATATGTGCTGGGACCTGGGAGGTCAAACTTGTGTGCAGATAATATGTATTAGGACAGTAGGAGTGTGTACCCTCAAAAAAAAAAAAAGGACAGTAGGAGTGTGCATCACCAATCGTGTTCTCTTTGTAGCTACTGTCTGGAATAACAAGTTGACAATGGACAAATATGTTGCGATCGGCGTTTATTAGCAAAGACAGAGAATAGAAGACACATACCAAAACGTGGTGGCTATTGTCCAGTGCCGACATGACATAAGGAGGAGACCTCGTGTTGAGACTGTTGGATACATCTGCCAAATGGAACGCTCAGAGACAACATTGCCACCTTATGACCTTGAGATGTTGAAAGAGTTATGGTTATGTCGCTCCAAATCCAAAGTAGTTGTGACTTCAGAGTTGTGTGCCACTCTTATTTGGGTGTGAGCAGCACGGCATAAATAGCATTAAGGGCATATTCAGATTGTAGCCACTTTCAACCTTACCAAATTTTGAAATTGCCAAAATTTTGGCAAGTCATCAAATGAATGTTGGTAATATTCTAGAACTTTTTTCTCTCATAACTTCTATCAAAATTTAGTATTGGCAACAAACTAAACATCACCATCACCACCTTACCAAATTTGGCAATACCAAAATTAAAAAAGGTTAAAAGTGACTACAATCTGAACAGGCCCCAACATATTGACTTCCAGGCCGCCTTCAAGTCCCGTGCCACAACCCTCCAAAGGCAGAGTTTTTGAGCTAGCAGCGAGATTTAAGACCAGTTTGGTCCTACTTGAAAGGCATAGGTTGCCAGATTGCATTGAAAATCAATGTAGGAGTAATTCTTAGTTGAATGAAGAAATAGAAAATAAACCTTCTTATATAAATGATCTAAAATTTCGTAATCTTTTTCAATACAGGAAATTATCTCTATTATTCCCTCTGTCTTAAAGTATAAATACTTAGTATTAGATATGGCACATCCTAATATTATAAATCTAGACAAAGATCCTAGGATATATCAAATTCGATACTAGATTCTTATATTTTTGAGAAAAGAGCGACTAACTATTATGGTGGCAAGGTCACGAGCGGATCGAATTTATCTACCAAAGTTTAGACCTAATGTGGACACCTGGATCTCAGAACGTGTTGGGCCCGTAGGCCACGACCTGCCTTCAGGTTAGTGCTGGCTTGATAGACGGCCTGGACCGGCCCAGTATAAATGGGCCATTTGGCCCGAGAAAAGGAGGCTGCCCGCCGGCCGTCGCTAGGGTTCGACATTTCTTCGCTCGCTTTCCTCCCGGCGGCGGCGGCGGTGCTCGTCTCCGGCAGAGGTGGCGTCGGCTTCAGCGGAGGGGGACGAGGAGGCAAGGAACGGGGGCCGAAGCCATTCCTCCCGTGCTCCCGGCTCCCCGGCAGCCGGCGGCACGGTCGTCCTCTCGCTTGCGTCCCGGCCGTGGCCTTGTGGTGGCGGCGTGGCGCTCGTCTCCGGCGGATGCAGGTCTGCTTCTCCGAGGAACATGTGTAGCGGACTAGGCTGTGACATGCGTGACGAACGTGGCCGCGAACTCCGGGTGACACAGTGACTGCGATGTTGGCGTAGGAGTGGTGGCCTATGGCGACCCGCGTCCTCTCGCGTCAGAGCCTGAGAAAATTGGCTTCGTTCTCGCTCCTCTATCTGTCCCGGAAGGCACCAGTCTCGCCTTCCCCTCAATTTCTCAGGTAACCTATCACTTGATCGATTGTTATGTCTCAGTCTCTCATTACTTTAGGACTTTAGGTACATACACTCATCACATGGATGACCACATTATTACTAGAATTTATGGATAGATGTTTGTCTGAGGAGATGGATATTGCAGGCTTCATTATGCAACTCGAAGCATGTGTGACAACTTTAGTTTTAGTAGCCCTATAGAAGAGTTTTCGCCCCAAAGAGGATTGAATGATTGATGTTTCCGTAGAAGATACTGTACTGATGTTCATTGAAGCTTACCTAGCAAGATGTGAGGAGTATGTTTTCGCCCCAAAGTGGATTAAATGATTGTGTGTAGCTTACGAAGCAAGACGTGAGATGTATGTAATAATGACAATTGACAAAGAGTTTAATTTCCCTTGTGTTTTGCTTGCTACTTGTTGCAGACCTGCTGTTCCTTCATCTGGGAATTGTTTAAATCCCTTTTACCAGTTTGGTCCTTCATGGATGGTTAGATGGGCTAGTCATAGCTCAGTCAATCTAGTTCTATCTGATGATGGGAAACCCAAGTTTGAGATCGAGGAGGTGGAGCCTTCCAAGAAGAGGGGGTATTTGACAAAGAAACGATTGAAGCTTCAGAGGAAGAGGGAAAAGAAGAAGAGGAAAGAGGCTAATAAAAATGATCCACGGCGTATTAGACCCAAGGGAAAGAAGATAAAACAGAAATTTCTTACACCTGAAGCTCGACTCAAATGTAAGATTGAGAAGGTATATGTCTTTATACATATGTTTTTTGATTTGGTTTGCTTCAATAGTTTCTTGTTGAAGAAATCTTACAATTGATAAATCAAATTAACCTTTTTTTCATTTGGAGTAGGACCTTGCTGATTGCTACTCCATATGAACAACCATTCTAGCTTCAGTTTGCTACCCTTCTACTTTCTTTCATAATTTGTCTGCTTCTGTTTCTGTGATATAATCAGAATTTGGAAGTAGGGATGGTGTTTGTTTTTAAATCAGTATTAGTTGTTTTCCAAGGGAATATCCATTACCTTCAGAAGTAAAGATGTAAAATATGTTGGAAGTCCATTACCTCATGTTTCTATGGCAATGTGCTTGCTTTCTCGTTGTTTTCTTTCTACGAGTAGACAACCTAAGATTTTCTGTTTCCTATTCCAGGCCAAATTGAAGGAAGCTATGTTGGTTGAAAAGTTAAAGAAATATGAGGTTGCTAAAGCACAGGGCCCTGCTGCTAAACAAGATGATCTTGACGGTGAGGAAAGATTTTATTTGAAGAAGGTTTCTCAGAAAAAGTCAAATTATGTCCCTGTTGGAAGGCGAGGAATCTTTGGTGGTGTTATTCTAAACATGCATCTGCACTGGAAGAAACATGAGACTGTGAAGGTCATCTGCAAACCCTGCAAGCCAGGGCAAATCCAGGAGTATGCAAGTGAGATAGCTAGACTTAGTGGTGGTATCCCTGTTAATATTATTGGAAATGACACCATAGTCTTCTACCGGGGGAAGAACTATGTTCAGCCAGATGTAATGTCACCAGTTGATACACTGTCAAAGAAAAAGGTAGGTTGTTTTTTCATTCTGCTTCTCCAATTGTCTCAGATAGATTCTTACCTATGATTGAACGATTGGTAGCTAGTAGAAATGCCAGATAATTGATGTTTTCTGTACATCATTTTGTGCACTTACCTCACCCATTTTTCATCAGGCACTTGAAAAATCAAAATATGAACAATCACTGGAGACAGTTAAGCGTTTTATTGCGGTTTCTGAAAAAGAGCTTGAACTTTATTATCGACATGTTGCACTTTATGGAAACCCACAATCCCAGAATGTTGATTCGGTTTATTGCGATGGTAGAACAATTTCTCCTCTGGAAACGGAAAAATTGAGTCAAGGGCAGGAGCAAGTATCACATGTGGGTACTAATGGTTTCTCTGATATCACTGATTTTTCCGAGTCTGATGAAGATGATAATTGTAGTGAATATGATGATCATCATGATGAAATTGGAGATAATGCAGGCACTATTCTTTATGATCATGGAGGGTTCAAGGTTACAGAGTGATACCTTTTGTGGCATCCACAAATTTGCTGACTACGAATTGGATTTTGCATCTGTGTAGACTCCTACATATGGTTTTTTTTCTTGTAGCAGTTAGATGGAAAATCTTCAGATGATCACCTGCATTAGCAATTACCATGTTTATGGCAGGCATGCTGTTGCGAACACTTGGAAACAACAGGTCCTTAGCTTGAAGAATTTAAACAAATGCCATGCGGACAGTACTCAACTCCAACAGGATTGATCTGAATTTTGTAGCCAATAAGACATCTTATGCATGTAGCTTACTGTGGTTTATAAAGCAACGGTTGTTGGTAGATATTCTCAACTTCTGAAGTAATCGATGGCAAGCAGTATCAGTTTGAAAAATGAGAACTGTCGGCATGAGTACCATCACAAGATGGAGCATGTCATGGAGAAACTGGTTGGGAGTGCCAAACAGATTACTTCTTCATAGCACTGAATATGGCTGCATTACTTTGGACTAAGCCATCACCTTATGACATGGACCATTCTCTTCATTCCAACTATGTCTGGCAGTCTTTTAGTATGATGCTTATGATCGCCTACCGATGTTAATATTTACTAGTAGAAGATTTTTCTTTCTCTTACCAGCTAAATCTGCCACTTTTACTTGTGGTTTTGTATATACACTGAATCTGAATACACTGCAAATTCATTTTCGAATCTTTATGGTCACCAAACTCGGTGACTTTTTTCTGCAGGTTCTTACAGACTGGCCCACCCCCATGTCAAAAATGAAAGTTCGGTGCCTGCAAGATAGCTGTCAAAAGACTAGGCCCGTTTTTCAACTTGAGATTACCCTAATCTAGATTGTTGGTTGTAATATAAAACAAACAAAACAAATAGATTGTTGGGATGATTTATTATAATCCAAAGCAAGATACTATAATCTGATAAACTCATTCCAGTGAATTTTTTTTTAAGATTATTGGGTGATTAATTACCCACCTTACCTTCACTTTCCACTTTAGCTTTCCAACACCTTAGGGCATGTATAAGGTAGAGCCGAGGGTGAGCTCTCTCCTTTTCCACGTAAGAAAAGGACAACACCCCTATAAGGAGTGGTCTCTTAAGGTATATCTTTAATAATAGGATAAGTGCTAATTAAGTTTCACATGTATCCAATCAATAAGTCGGATCAAAAGTGAATTTTATATATGCTTATTTTTTGTGTTGCTTCTTTGAGAGAAAAATATATATACATACTGCAAAGACATACAATACGACAGTTCCATTTAGTAGCAACAGAAATAAATTAGCCATCTAAAAAACGGAATGGCTAGAACAGCCATATAGGGCATGTTTGGTTACTTGGACCCCCTCGGCCTGACCGTATGACCCATCCGGGCGGACCTTGCCCTATCGATGATAGTTGAGCTTGGTTTATATGAGATATTGTTTTTTTTTCGAGGAACATTATATGAGATATCGTTTGGTTGCATGAATGTAAAAGCTTCTGTGCAAAGATTATGTTTGGTTGGATGTGTGAACAATTGAGTATACCCACCTCTCTATTTGGATGGTACAATTACCACCACTGGTATTGCAAATAAATACAAAGTTCAAAATAAAGTTCAAAATACTATTAGCTTTAACAAAATTCTCAAATGTCAGATAATCCATAATGTTGCTAGACCAAATAAATTATTAGAAAAAATCACATGCATATTATCGGATCCGGCTCACCTGGAGTTGGGGTCAACTCCACCGGGTGAAGTTGGCTCAATCTCAGCCATCCTTTTATTCGTACGGCTGAGATCGGCACCCCACGTCCCCACTCCCCACTAGCTACAGCGAAGCAAGGTCAGCAACAGGAGATCGGACAAGCACGCTGGCGCCGGCATCAACCCCAGAGTCGGCAAATGCTCCGGCCGCCGGCACCATTCACCTCACTGGCGAGGCCGCGCACCTCTACGCATCGATGGCCGGTGCATAGGGCTGATCGATCATGGCGGAGACAGCTGCGGTTCCATCGGCAGGAAAGCCAAGAGCGCTGCCATGCCATGGATGCGGCTCACGGTCACGGTGCAGCTGTGAAAGGCACAATTAAATAGGTGTTTGTGTTTTTACTATACATTCTATCGAATTAATATTCTCATGTATCGATCTGAGTATTTCGTTTACTTCATCGCTCTTGTTCAGCAATACAGATATATGCATGCGTGATTAACAGGATTTCCTATTAATCAGAGATAAATTAGCGTCAATCACGTTTAATGTGTAGAGTATATAGTTAAATCTGATTGGGAGCCGGGAAAAAGAAAAAAAAACAACTTTATGCTGGATCTCGTCGCCAACTTCCTCCAATGTGCGCCGGTTGGCGGTTGCTGCTCGGTGTGCCGGTCGCCACGTCTCCTCCCAGCCTAGCCGCTTGCACTGCCCTCACACCGCGGCCTGCGTCCTCTCTCCTCACCGCTACGCTGGCCGTCGTCGCCGACGTCCTCCCTCCTCCCGCGACGTCGAAGGGCCGCCGTCCTCCCTCCTCCCCGCCGCGCCTGACACCGGAGGCCGGAGCTCGCTGCTCGCAGGTGTCATCTGCCGTGCCTACGAGGCCCCGCGGTGGCGGGGGAAGTATTTCCCCCGTTCTTCTGTCTGGGGCCGGAGCCGGGGGAAGGGTTCGGGGGTCGGGGCCGGGGGCGTTCCTGTCCAACCCGCTCCGTAGATCCCTAAAATGACAAAATATTGACCTGTACGAGCTCCGCTTATCTCATTCACGGCGGGCGCGGGCGCGGGCGCGGACGCGGCGGAGCCTGCGGGCTAGGTGCGGCCATGGCGGGTGCCTTCTCCCTCCGCCTGGGGCCGCGCACCGCGGGGACGCCGCCTCCGCCGGGTGCGGCGAAGGGCGGGGGAAGAGGAGGTGCCCGCCCTACCGGTGGCAGAGCGCTGTAAGTGGATAGCCTTCTGCTGCTTCGTTGGTAATTTGGTCTGGGTGTGGATTGGCTTGGCTTGCGTGCGTCCTTCCGGATGGTCCTGTAACTCTTGATATCGCGTATATGAGCTACGCCATCAAAACTCTGAAAATCTGTGATATGGGTCGCTGAAAATAATACAGTTTATCATATGAATGCATACATTTTCGGAATCTGGTAGAATCATGAGTTTTTTTTAATTGGTCTGTCAGATTCGATCCTGCCAACCTTAGGTTGTGATACCAACCTTGTATGTATTGCTGCGTCAGCTGCTTCTCTTATGTATGCATTGACCGAATAAGCTTTGCTCTGAATTTTCAGAGTTGCAGTAAGGCAGGAGTATATGTTGTGAAGATTCATTTCAGAGATCAGGTCCCTTTAAAATGCAGATGTTTCATTTGGTTGGCTTATTTTAATTGTAGAGTAGCAGCAATCGATTTTAGGCTGAGATTCAGTAGTTATACACCTATCTTGTCACTGGAGTTACTTACAGGGTTCTTGTAAATGACAGATATACCATGAATTCTGTTAGAAAAATTGATTCCTCTGCATCTGTAGTTTAATTACTGCACTCTGTTTGGCAGTTGTGCTGTAGCATTCTTTGCTGGTTTCAACCTTTGCAGTTTTTTTTACTTTCTGAAAAAGAAACAACGGCTCAAAGTTTAACATGATTGAAGTAGTAGATCTGGTCTCCCTATCTGTTCTTCACCAGCATAATTGCATATACGCTTTCTTTATGTTAGCAACTGCTTTGATATTTTGTTGTTAATTTTAACCTATATCATTTTATATCTGTTATGGTCATAGGGTGTCAAAGAAGCCAAACAAGGAGCATCATCTATGGATAAGGAAGGATTCAGCTGGGTCAGGGAAAAAGGCTCTTCGTCTTGTTGATACTGTAAGATATTACACCTCACTGTAATATGGCTATTTTTCACTTGTCCTTGATTAAAACATGTAAAATCAGGCTGACAAAATGGTCTGTTCTGTTGTTAATTTTGTCTTGAGCTACATTCTGATAAGTAAGCATTCAGTTTTTAGCATTGATATTACCAGGCTTAAGAAACTGATGTGTTCTCAAATCAGTATTGAATTATATCTGTTAGGTTTCGAAGTTACCAAATGAAAAAGAAGCTGTTTATGGTGCATTGGATAAGTGGACTGCCTTTGAGCCCGAATTTCCTATCATAGCAGCGGCAAAAGCTTTGGAAATGTTGAAAAGACGGAGACAATGGCTAAGAATCATCCAGGCAAGGTTTACTATGAATTAATTCTTCCTCTCTTGTCTTTCAAGACTACAATGATCGCTGTTATTTTTATGGCAATCTCTATTCTCTTATTTTTAATAGGTAGCCAAGTGGTTGATGAGCAAAGGCCAGGTGCTGACATGGACAACATATGATACACTACTGATGGCTCTTTTTATGGACGGGAGAATGGATGAGGCTGAAATGATTTGGAATACTATCATACAAACTCATACACGCTCAGTACCCAAGAAGTTGTTCTCTCGGATGATCCTGATATATGACAGCCGCAATTGTCCAGACAAGGTTTTGGAGGTGGTATCCAACTTTTTTATTTGTCTTGTTGGTTTAGGCAACTTTTACTTTTTAATAGTTTCTTGCAGTGTATATTGACTGTTAGATGATCGGTAATCTTTACGAGTCAATACATTCGTTTGTGCTTAAAAGTTGATTCAGCTTGTCTAGCTGGTTGGTTAGAGCTGGAAGTCTTACCATTTCCATTTTCAGATATATGCTGACATGGAGGAATTAGGGGTTCATCCTGATGAGGATACAACAAGAAGGATTGGAAGAGCATTTGTGACTTTAGGCCAGGAAGACAAAGAAAAGATCGTCCTTCAGAAATACTTGAAAAAGTGGAAGTACATTCATTTCAATGGTGAGCGTGTTCGGGTGCGAAGGGGAGGGCCTTTGTCATAGTAAGCAGCCTCTCAATGCTTGAAATATGTGATGAGACGACCCGGAAGGACACACATGACATATCTAGTGTATTTTTCAGTTACTGTGCTTAGTCTTTTGTAATTACTGTCTTTCCTGAGGCTGTACAAAGAGTTCTGTTGTTCCTCTTATTCGAAACGGGGACATTGTAGTGCTCTGTAGGCAAATGAACAACAGACTTAATACAGTTAGTCGGTTAGTAACTAGATAGTGGTTTAGTTAACGGAAGCAATGTCTAAGTTTGTGATGTTCCAAACCATTACGCCTAAGTAATGCCCAATGTAATGATCCTTTCCCCTTGTTTGTGTGTTGTTGCCTCATTCTGTTGAGAAGTGTCCAGGGTGCAATGGCATCCATAATCTTGAGAGAGAGCGACTTCGGATGGAGACGACAAAAAATCTGGAATCATCCGAGCTGAAGCTCCAGTCACTCGCCGTTTTCATGGCGGCGATGGTTTTGCTACTGCACCTCGGCTGCTCCTCTCCTCGCTGCCTCTCGTATGCCATCAGAACCAGCACCACAAATTATCGCATGATTTGGAAAACAATTGGTACAAAGAACTCGCCTCTAGAAGCATCCATCTTCGATTATGGTTTTAACGAGAGAAATTTTGATAATCCTTAATCAGATTTGCTAAATCGGTTATGGAGTAATTAGCAGTGCGAGCCATCATTTGTTGCAATCGTTTAAACTGTTTGTCACAATTTTGGTAAGTATTGTTGCTGTCCTTAACTCCTTACTACTCCTTCCCTAATTAGTTCTAAATCAAAGAATATAAAGAATGCACTTCCTCATAAAAAAAGAAGAAGGATGTACTATTTGGTAAACCCAACAACAAAACAAATGGCAGCGCTTGCCTGTTTTGCATTTATTTGATCCAAATTTTGGTATCTTTTTCCGGGCTTACAAAATTTGGTACTCCGTAATGCTTTAAGCTCTATGCCAGTTATGTTTGGGATTTTCCACGGATCGGATCCAACACGAGTCACGCTAACCATGTGATGCTGACATAAAAAGACAAGGAAACCCATTTACATAAAGTTATTTCCCGATTTTCCGAAAATAAATAAGAGGCGCAAAGAACACGAGCTAAGCCGAGAAGGCCAAGAACACACGATCCCGGCCCTACACGTCATTGACCGTGACCAAAGGAAACTAACACCACGTATGGTAGTGGGCGCGCACGTGGCGGACCCGGACAGAGATCTT
>CM002485.1:15647709-15710297 GCA_000325765.3 Leersia perrieri
CCCGTTATTTATCTCCCCCCGCCTCCGCTAGCTTGGCTGCACGCTGCGAACACACTCCTCTCGCCCCCACACACCTCGCAGTCGAAAGGATCGCCTCCGCCGCGAGACGAGACGGGCATGGCCGCCGCCGCCGCCGCCGCCGCAGGGGAAGACGCCGGGATGGACGCCGTCCAGAAGCGTCTCATGTTCGAGGACGAGTAAGGGCGCACTTTCTTCCTCCTCCTCTTTTCCGTTCCGGGCGATCTGCTCCGCCGTTACGGTTTAAATTATAATTTTCCCCCCAACGTCGGAGCTGTGTGATGTGAGATGTTGAGTTTGTTTGGGGGCGGTTTAGATCGCTAGGGGTTTATGGGGTTTTGGTGGTGGTTTGACGCCCCGCGGCGGATCTAGCGGTGGTCACGTCACGATGGTGCTGCCGGCGGCGGCAGGGGATTTGAATTTTGGGTCGTTTACTTTTGTTGTGTGATGGCTAACAGCGCCAAAGACTTTGGCTTGGTTGGATTTGGGCTTCCTGTGGTTCGTGTCGCTTGTTTGAAGTGCTATTGCCTATTGGATCTCGGGATATAGTGTTGGAGTTTCTTGCCATGCTAAACACGCTAAATACTTTATTATTTCGTGGGAAAAGTCTGTGCAAGATTTGATCGGGAACTGGCAGGTCAAAGATAAGACTTTGCTTGTGTGTTGATTTCTAATATACTACCATTATGCTACCTAGTCATGACTTGCTTTGGTTGATGCGTTCAACTTAATAATCTCTCTTGGCTTTTTCTGTCACTTTGTGTAATTATTATTGTTCCATGAGTTGAGATGGTTGTACAAAAGTGGTGTACTGGATTAGTAGAATTACTATTTGAATGACTGTGCATGATGTCCCAATCACTTTAATTTGACTTAAAACAACATTTATTAAAAGGTTACAGTCTGTTTGCACACTTAAGATCATGGAAGAATGCGATGCTTTTCTTTTCCTTTTTTTTATCATGAAAGATTTATTTCAAAAGAGATTCCTCCTGTGGTTCAAAATAGTGTCCTTTTAGTGTATATTAATTATGTTGATAAACACATGCACCTACTGTTTTCAGTAATCCCTAATGACACCTTTTACATTAATTCTATTCAATATTGTTTTTCCAAAATATGTGAACAAAGAACTCCAGATTTGCAATCCTGTCTTTGCCCATGTTAAATTTGTGTGCGATGGCCATATTATGTACCGTTCCATGTAAGCAATGTAGGATTCATGTCTAGTTGCTTGATTAGACAATTTGTTTTTTATGTAAACCATGTAAACCTTCATTTAAGATTTAGAATTCAGTAACTACTACTCACTTTTATTTTTTACGAAAAGTTGTCTCAAGATATTCAAGTAAATCGCTAACATTTTGTCTACCATGCTTGCTTGGTCTGGTATCACAGATGTATTTTGGTGGATGAACAGGACAATGTTGTTGGCCATGAATCAAAATATAACTGTAAGTGTTATCTGCATCTCAATCAAATTATGTGCCCAATATTTTGTGTTAAATTATCTATTGGATTAATACATGACTTTGTTCATATAACACAGGCCATCTGATGGAAAAGATTGAATCTGAAAATCTACTTCATAGAGCTTTCAGTGTCTTCCTTTTCAACTCAAAATATGAGCTCCTACTTCAGGTTAATTATGAACCTTTTTTTTTCTTTGTATTATATTGGCACCCAGCACATGTTCTATGCTTTTAATCCTATATTGTACAAATGTTACTTAGGTTTACCTATATTGTTTCTGTGAGGACATTTATAATATTTAGCTGTTTCTGTAACTAGTTTTTAATCTGTCCTTGTTTTCTTATTCTTCAAATGCTCGACTGAAATCATTTTCATATATCTTAAGCAATGCCATAGTGCCATCTTAATTTTTCAAATGAACACTGTGCTGATTACCAATTTTTAATGAACTACACTGATTATCAGTTCTACTTTTTCAGCAACGATCTGCAACAAAGGTTACATTTCCTCTAGTTTGGACCAACACCTGCTGCAGCCATCCTCTGTACCGTGAGTCTGAGCTTATACAAGAAAACTACCTTGGTATGTGACAAATAAAGATACTCAAGGCCAACTCTTCTTCTGTTTCTGCTCAGTCTCAATTGCTTTTAGTAACCTATTATCTTTCTCCAGGTGTTAGAAATGCAGCACAGAGGAAGCTCTTGGATGAGCTGGGCATCCCAGCTGAAGATGTGCCAGTTGACCAATTCACCCCTCTTGGTCGGATGCTTTACAAGGCCCCATCTGATGGGAAATGGGGTGAACATGAGCGTACGTTGTTTTTAACACCTTTATTTAATTACCTGCATACGGTTTATTTTTGTTCATTGAATCTCACATTTAATTAGTTCAAGTCTCGGTTCTATAAACTCATTCTATAATCTCAAAACGCAAACATATACAATTGTTTGTGGGTACTTCACCAGTAGTGTACGAACGAACTTTCTTCTGTCATCGCTAAACCTGTTTTTCCTCTCATCTGCAGTTGACTACCTGCTGTTCATCGTCCGTGACGTGAAGGTGCTCCCGAACCCGGACGAAGTGGCTGATGTCAAATACGTGAGCCGTGAGGATCTGAAGGAGCTGATCCGCAAAGCTGACGCAGGAGAGGAGGGCCTGAAGCTGTCTCCATGGTTCAGGCTGGTTGTCGACAACTTCCTCATGGGCTGGTGGGATCATGTCGAGAAAGGCACACTCAACGAAGCTGTGGATATGGAGACCATCCACAAGCTGAAGTAAGGGGGAGCTGCGCTGTGGCTGGAATGAATGATTCTGCAGACTGTTCTTCTCTAAACTAAACCAGGGAAGCCGCACAAGTCAGAAGAAGCCTTTGTGCCTGAGCTGACAGCGGGATTCCCTTATAGAGTGTCTATGTCACTTTAGCAAACTATATTTACTCCTGATTAGTTATTTATTCGGTGTGACGGTGTCTGAATAATGAACAATATCATGTCCCGTGTTTATTGCTACGCAATACGATGATGATGATGATGATATATCATGCCATTCCTTCGTAAGCTTTGACTGGTTGATTTATTTAGTTCACAAATTACTTCGTACCGAAAGTCCTAACCAAAGGTAAAATTGGTAGCACAAAAAAAGCTGGGGACTTTTTTTTTTTAAAAGCTGGAGATACCATCCGTTTATGAGGCATCCATACGCCAAGATTTTGTCAAAGCCTAAACTGCTGAAGAGTGGAGCGAACAGTCAGTGTCAGGGGCTAGGGGCAAACATAAGCATGCAGGAAGTGACAACCCAAGATGTATCTCAAAGTTGGCTTTTCTTTAGACGGATTTGACCAGGATATATTAGCCAAATGAATCGTTGAATCCCCTAACATTCGCAGCGACCTTTATAACTAGATTTTTTTTTTGAGATTTATAACTGGGGCATATATTATTCCTCTGTATAAAAGTCAGACGTACTCCATGATTTATTTTACCAAATCACTTTAATTTTCTGCTACCAATTTTACCTTTGTTTAGGACATTCGCAGCGCCTTACAAAATGATTTAGTACCAAATCACTTTAATTTAATCTGAATGTAATAATGATCATTTCCTCATTCCAAGTTTCCAAAAGGCAGCAGCCCAACTCAAAATCAGCCCAGCCCAGCTCAACTAATCAACTTGGCAACAAAATCGCAATCTACCCAAAGAGCCCCTAACATCTTGCCGAATCTAAACCACCTCCTCACGCGCAACACACCGGATACCACAGGGGCCAAGTCGCAAAAAAAATCACCCCATCCAACGCGTCACAAACCCTTCCCCTTGCGAAGGCGAGAGCTCGCAGAGAGAGCGCAGCGCGGAGGAGACACCTGGAAGAGAGAAAACCCGATCAAGCCAAGCGCGGCGCCTACCCGTGAAGGAGAGGAGAAGGAGAAGCGTCGGCGGCCGGCTGCTCCGTCTCCGCCGCCGGCCGACGCGCTCCTCGCCGACGACGGCGAACGTGGGGGCCGCCGCCATGTCGAAGAAGAAGGCGGCCACGACGATGACGCTCAAGGACTTCCATGGCGGCTCCATCCCCTCCGAGCTCCCCCTCCCCTCCGCCCCCGGCGTGTAAGTATTACTCACCCAACCCAAACCCAAACCCAAACCCTAGCCCCTTCTTCCTCTCTCGCGATTGCTTTGGTTTTGCTGTGGGTGTGATGATGGAGTATCCTTCGTTCTCGCAGCTCCGCGCGCCCGGCGGATCGCCCCGCGTCGTCCCAGTCGGCTGCTCCGGCCGCGTCCGCTCGCCCCCGCGCTCCGGCCACCTCCGCGGCTGCTGCTGCGGCGGCGGCGGCCAGATCTGGTCGGCGACGCGCATCGCGCAGGCGAGCGCCGTGGAGAAGGTGATCTCCGGGAGGTGGAGCTCGTCGAAACCCTCCTCTCCACCGGCGGCGCCTGTGTCTGTCCCAGTGATGGAGACTCATGTGGCCCCGCCGGAGATGGAGAGGCCGAAGTCGGTTGTTGGAGTGAGAGAGCTCGAAGGTGGCATGGAGAGGGGCGTGGCACCAGTGAGGCCTGCGTCGCATGAAGGCAGAGTTGGGGAGGCTAGAGGCGTGGAGGTGCAAGAGAGGCCTAGGGCCGGAGATGTGCTAGAAAGGCCTAGGGTTGGTGATGTGCCAGAGAGACCTAAGTTGAAGCTGCTTCCCCGCTCCAAGCCGATCGAGACCGCTGAACCATCTCCTGTCTACGCTGAAGAGAAGCAGGTTATTACTCTTGCCCTCGTGTTTGTTGATCGAATTGAAAATTGAATGGTCATGTTTTCCATCTATACCAACTCCTGTAGTGGAGCGGCTGTAGTTAATCAAATGGTTTTCGGCATACCTTATATAAGAGATATCTCCATTCAAAGTGATACAAGATTGTGTTAGGCAATTTATGTTGCTTTGTGAGGATTAAGGTGTTCTTAGTTTGCTGGATTTGATATAATATGTATGCAATAGCATGGTGAAACTTTATCTTTTATACCTTGGTGGAAAACTATTGTATAGGTGCATCAGGTTCCGGTGGGTGTGAATGCTATTCAGGGTGAGATGATTCATGATGTGCACCAGAATATGCTAGCAGCTAAAACAGGAGTAGCAGGGGCAGATGCTGAGAACCGGGCAGTGGAGCGACCACGATTGAATCTGAAACCTCGTTCAAATGCACTAGGACAGTCTGATGAAAGTGCTCCAAAGGAAAGGTATGTGGTGTTATACCTTTTCTATTTCCCTTTTTGTTTGATAAATTCTTGTTATTTTTATGTTTATAATTTGGGTTTTGTTGCTAGTTGTCTTATGTAGTATCTATTGACTGCCATTTGTGCAGTACACTTATCTTGTCCAAGCACCTTTTATGTTTCCTTAAATGTTGACGTTACAAGTATCTGTACTATCAGTTGATCTATGATTAATGTCTAATTGGTGTATTTAGATCATTAGATGAAAATTAGTCTGGCTGTTTGTATTCAGTATGTACATTCCAGATATGCATGTTCTTCAATGTGCGCAATTAAGAATGGTTTGTTACATTGTTTTGGTTAGAAGCCTAAAGCAACTTGCAATACTGTTGTTTCAAAGGTCAACTTATTTTCTTTGTTGACGATCTATGGTTGCATGCAGCTTATTTTGAACCAAAAGGACATGATATATGTATACATTATCTACCCTGTTAGGGTGAGTTTATATCGGTAGCCAGTGCTGAACTGCTGATCCCCTTAGGTTTGAATAACTATATCATTGGCAACCACTTCACTCTAGTTCCTTACTGCACACTGTATGTGGAATGGGTTATGTGGAGTAAGACATTTTAATATGATTATAACATATATATTTATAGACATTCAAATGTGCCATTAGAATTAAATCCTGCAACTTACATTTTTAATCTTGTCTGTGACAAGGACAATGTTTTCACATTCATGTGTGAGCTGTTGAAAATGTACAAAGCCATCTAGATACTACTATCGAATCCCCATATTCCATTGTTTTATCTCTGAATGTTTGGAATTTTTGTTTTGAAAAATTTACAGTGATGCAGAATTTTTTACGAGTTAATAAGCTAGCATTTTGGCATTCAATCTGTTTGATAAGAATTATCCTTCTGTTCCCAGTCTCATTTTCTGTTGTAATTCTAAATATCTTTTATTTTGTAAATTGTGTTAGGCACCTCTTCGGTGGAGCTCGCCCCAGAGAACAAGTATGAAGCTCTTTCTCTCTCTCCCCTCCTATGTCTCTTGGATAACTGTAATTTTCTGTTCTTTTTTCTATCCTTAACAGAATTTAGTATTTTTCTCATAAACTCAGGTTCTTAGAGAACGTGGAATAGATGCATTAGCAACTGACCTTGAGAAGACATCTCCAGGTGGCAGGTAGTTACCATTTAACCCTTCAGATAAAATCAATGTTTTACTCAGTTCTAATTACAGTTTTGTATCTGAGATTTATTGATTTATGCTTGTCAATATTGAAAGTCTAGTCTCTATTATTCCTTATGCCCTGCTGTATTTTTTTATTTTGTAAGTTCTGATTTTTTTGCTTAGGTTTCAGTGTTCATATTTTCATAACATGGGCATGGGGCAATTGCATCTGTACATGTGATTGTTTAGATTTCTTATATAGTTAGCACTTGAGTCAAGCAACAGCAGTTGCTGTGTGCTTCCATTGGACAATGCCAAACTACAACAGGCTTTACTTACTGCCAAGCAAGTTGGAGTAGGCTAGGGAAGGGAGGGGGGGCGGCACGGTTGGGAAGGAGATTGTTATGTCATCAGATAATTATTTTTGATGGGTAACAGTAGCAGTAAAATTCTAATTGTGTTTGCAGGTGTAAACAGTTAAGAATATAGATGCCACATTAGGTCTGGACCAAAGTTAATGTTCAATTTATAGACATGATTGTACTGGCCACCTACAATTGTGGGGCCCGTGGTTGATCTTCCAGTTTGCCTTTTGTTCTTAATATATAGTAGAAGTTTCACTTTGTGTTCTTTCATAGCCAATAATATATAGGTGTTTATAACATGCCTTGTCCTTAAGCTGAATGTGTGTTATTTTTTCATACAATATTTGTTAATCTGATTGTGTTGTTTAAAAGTTCATAAGCTAACCTCTAGGTTTTACCTTGTTTACATGAGATTCTTTTTCTTGCAGTTCTGTTACTTTTCTGCAGATATTGGCAAGGCATAAATAAGTTGAAGTGTGCTACATTAGCTAATAATCTTTGTGGAATTCTGCAGGTCGAAGAATGAATTTGCTAAGGTTGAGCAGAAAGTCGAAACTTTGTCGATTAACCCTTCAGGTGAAAAGGTTGAGAGTTTTCCAGCTGGCACTAGAGGCCCAAGGAATGCTGATAAGAAAGACTACAGGCGGGATACAGACAGGAGTGATGTATACAGGCCTACACGACGGGAGGACAACAGGAGAATTGCTAGAGATGTGGAGAAGACTGAGCAACCAAGGCCAGAGCCTGAAACTTGGCGTAAGCCAGTCGAGCCACCAAAGCCCGAGGTCACTGCACCTCGTTTTGGGAAAGGAGCATCTGCATTGGAGCTTGCCCAAGCCTTTTCGAAGTCCATGTCTGATACTGTGCCTCAGAGTCGCTTGACAAGTGTTCCTAGTCCTAAAGTGCCTCCAAGTCCAGGGGCTAGGGATCAAGTTGGCTTCTCAAGGCTTACTGACAACAGGGCATTGCACTCTGGGGCACAGCGGAAGATTAACGGTTACTAACCTTGTAGCACATGCATGCTGTGTTCCCGTGATTACACCACTCAAATACGGTGGCCTTGCTGAAGCGCACTGGTTTATCTTCATGTTTAATTTGCAGCATGGGAAAAAGTTCAATTTGTTGCTCTCTGGATGGCGACACACGAGGGGTGCTGATCTCGTTTAGCAAACAAAGGTTCCTCTCATAACTTGGTGGCTCATTTCCTCTCTTGATAACAAGCGATGAGAATTTATGGACTATTTGTGCTCATATTCTTCAGCCTGCTACCCGTGATTTAAGCTGGGGAATAATTGCAACCGCTGCTGCTAGTTGGACGTGTCACATATGTTTCTGGTGTGCTTGTTTTAAGATGTTGCCAGATCATTGCTATGCCTACGCAGCATATTGGTTTTCCTGTTCTTTAGCACATGATACTTTTTTCAGATAGTAAAGGACATATAGTTGTTCAATCTAACTGTATGATTGTTCAATGTTTTTCGTATTTGTTGGTCCATCGAGATCACTATACCGTTCTGGTTTCTGAATACTCCCTCCGTCCATAAATGTTTGACGTTGGTTAGCTCAAAAATGAGCTAGCCAACGTCCAATAAATAAAACTGGAGAGAGTATTTCGAACTGTTAGGGATTAATTGTTGATTCTTTCTCACTGTGGCAATCAAATTATTAAAAACAATCAACAAACTAGTTAACGTGTCATCATCCTCGAACTGCAAAGAGTTTGCTTGCTCGATTCGATTCAATCCGATCACATAATCACAATCATACAGGAGAGCATCAGGAATCATAAAAAGGCACGCGAAACCGAAAGCCACGACGCGAGTGGGGGATCCAGCAACAGCACAGATATATATGTGCACATCATCAGAAGCATCAGAAAAATTACAGAATCAGCTTTGCGAGTTCCAGATCTTTTTTGCACACAAAGCTGGGCCATCATGGTCAAGCTAGTGAGCCACACACACAACACACACACTAGAGCCCGTCGTGGTCAAGCCAAGTGATCCATCAGCTACAGGAGGTCCGGAGTTTGAGCTCAGAACAAGAACGCCGTTGGCGCGAACGCCGGCAACACCGTGGGTGCCTCGAAGTGCCTGTAGGTTACAGAAAGATGCACCTTGGTCAGTACCAGAAATGAAGGCTGAATAGTGACTAATAAATACTCAGTCAGTAATAGAAAAAATGGCGCTTTCTTTAATCGCTATAATTTGAGACGAACGAATAATATTGACTATTAAATACAATATGTGGATATGGATGCTTTTGTTATTTCAAGAAAATATTGATGTGTTGTGTGGAAACAGGGGTTTGCAAAACCGGCGGCACTTGGTTTTCATGAAAACGAAGGCTTGGAACCAGCTCAAAATCACAATCGTCTTGGTAAACCAGTCAAGTTAAACAAAAAAACAGAATTTAATTTCTTTGGTAAAATTTAGTCGAATTTCACTAAAAGTTAGCAGTTTTCAAATGGTTTTCGTGAAGATCCGAAAACCGCTCAGGGGTGGTATTCAGATTTCAGAGGCGGTTCAGGTTTTGTGAACCCTCTGGTTTGAATTTTGATCACTTGAATGTCTTGAAGTGATCAGGGTCACAACCTTACTTGACGTCTGGGCCACTGCACTGTAGCTTGAGTTTGACTAACATGCACTAGAGATAAAAGGAGGAAATTAGTACTACGTGTAGAAATGTAGAGGCCCCCCTCATCTTGATTCTGATAAGGACGGTGAGAATTGGTGAGAAATACATAGGAGCACTAGCAGTAGATTCCATTGGCCGGACACGGTGGACCAATTAGTCACAGGAATGCAGAGGTTTTTTTTCTTGGGAGCACATTACTGTTTGTTCGTGCACATAAGCAGAATACTATGATAGTCAAATAAAGAAACTATTCTTTAATTTAATGCATCCGAATACGAAGGTTTTGTTTAATTGTGACGGAAATGAAAGCTCCAACATTGTATGGTTTTGAGGTCCTTTTTTCTTTCTAGTGCACCTCGACGTGACATGGGCATCTTACTTATTTCTCCACATTAAGTACGCTTATGTATCTAATGATAGCAATGTCATGTACGGTTTCAACTAACCCTAGACGAACTTGCGGCTTGCAACTTGGCTTGATTATGGTCTATGGATAAGTAGTAATCATGAGCTGCGATGAATTGTTCAACTGCATAGGCAGCTAGTTGCCAAAAAGGAGCATTGACCTGGCAAGCTTGATCCCTGTGAACTCCCTTTAATTTACATACTATTAACTCTTATCCTGGAGAGTCAACTTTCTGCGAGATCCAACTACTAATTAGGAAAAATACAATAAAACAAAAATCATCTTACTATTAGTCTATAACGTACGAATTTTTACATAGCTGAAGGAGACAAAGGAAGGAGAGACAAGCACCATCGACTAATATATCGAATTGCATGGTTATCAAACAAACATCAAGTTTCCAGCAATTTCGTCTCTTTACGTACGTATCTCTAAAGAGGAAAAGAAAAGAAAAGAAAAAGAAAACACACACAAAAAAAGAAAGAAGCAGGAGAGGATTAGGTCGATGAGGTAAAATGTCAAAAATCAATACTGCGTAGCATATGCATGGACCAAAGACTCGAGACCACGTCAGCGAACCCTCTAGGTGGGTCCCACCTGGAAGCGACTACAAAGGCGTCCGACGTCGCGGGAGGAGCGCGTTAAACAACACGTGTAACGATCCTGTCCGTCCCGATACCCCCGAACCGCCGATATCCAACGGCCAGAAAAGCACAAGAAGAGAGAGAGCTCACCGGAAGTCGTCGTAGTCCGACCGCGCCCCGCGCGGCGGCGGCCTCGCCTTCGCCTTCGACTTCGCCGCCGGCGATGGCTTGGCCTGCTTCGCCTTCGCCTTCACGGCGGCGGCGTTAGACACCACCGCGGCGTCCTCGGAGATCGCCCCGAGAGTCGGCTTCCACGACGCCGTACCCGACGACGACGACGGCCGCCGCCTCCGCTTCTCCGCCGGCGCCGCCGCCGCCTCCTCCACCATCGCCGCCACGGCGGCGGCCGGCTCCTCCGCCGTCGCCGGCGACGACGACGACGACGACATCCGGCGGGCGCGCCTCACGAACGCGAACAGTTTCATCGATCGTGTCGCCGCTGTCCTAGCTTTGCTTACGAATCGAAGCAAGCTCGAGCAAATCTCAAACTAATCCGCATCCTAATTGCAACGGGCGATGCGTATTATATATTTATATTGCGCCCGCCGTTTGTACAAGGCGGCCACTTGCTGTGGCTGCTGCTGCCCAAATGACTAAAATACCCCTCTCTGCTGCATGTGGTTAATTAGTCGTCGTGTGGGTATAGAGTTTATTATTTTTCGGTGTGGAACACGCATGCAGGCAGTGCAATTTTGTAGTGTTTGGGTTGGATTATGTTGTTTGTGAACTGGCATGGAGCCACGTAAAAAGGGCTAAAAGAGAGCTTATCTACCTAAAAAATGCATTTTTTAATTCTGAAAAGAGTACATAAAAATAATCTTCTCTGCTTTTATCTATCTCTATGAAATATACAAATGCACCAACCTTGATGAGATAGACAATTTCTCCACTCTTGCTAAGACCTAAGGATGATTGGATGAAGTTTGCATCATCTATAAATGCAAATGAATTTGCATGGGTAATAATTTGATTCATGCTTGTTGGTATGCAAGAAAAAGAAGAGGGATAAGATCCAATGGGCAGCTCTTGTTTCTTTCCAAGTCTTACTAAATGTTTTTTTTTCTAAAAAAAATCCCCACATAACATGGATCATCACTGGATGATGAGAGAGTGATACACTAACCACCATGCCATCAGTCTCTGACTTTCGATCAGTGGCGTGACCGTTAGATCTCGATCCAACAGCCGACCACTCGTAAACCATTTAGTCATGTCTACTATTTTGATTAATTTATGGCATGTTACTAATAATGGGACACGTGGGTTGATGCGTTTGCTCAGCGATTTTTTATTAGCTTATTTCACACTCCCTTCACTTCGTAACGTAAGACGACATTTATAACATTTGACCATTCGTCTTATTAGAAAATTTAGTACAAAATATACAAAAGAATAAGTCATACTTAAAGCATGTTTGATAATAAAGTAAGTTGCAAACAAAATAATAACACTTTCATAATTTTTATAATAAAATAAATGATCAAATATTGAAAAAACAATTGTCCTGTATTACGAAACAAGATGGAGTAGTAGTTTTCCGTTAGTCTTCGATTAGTCCAGCTTGTGTTGATGATGCCGTGGCGGTCACACCCTGCATTTCATCTACATCTTCGGAAATTTTCTTTTGTTTTTTTTTGGAAAGAAGTTTTGTTTATTTTTAAGTTTCTATGAGTTACTGTCATGGACGCAGTATACTGGATATATGTTTAAAGTGTTGAACTTTCACATGGGCGGCTAAACCTCGCTCCAATTCGTACGTAAGGCAATTTTTTTTTATTATAACATCCATCGTAGATGAGGGGGTGGTAGTAGTGTTATTTTAAGAAATAGATTTGTGCATGCTGCAATTGGCCCCTTATTCACGTATAGGCGTCAAGAAAGGCACACAGGAATTTAGGAATTTTGTGAGACAGTGCGAAGAATGATTATATACTAGATGACACCTCGCATGTTGCTGCGGGATATTAGTGTGTACACGGCATTGGTAAAACTGTAAAATTTTCAGTTACTCAGTAAGAAGTGACTAAACAGATAGAAGGGAAAAAGGCTCATTGATTTCCCCGTCAGCCATACGGTTAGTACATTTTCACCCTGGTAGCAAGGGCATCAGTGCACATGCAATGCAACACCCCGGTACCTGTCACAAATATATTTACACGATTACACAAAGATGCGTTGTCTCATAATCAGTGATAAACGAAATCCTGTGCAGCAACAATTATTCCTAATTAGAAATTATATAAAATCAATTACTAATTAGAAACAGTTACATAGAAAAGAGAAATCATCAACCAGGCCACATCAAGAAACAACTGAAGCAAAATAACCGTTTAAAAATCAAATGAAGAGAGATATTACTTGTTGCCACCGGAGACTTGAAAACAACTAAGACATGATGCAACAGGACAATTGGTACCTGGATATGCTTGAGAAAAACACATGCTTTATCAATTAATATTTTCCGACCAATACAACATGATAAAATCAACCATACATTTCTTCATGCAAGAACAAAATTCAACCAAACATTCAGCTTTTATTAACCGTACCATAGACGGAATACAATGATTAAAATCTCTGAAAATAATGCATCCGGCATACAATGATTAAAATCTCTGAAAAGAATGCATCCAGCTTTTAGTAATTACCTCATTACCTAACATGATCATGGAGGTGGAGCAGCTGCTTCAATCGTTGTACTCCACTGAGAGGGTCTGAGAACATGATCTAGGGCCTTATTACTCGGTGTACAAATAATAGATTTAGATGAAATACAGAGTACAATGTATTCAGATGATGTACTCTTTTGCGAAGTGAATCTTCGTTAAATATATCTCGATGCAAATAAAGTGTTCACTAAACATAGTACAAAGTAGAACTTATAAAAATATTTTCTGCACGCTCGCATATCATCTCCAGTTCATTGGTTCACCTTCCTCCCCAATGCCAGCCCTAGTTTGGAAAGCATGGGCGTCGACACAATGTTGCTTCTTCCTTTGGTTGACCTTTCAAAACCACCATAGGACTTCCGACCGTCTCTTGGTCAGGGGCTGGTCAAATTACTTAATATGTAGGCTATATAACATCACCCTAGAATCTCGCCACCACCTCTTCATTTCTTGCTCCTTCTCATGCATGATGTGGCAAGACACGACTCCCGCTGCTGACGCCGGCCAACTCTATCGTTGAGTGGTGATATGCGACGGAATCTATGGCACCCAATACCAAGAAGATGGGACTGCTATTGCTTATGATGCTCGCAGCATGGAATATCTGGAAAGAGCAGAATATGCATATCTTTCAAGCAAATGGCCTCAGTGCTGACACTCTCATCTCCTTAATAGAGGAAGAGATTCGTCTTTGGATTGCGGCAGGCGCGAAGAGCCTTGCCACCTTGCTGAAGTAACTTTATTTATTTCGTGAGATTATCCCATTATATGTAACGATGTATACATAAACTTCTTGTCCTTCTTATCATATAGCTGGGCAACCAGGTCTTTTTTTAAAAAAATAAAAATAAGGTGTCTATTCATTTCTGCAATCCTCAGCACAGATGAGTGGCCAGTAAATGGCATTATATTTTTTGCTATAGCTATCTCCCATATAATCAGTTTAGTTATCAGTTTATATAACTAACGTGTTTTCAATTGCGCAACATATCTATACCGTGTGGCAGCGTCACATTCAGAAATATCCGATCAGATCTTATCAGGTAAAACTGGAATGACTACGTCTCTGCTTTCAAACATCATCATCTAGTGGGGAGCGTGTGATGCTGTATTTGTACATTAGAAGTTTAGAAGCGGTACTTATTTGAACATGTGATGCTGTCATGTCATTTTAGAGGATATTTTTTTGCGGGGATTTCAGAGGATATAGGCCCTATTTAAATCATAGGATTGAAAAAAAAACGGATGAAAAGAAAAAACAGGAGATTTTGACATGAATCCAAGCGAAAAAAGAACTATAAAACACAGGGAAAATAAAAACATGAATGGCCATTTAGTAGGACCACACGAAAAAATAGGAATCGGATGAGACAGATAAACTCATAGAAAAATTTCTAAGAGATTTAAGCTCATTCTAATTTTCCTTCAAAACTTGCATGCAAATAGGCATTCCATAGAAATTTTATTGATTTGGGAATTCACAATCCTTTGTTTCAAATAGTTACATAGTGAATTTTCCTACAGATTTGAATCCTACAAAACTCCCCCATAGTTCATTTGATTCAAAGTTACTTTACTCCTATTTCTCGTTGGTTGACAGCATGCACTAGCTTCGTCAGAAAACACGATCTAGTTATATGCAGGGTGATATTAGTTTTATCAACTTCTGAGCTGTCAAGCTAGCATGCATTGGTGAGTGCCACTAATGGGAGAGAAATTGACACAATCATTTTTTCTTCTCTTGTTTGTGGGATGTCCGTGTGTGTGTGACGTCTACCAGATATAATATCGCATTTTTTATTATCACATTGAGCTGTTGTCTTCCGATGATCAATATTCTAAAACTTTTGGCCCGATTCCGATTTGTTGGGATGAAAAACTATTATATTAATGGCGCGCATATAGGGATTTGGCTCCTCTAGTTGGAGAGGCTACTCTATGCAGATCTTAACTATATTTGCATTGCACCGATATTAATCTTGTGCCAAATTATGGTGACGCCTGAGAAGACCCGAGTGGATAAACATATTCCCTCTGTCCCAAAATATAGCAATTTACGGGTGGTCAAATATAATAATCTATGAGAAGATTTGACCTATTCTATGGTCAAAACATAGCAATCTTTTGGGATAAAATAGGTAGTAGACAACACTATAGGAAAACTTCACGCACGTTGACTTGAAAAGAAGGTGGGGAAGTGGTAGGAGCAGGAGCATGCATTTGGGGAAGCCAAAGAAGAGTTTGTGTTCTGCCTTGTTCATATACATACGACGTTGTATAATATTCGAAGAGCGCATTATTTTTAGAAAATTATTATGAGCTCTTAGAAGGATATTGATTGAACAATATCTTTTGTAACCATTATGTGGTAATATTGTACATATTTTCCTTGAAAAAAATACTGTATATACTTTCCTCACAAGTTTTATGTAAAATACATTATTAAGATATGTTTTTTACTAGCTCGTAGTATTTCGATATTCTTTAGTGAGACAAAGCTTTTCTATTCTTGTCGAAACATGGATAGATTAAGACACGCATGACCATACATATATCGTATTTGTCTCTTTCAGATCAAAAAACCACCAAAGCAACCCTTAAGGTAGGATACGATCAGTAAAAGAATGAAAGACCAGAGTCAGTGCTCGTTCGCTTGCTTTAACAAAATTAAGGACAAAGTGAGACTTGGCACTCAACCTTGATCCAGTCAGAATTGTTAAACTATTTTATTACTAGTACAAATCAGTGGATCGGGGAAAAGCAAATAAAATCAGTACAAATCAGTAAGAGATATCTCCCCCGCTCATACAGCATTTTTTGGATTATAAAATGGAAATTCAATGCTTACAAGACAGACTACACGTAGTTTCCATTGTTTTGTTTCAAGATACCTACTTTATTTCTTTGCGATGAATTAATACTTAAATTAAGGACAAGCGACATGGTATTATAGTGATACAGTCTAGTATATTTGGTCTTCAAGTTGGTAGATAATGCTTGTAATCATATACGATACTTGTTTTGCTTATTCTTTTAGTCCAAATCATTTTTTTGGTCAAACGAAATTATTTATATTTATTTGATGTGCTCATGTCAACTTTAAGAGAAACGCAAGACTTTCTACTGCAACCAAATTAATTGACACGCGATTAGTTTTTCTAATATTCAATTAAGCAAGACATACTTTATAATTTATCTCTTGGCTCATGGTTAGTCTGAGTGATTTCTATAGTTATAATATATACACCTTTTGAAGTCTGCATCAATATACTTAATAATGAAACGTTTCATCTTAGCTAGGGCTGCTAGCCTGCTACTCCGTACATTGCAAAGCGTGGATGTGCCTGTTAGCTAACCGACAACACCAAACGGAGGAGAAAAAGAAGGTAAATAAAAGTGGCAAAGCTTACAAAGCAACAAAAGAGAACAAAAAGAGAAAAATGATTGTTAACATAATTGGGCAGGACAGATTACTACTAGTATATGATTATCTTCAAGCCTTCGAGGGGCTGCTAGTTTTTTTTATAGTAACGTGGGAAAATTCCATCTAAACATGGGTAACAAAATGTTGCAATCTTGTAAAAGGGTAATAAGCCAAATTCCACCCACTACTGAAAAAGGATATGTATAGGAAGTAAGATGAAAGAAACTTTTTACGGTCACTCTATATGTGCTATATTATAAGAGTATCTATCATAGTCAGAGGCTCAGAGCCCTAGGGATACATGCTACGGCTAAATCTCACTAATTCAGATCGATCGATGGGATTGTGAAGGTTAGTTGTGTTTCGCGATTTGAGATAACGTTTATGATACAACAAGTGTAAAATCACTATAAATGTAAAGTCTGAAATTGTGCATGCATTCACTAAACTTTCGGACATGACACATGATATTAACAAGAAAGCTTAAAAAAAACCGTACACATATCCTATAAGCACCTCGACTGGGCCAACATATATTAAAATTATAGAAGTCACAACATGCGTCTCGCTTTCGATAGGTATGCCATTTACCACCGAAAAAATATTAGCAATAAAAATAAAATTTTGGATTTGAACCTAGATGAGAAGGTTTCCCACTAGGTTCCCTAATGAGCTACACCCACTTTGCATATCAACAAGAAAGCTTAGGACCAGTTTTGGTTTGAGGCCGTTGCTACCTTACCAATTTTTGGTAATGTTAAATTTTGACATTGTCAAATTTTGGTAGGCCAAATTGTATTTGGTTTGAGGCTAAAATGTGACTTGTCTTATCTCGTGTGGGTGAGATTTGTCTTTTAGCTATAATGTTATGCCAAAATTTAGCTCAAATCCAAATGATACAAAGTACTATTTAAGTGGCTAAAATTTTGACAAGCCTAAATTTGACATCAAATTAAACCGACCCTTATTTTAGATGATGGACATTTTAATGGTAAAAGAAATATTCCGGCTTCTGCACAAAGTGCACTCGGCCAATATCAACAAAAACATATACCTCAAGGTTGTCATGGGATGCATCAATTGAAATCCCCCGTCAAAAAAAAAAAACAATTGAAATCGTGAAAGTGATGAGTAACCTTTCCATCCTTTACAGTACAACTCCGAAACCATTCCATGTGACTACATCTGAATTGGTGAGATTAAAGGACCTTTTTGGAGCATCATATGACAAGAATGATGGAGAATTTCTTGTTTAGTGCTTTGGCCAGTGGACAAATGGAACAATTTAGGTTCAATCAAGCCAGGTCGAGGATGAGAAATGAAAAGACATCAATATACATTGGATCTATCCCCAGATTGTCCTCTTGAGTAGATAAGGCAGATTAAGCAAAGCCACCCATAGGAAGAAAAATTGTTATGATGATTCAATGTACTAATTTTGACCTAGTTGTTTGATCTTGGTGGTTGCACCAAATGAACACTTGCAATTCTTTTTTTTTTTCAAGAGTTGCAGATTCTCGCATATGCATTTCATTTTTCAGCTAACTGACTGCTCTTCTTATCATGCTGCGCGTTCTTGTGTTTCTAGCTGACCATTCACATAATTGCGGCAGTAAGTCATTAGCTGGATCACTTGTGTAACAGAGTCACAGAACCACCATTGCTTCTGGCCAATTTCATGCCCTGTTGCACTAACCAAAAAAGAGAGGTTCAGAAAAGGTAGGGGCGTAGGGCTAGGCTAAAAACAGATAAATCTCTTTCAGATGAACAATATCTCAGCTTTTCAAGGACAATGGAAAAGGAAATAAATAGAAAACGTTCCAATCCATGGTTGTCCACGCGCAAAATGAGAACACCATTGAAATTTGTCTAAGTGCGCATAATTTTTCAAAGCTAAGGACTGAACGAGAAACTCTTCTTTTCTTTTCTTTTTTTCTTTCTTTTCTGAAAGAGAGGCTGATAAGAAGAAGCTAGGAACAGAACATGAGCAAGTGCCTTCCCACTCTATCATGATCTTTCCTTTTATCTGCCTCATCAATCATCATGGCAGGTGTTTAGCAGTATAGCCACTAGTTCAAGTTTAGACTGATCACACTTGGTTGACTGATTCAGTTCCTGTAGCAGGCACTCCTATGAAGATCAAGAAACGGAATCGATGTGAAAGGGAAGGCACACATTGCAGATATGTGCATTGCACCCTCTTTTCACGGCCCGATCCTTATCAAGCGTCTTTTTCAGATAGGTTCATCTTGATCAAAAGATTTTTGTTTTTCCTCTCCAAAGAAGATGCACAGTAGATGAAGACTCTGATGTTGTCGTTCTTCGCAGATCAAGGCTGCTTGTGCAACAGTGCAATAGTCGTTGTCTTGGGGATTCAGTACGCCTGCACTTTCCTTCAGGGAATTCTGAATATTGGATGTTGCATTGTTTGCTCCAGTGCTAGGTGGGTCCGTGGGTATAGATTCTAGCACTGAACGATCCTATATTCCTCCTATTGCCAATGCCATGCATAGCACGAAATTGACACGAGAGGAACAGAATGAACCAACCGGTTATGCTTGCTAGCTGCAGGAAGAAGATGAAGAAGAGGATTAGGATTGTGTATTTGTGTATATGTGATGTCGGCTACGTACGGCTACCAATTGGGCAGGAGGATTCATAGCTAGGGACCGTGCTAGTGCTAGCTAATACCTAGGCCGCGTTCGGAACGGCGTGAGCCGTTAGGATTTTTTTTTCACACAAAACAAGATAGGTCATTAGTGTATGATTAATTAAGTATTAGCTATTAAAAACTTAAAAAATAGATTCATATAAATTTTTAAAGAAACTTTTATATAAAATTCGTTTGCAAAAAAACGTACAAATAATCATTTTAGAAAGCGTGCTAACGAAAAACGAGAAAAAAAATCCATTTGCATGCTCATTCAAACGCGGCCCTAGCTAACTAGCTAGCTCCTCAAGCCGTGGCCGGTCGGGCCATATAGATGGATGGACCATCAGATGATTCAGATTGTCTCGGCATGGACGGATGACCCGTCGGCGCCGGCCAGCCGAGTTGTAATTTATTTTGCACTGCATTCAACACGCGATGATGCATATACTTCAATGGACGATATTGAGTGAGAGCGAGATGAACCTGATCCCTTGCATCAAGCGTTAATCTGCTATTATATCTCTGAAGAACACCACCCTGAAACTCTGCTTTGGCTATGGATGCTGATGCTCCGGTGATGAGGCTGCCGTGTTCCCGGCGGTTTACCGGCGAAATCGCGGTGAATCTTTGGACACGACCGAACATAAAGATTTGCGTGTGGGTTTCACTGCCGGCCCACGCGGCCTGTGATCTCGTGGCCTGTCACACGGTAGAAGATCACAATCTGGACCGAGTTTTTTCAGGATTAGCTCCTGGGCCGTGCCCAAGTTGGGGTGGGTTGGGTTAGCCATCGGGCCCAACAAATCGGCCCATGTACGTATATATGTCTAATCTACTGGTACTCTGGTAGAGTGTGGCACAGGCGTACGGCGTACAGCAGCAGCAGTATTGAAGTAGTGAGCGCAGTTCTTTCTTCCCTAAGGCCACTTGGCAGGGGATGTTGATGACAGGGCAAATAGCGGGCTGAGAGATACTCCTTTTTCTTCCTTTTCAGGGGTTCCGGAGGTAGTAGAAAGTAGAGATGAATCGTTGCAGTCAACTGTAAATGTAAAGCAGAAGGAGAGACCAGACCGGCAGAACATCTGCCTTGATACTATTCACGCAGAGTATGGGCCTCCTTTCTTCAGGGTATGGTCAATGATCTTTTTGGAACTGGCCATGGATAACGTTGTTGTTTCAAAATGAAATGGGTTTCGTCGGTGTTCATAGACGTTTTGGCAAGGATCATCGCGTATCAAAGAGATTTCAAATTGTTTGGAATAAGAAACTTCATAGTTCCATTAAATAGAGAGGCATTTTTTTTAAAAAAAAATGGTTGATATAAAAGCGATGACATAAATGTCGATTCAAAATCAAATGGGAAAAGAAGAGCAATGTCTCTACTCTCTACCACAGTTACTAGGCATTGTCGACTAGCCGCCACCCCACGTCCATGCTTTGCTCGGTCCCCAGTTTGATCCATCTCACTTATACTCCGTCTTCGCGATGGGTTAGCCTTTCATAGGGTGAAGATTTATATACTTAGTTTTGTGCAATTTAAAAATTGCCATACCAGCAGGTTTAAGTATATTCCCAATGGCAAGTTTCAAGTACGATCTATCTCTCCTAGATCAAGATGAAATTACAGGGGGTATTTGGCATGTGGTATTTTATCAACATCAGAGGGCTTTGGAGTTTGATAATTTTTATGCTACAACAAAAATTTGTTTTAAGGTGAAAATTCATTTCAAAGAGGAATTTCGTCTCAAAGAGAATTATCCAAATGTCTACCTATCATATATTTGGATTATATTACTAGTATTTATATTAGTTTCATATTAGGACTTTAAGTCTTGTACCACTATAACTCATAAGTTTTCGTTTTTATATATATCTTGTAAGCCGCACGAAAAGGGTGCAATGATATGTTCTATTTCCTATATTTGTATCAACTCCTAAATACTAACTATTATCGGTCGGCACCCGTAGTTTTTTTTCAGCAAGGGTTTTCAATGCTAAATTTGTGCCTCGGTTGTCCCTATTTTTCTAACAAGTATAGCTTCCGCATCTTTCCTAACCGTTCCCCGTGGCTAAGGACATATACAACGGTAATTACTATTTTTAATTCAGAATATTCGTTGATATTAAATAGAGGAGAGAAAAGGCTAACATCATTGTTACAGATAACAATTTGTCAACATCGATTCTTAGTCCAACAATGACTCTTAACATTGTTTGACAAAAAGAAAAGAATTCTGGTAAAAAATGCTATTAGGTTAATCGTCTCAATTATTATATGGGCAATTTAGCTAGTCTCTAAATAAACATGTATTGACTAAGTCACTAAGAGTCTATACCTATATCTTTTTTTTACATGTCATAATAACCATGACGAACTATTGTCGTGAAGGACGGAACATGTATTGGCTAAGAACCTATACCCTATCTTTTTGTACACGTCCTAATAACCATGACGAACTATCACCGTGAAGGACGGTGTGCTTAAGAATCAGAAGGACACGACACAAAGAATAAAAATGGAAGAGAAAGTATAAAGCATATGCAATATAGGAGTATGTTGTATTGGTGTGTTATTCCCCAAATTAGAAAATATTATATTTTTGTAATTGATTTACATCTCCGGACTTTGTCAATGAGCACATAAGGAAAAAATTACTCCAAGTTGATTTAAATTAACAAAAATGCACATTTTCTTATTTGAAGTTTTTTTTGGGGCAATTTTCTTATTTGAAGTAAAACATTCCTTGTTGCACGCTTCGGAAATTGAGGCGAATAGATTTTTTGTCAAGGGGTTGGAAAAAGTGACTGATAAATAATACAAATGATACGCTAAATAAATGGTCCCTAATTTCCAAGCATATAGTACCCTTCTCCTTCCCTTCATACGAATCTTGGCAAGAAACTTAGCTTAATTAATACGAGGATTTGATCCTATAAAAGATATCCCCTCCTTTCATGCGAACCTGGGCAAGAAAGCAATCTTAATTAAGACGAAGAACTGATCCTATAAAAAATCACCCTTCTCTTTTCATGCAAATCGTGGTGAAACCTGGCTTAACTACCACATGAAGGATCATACAAAATGGCATCTTGACGAGTTAATAACTGAATTCGATTGGAGTAGTTTGCACACCAAACCGGCCGACTTATTTTTTTTTATTTACAAAATAAAATAGGACTAGCATATTAAGGCATGTCGTTCAGTCACTGGAAATAAAATTATGTTACCCATTTGTAAACGGTATTTTGCTCCTAAAGAAATGTATATAGATACTAGATGCAAATTTGTCCAACTAGAATGAATGTCATGTTTCTTACACAAATCAGTGCGAAAATAATACCTATCCCAATTGAGGCAGATTATCTCACATCAGAGAATCAGGTATCTTAGTGTCACATGGAAATGACCAACTCAGATGCTCCCTGCTTAACCTGAGACAGCACAAGCAAGCAATGCATTTCTGTCTCTACACAAAACCTACTCCCCTATAAGAAAATCCCTCCTTTTCTTTTGCACATTTCTTGATCCAGAAGAGTAGAGGACTCCTCCTGGCTTGAATAGTACCCAAGCACATTGCACATATATGCAATGTGCAAAGTGGAAAAGGCAGAGAGAAATCAAGACCCCAGCCTTACATATTCCCCAAAGCTCTCCTGCAAGCTCTCCACTTGCAGTGTGGCAGAGGCTGTCAGTAGCTCAGGATCCACCAACTTCTTTGGCTGGCCCCTCTCTCTCATCACCCAAGGCCTCTGTTTCCTGCAACCCCATTGCAGCCATTGACCACTCATCAGAGAAGTTGCCCCGGCATTTAGCCATTTGGAAGCTTGGGCTTTCTCTGTGGATTAGGGGTGGTGCCATCCCTTTGTATTACTGCTTCCATCCCCATCATTGCAGCCTTTTCTTCCTTCTTTGCCATGTTGCTTTAAAGCTCGTTGTGGTGGCAAGGGCGAACAAAAAGATGGGTTGTGTTCTTGAGGTTGATGTGGATGGTGAAGAGGTTTTCCTTGTTGATAAGGTGCTGCCTCCTTCCTTCCTTTTCCTCTTGCCTCTTCTTCTTGATCTTCTTGCTAGCAACAATTCTTGCAGTTCTTCTTCCAGCTCCCAAAGGTTTTTCTTCTTCTTGCTCTGTTCTGCTTCTCTTCCATACTAGATGAAGATGATGTTTTTGTTGCTGATTTTTCCTTTCCTAGGTTGGCAGCTTGCTGTCTATGCTTCTCTCTTCTGGGGATTACTGTTGTGTTGCTTCTGGTCTCTAGTGTTTTTCACAAAGTTCTTGGGGATGAGTGAAGAGGTGTGTCATATCCTGGTTGGAATTGAGCCTGTTTTAATTCCTAGCACTTGTAGTTTCCTCTGTCGAGACCGTTTCAGGTAGTCCCCAAATTTTTTTGTCATTACGTAGTGATCTCCTTCCCAATTTTGGTCTCTTCCATTCTTCCCTTTTATCCCTTTCTGATGTTTTCTCCTTGATCCCTAGTCTGTCTCAGTTATTGGATTTCGTGCGGCTTTGTCACATCCTACTTGTTTCTCATACCGGCCTCGAATTCGTAAGCTTCTTGACCTAAAATGCTTGCATTGTCTGTCGTCTCATCGCCTCTTCTTGCTGTAATTTTGCTGTTCATCTCTAGCCTGCCTCTCTATGGGACAGATTGCTGTGATTGTTTGTGCAAGTCTGTCAATTGTCACACCCTGTTGGAATTGAATAATTACTGTAATTGCAGCGGTTAATCTGAATCATCCTCCTGTAATTCCACTGTTAATTCCTCAGCCGCTTCTGAATTTATCTTTACTGCAAGTTCAGAGAAGAGGAAGACGTCGCGATCTTCCAATTTAAGTGCGGTGTGGGTTCCATCCCCCATTCGCGCACAGTGAGAGCGCTTCCATTTCGCCATCGCCATCAATGTGCAGCCAGCTCGCCACCATTTCTTCTCCCTTCTTCTTCTCCTCTTCATCTCCTCCTCTTTAATGGCGCAGGCGTACGGTTTCTTTGGTTCACCTCCGCCCATGACGAGAGCTTAGCTTGCAGCAATTAGGCGAGTAAATTAAATGTTTCATTCCATTCTTCCTCGGGCGTTAATGGCCTAATAGCTACAGCTCATCTGCTTCGCCTCTTGTCAGTGGAATGCTTTAATTGCGTTTGGTGGCTACAAGCCTGCAATGTCCACTCACTTATCTTCCTCCTCGTTAAGAGCTTAAACTGCGTGTTCCATTATTTTCTCTTTTGTGGTGTTGGCGATTGGCATTGATTTGGAATCTCTAGCGTGTGTGCTTTGATAATTCTTGTACGAGTAATTGTTGGGTTGCTTGGTGGAGTATTATGATTTCTTTGTCCTGAATTGTTTCTCTGTGAATTTGCAGGAGGTTCTAGCGCCGTTCTGTGGTAGGATCAAGAATTTGGCCGCCGGCGGCGAGGGGTTGGCCGGAGCAGCGGCGGCGCCGGCTAGGAGAGTGGTGCTGCTTGGGTTCCCCGGCGGCGCGGAGGTGTTCGAGCTCGTTGCGAGGTTCTGCTACACCGGCGGCCGCGGCGGCGGCGTCGAGGTGACAGCATCCAACGCGTGCGCTCTCCGGTGCGCGGCGGAGTTCATGGACATGGCGGCGGCGCCGAGCCTCGTGAAGATGACGAACAAGGTGCTCGACGAAATGCCGCAGTGGCCGTGGCATAGCGTGGTGGACGCCCTCAAGCAGTGCCAGCGTGTGCTCCCAATAGCAGAATCCACGGGAGTATTCGACAAGGTCCTCGCCGCGCTGGCCTCCCACGTGTCCGTCTCCGTCCTCCCGGGCGGCGGCGCCGGCGACGCCACCCCGACGAGCTCCTCCCCGGAGAGCTCGTCGGCGTTCCGCTTCTCCTGCGACACCAAGAGCAGCTGCCTCAGCACCACCACGACGCGGTGCCGCGCCTCGTGGTGGCACGACGACCTCGCCGCCGTCCTCTCCCCCTTCGCGCTCGAGCGCGTCACCGGCGCAATCCTCGCCAGGGACCACCACGACGGCGGCGCCGCCGTGTCGAGATTCCTCTTCTACTACCTAAAATCCCGCGCCGTCGCCGGCGTGGCCGCCGCCGAGAAGAGGTCAATGATCGAGTCAACGATCGCCGCGATGTCAACCCTCGATCGGAGCTCGCTCTCCTGTAAGGGCCTCTTCGGCATCCTCCGAATCTCGTCGCCGCTCAAGCTCGCCGCGGCACGCCACGACGCCCTCGTGGGCATGATCGGCGCGAAGCTCGACCACGCCACGCTCGACAACCTCCTCGTCCCGGCGCCGCCCGGCGCGACGGGTGGCATGTATGACGTCGCGCTCGTGGTCAGGTTCGTCGACGCGTTCCTCGCCGTCGCCGCCGCCGCCGGCGGTGAGGCGGCGAGGGTGAGGAAGGTGGGGAAGCTGATCGATCTGTACCTGGCGGAGGTGGCGCCCGACACGTCGCTGCCGCCGGCGAGGTTCGCCGAGCTCGCCACGGCGCTGCCAGCCGCGGCGAGGGAATGCCACGACGCGCTTTACCGCGCCATTGACGTCTACTTCCAGGTAAAAAAAAAAAGATGGAACGATCGAATTATCAGAATTACTGTTGTTGTTTTTGTCAGCATTTCGTCGCGGAGTCATCAGCATTAATGGCGACCGCATTTATTACTACGACTACCTCCTCTGAATCCTATGCGCATTCATGATCGAGAGTTCAGGACACGTTTCTCTGAATGTTCTCTGAAGCCAGCCTGAAACGATTGCATTGTCTGAACTCTGAACAGAAAAAAAAAAAAGATCTTTGTCCTCCTGGACGCTCAAGATTTTGGCATTTCTTTCACTGTCACGCTGCTTTCTATTAATCCTGCTGGTTAAGGTGCTAAATCTAAGAATTTTCCTAATTAATGGCAGGTTCACACGAGGGTGACGGAGGAGGAGAAGATGAGGATATGCAAGGGGATAAACTACGAGAAGCTCTCGCCGGAGTGCTGCAAGCATCTGGCCCGGAACGCCGGATTCCCGACGAGGGCGGCGGTGCAGGCGCTGGCGTCGCAGCACACTGTGCTCAAGACCCTTCTCCGCGGCGACCACCACCACCTCAAACCATTGTCCTCCTCCCTTCCTCCGGCCACCGCGAAGCACGCCGGCGTCGGCGGCGGCGAGGACGACGACGATGACCTCGCCGGCGGCGGCGCCGGGCAGGTCGTCCTTTACGCCAGGAGGCTCGAGATGTCGATCGAGAGCCAGAATCTCAGATCGCTACTCGACGGGATGCACTGGCGGGTGATGGAGCTCGAGAAGGTTTGCAGCCGGATGAAGTCGCAGATGGGCAAGATGAAGGCGGCGAGGAGAGGCGGCGGCGGCGGCGGCCGGGCTAGTTCGAGATCACTTCCCCGGATGTGTTCTTGAAGTTGAAGCTTTTGTTTCATACTGATTTGTGTACATAGGAGTAGCAGAGAAGATGCAGAGATGTGTTCTTTCATCGATCCCTCTGCATTGTCCCCCTTTTTTTTTCCTTCATTTTTTGGCAATTTTTTTCTTATGTGTATTATTATGATGATGATGCATCGGTTCTTGGTCACTAGAGAGATGGGCTAGCTGCTAGCTGAGTGGTCTTCTTCAATCTCATGTCTGAACTCAGAAGAACATGTCAATGCATATATCTTGTTAATAGATTACTAACTAATACCACCACTTATCTTCAGAAAACAATTTGGCAAGTATCCCAGATGCTTAGAATTGTTTATGCTGGTTAATTATGCTATGACCTTGTACTAGTGTGCAAGATAGATTTTCATAGGTCACATAAGACCTAGAAAGATTAAAACATGACAATAAACTAATCACTCTGGGATGTCCTTCTTGCCTTAAGATGCTTTGTTAGCCATTAGACGTGCAGTGTAAAGCATGATCAGGGAAAGTGACAATGACATCATGGCAGCCAAGGTTCAGGGGAACAGTTGACTTGTAAACTGAAGACTAATTTAACTCGGTTAATATGCTGTTACAGTGTTTAGAAAGCAAAGACAGCTCTGACAGGGCTGATATGGCTAGCTTAGTGGTAAAGAACATGGGCATTTGAGACACTTTCTAGGCTAAAAAACTTTTCCTACTGATGTGCTTTTTGGATGCTCTTTGAGACACTAAAACAAGGGTTAAAGGAGGAGTATACAGTGTCTAACCTCAGATAAATTACTAGCAGTACTAATTTATTACTTCCTCCCACATGCTTGTCCTGATCTTGCCATGCTTCCAATTACATGATGCTGTTGATCTTACACCAGAGCCGGTTCAAAGTTCACAGAGATTCTATGCCAATCTTTGTGCTCGGTGCGCCTGACAAAAACTTTCCATTTCCTTTTTGCTTATCACTGGCTAAAAATCCAGTTTCTGAAGCCCAGGAATAAGGACAGAAGGACAGGACCTGCTTTAATTTCAAATAAAAAATCGTGTTATTACGATCTTCACACCAGAGAAGCATCCTTAACCGTCGAGTTAATATCACAAATAACTGCACATGGATTTACATGTCCTTTTTTGTCATGGAAAATAAACACGGCAGGTCCTTGGCTCCTTGCTGAACAATGTGGTACTGTGGTTAATTTATGAGGGGATTGTCCCCTATTTTATCATTATCTAGAACAACATCGCCTGGTGCTGTAGACAGATGGATCAAAGATGCAGTCGGATCGGCAGGGTGGCAGAGAAGGGGGCCAAAGATGCTCATCACCTAGCCATGACAAACTACCTTTCCCCTACAAATCTTACATAGGTCATCATACTCAAATGGTCAAAAAAGGCTGGTGATCTTTACAGCACACCATCACTGCCTGCAACTGCATTGGAAGCCATGGATCTCGTCCATCGTGGGCTACGGCCACAACCTGACCACCATGGTCCATGGCCAGCTCGGTGGTCTACTGCATTGGCTTCTGAATGCTCATGCATTAACCTTTTCTTTCTCTGCATCAGACATGGCGAATCTTTGTTATCTTCTGAAACTGATTAATTTTCTGTCTCCTTGGATCTAAAATATGGCAACTTACTAGGATTGTACCCTTCCTAACCCTTGTCCAAATTCGCAATGGAAGTGTTAAGTAACCATATCTTTGGTTGTGATGGTACGGAAAGGCTCGTGAGAAGTGATACGTGTACAGTATGTTTAGCTAGGGCAATTACGCCGGATGTGTACGTCGAGCTGTTTGTACACGGACGGGCTGAACAAACATCATTACGCGCCGACAGCAGTGGCCGTAACTGCCGTTATTTATTATTAGCACGTAGTAGCACACTAGCACTATACTTAATCAAGGCGCGATGTATAATCCGCTCCTAACGCAATAAGTTCAGTTCTTCAATGGAAGCAATTAAACGACTCTTGACTCCCTAGAGATATATACGTCGTTTTGATAACGGAACAGTATGAAACCATTTAAGTTTTCTCCCTCCCAGCAACAACTTGTATTTCAATGTAATGATCCAAATTTTGATTAGTAAAGGTAACATAATAACAATAATAAAAGAAAGAGTGCCCCGCAAAAAGAAAGTGGTCTTGGTTGAAGGAAATTGCAAGAACATGGTTTTGCCCGGCCGTAAACACCCATATATATGGTATTATGCTGGAGGATACACTACACATTATTTTATTTTTCAACTATTTTGAAGGGTAATTTTCGCAAAATGACTATTTTGTCGTATGACACGCAGCACACCGCACACCTTCCTGAGACATGAGCGGCAACGTTCGCACCCATTGTGGCCACTAGAGTTACTGCCACTTACATCTCGCTCCGGATGGAGCGAAGCACATCTAGTGTCAAACAATTTTTTTTTATTTCACAGGAAAATCTCTCCAAAACTATGTCTGTCTAGGGGTCGGAGGGGTCGTTGCTGGTGTTCTATAGATGATGTGACGCTAGAGATCGCCGCGCTGGATATCGCTCGGAGACCAGAGTTGATTACTCTCTCATGATATCATTTACGCAGATTGAGAATAGTAGATGATATGACACCCGATCAAATGAATTCCCATTAAGTCAAATGCTATTTTTTAGTCTTTAACTACTCCACTGTTACCGGTTATGTTAATTTTTTATTACCTACCACTCTCATAATCAATGGTTCATAATACATCACCTTCACGTATCTCGCTCACACTGTAAAACATATCTTATTCCAAGTGTCCCACGTTAAATCTCACCGGTGATAAAATGTTCGGGCTGCCAGAACGCAGAGCGGTACGTACGTGGTTCCTTGAAAACAAGATAGAAAACATACATTCTTCTTGTTCAGAAAAAATGGGGAACCCAAATCGTGGCCTTGTTTCTGGAATGAATTCGTTCCCAACACTACTGAAAGGGACAACAGTATTTCCATGTGGGATTTCTGCTGGGTACGTGGTCATGTGCCCACTTTATACCCAGCGCACCTGTCGCGGCCGGTGCTCCTGCGCAGAACCACGGACGGCAGCGTACGTACCGCGCTGTCCAGTAACAGCTAGTAGTCCAGATTTGGTGTACCACTCTCTCCTCCTCTGATTGTCCCATGCGTCGGTGTGCGCACATCATCAGCGGACACCACGGATCAGTCGTGGAACAGTGCCGGCCGGCCGCCGGCCGTCGATCCCAGCGCGCGGCGCGCACGACGACGATCGATCGATCGAGGCGCGCATCCACCCGCATTAATTCTCGCAGGCTAAGAGCAAGTTTAATAATATAGCCAACAACAAATTATAATAAATTTATTTAAGAATATTAAAGTTAACATGTATAATAGATAGGCTATAAAATTGGCAAATTTATCTAAGAATAGTATTAAAGTTAACATGTATAATAGATAGGCTATAAAATTGGCTGTAAGTTTCTTCTCTTCTCTCTACCTCTCTTAAGTATTTAATTTATCTGTCTAGAAGCACGTGCAAAGTGGACTTTTAATCCAGAACCAACGTTTTATCTCTTTCCTCCACGTAGGCATTTAGCTGGTTTATATCACTGTTAAACTTCTTCTAAGCAGCCGAACCCCAAGTGCTGATTGCTGAGCCAGGCACAGGGGCATATACGTGCAGCGGTGCAGGTGCAGGGTGAATTTTGCCATTAATGCACGGCGGCAGCGCAGGTAGCCGACGGATATATCGGCTGTGTATGCCGTTACTGTTCATGCTCGCCGATGATCTCATTCCTAGTACGTCCTGTGCTCTCTGTAGAGTGGTCGGCATATGCATGCAGAGGGAGAGCTAGCAGCACGGTTCTGAATTATCGGAGTAATCTCTATATACGAATCTGTTTTCTCAAGTTCTGATTGGGCCACGTGGCCCTTCCCGTTAGAGTTCTTCAACGATTAAGCATGTCACGTGGCTTATATAAATTACAGAGATCGGTACCCCTTGCCAGCCATCTGATTAAGAATAGACGGTTAGGATTAGGGCAAAGCATAAAAAACAAGTAGCAAATGAAGTTTAGTGTAAAGCATACAACACCACGTGGCCCCTCTCGAAGGCTCTTGAATTTTTCTTGTACAAACTCTCTTGCCGTGTTCCTTTCATCTTTGCATGGTCCTATTGACCTTTTGACATTGAGAATTGCCAAATTTCGTAGGAACACCAGACTTGAATTTTGAAGGTATTTTAGTACCATATACGCAGCTATGTCTGCTCTGGCGCGCTCAAACCTAGAAATCTGATTTTTCTGATGGTAGTTCAGATTTACTTAATTAACATGCATGTCATTGATCCCCGAATCATGCAAAACAGTCATTTTTTTTGGTTCTGTGACTTCCCTTCGTTTAAATCTAGCAACGACACGCTATTAATCATGTTTATTCTCTAATCTCATCGATTCTAGCTGAACTATATATTTCATCTTTAGCGGTTTATTTGCTAAATTGCTAATATCCCCTACTTGTATAATAATAATAGCAAATCAATAAAAATGAGGTTAAGCTATAAGTTAATCAGACTTATCATGTCTGATTATGCTAACTTTATAATTTATAAATATTAACAAAATTTAGTCATGTTCATGTTATTCCATAATAAACACTAAAAAATCATGATTACAAAAGTTGTGCTCATGGACATACTCCCTCCATCCGGTTTTTTAATGTATGACGTCGTTGATTTTTAAACACATGTATGACGGTTTGTTTTATCTAAAAAATTATGCTACTTTTAAATACATGTTAACTAACTAAGGGGTTGTTAAGCTTACCACTTTAAACCATTCCATTGTTTGGTAAACACACAAAAGTTTATGATATTTAGTTTGCTGTGGTAATGCCCACGGAAAATGACAAAATTATATAAACTTCTCCTCACAAAATTATAATAATATTAGGTAAGGCATCAAACTAAACATTACCTCCGCATTTGACCTTCCATATTTTGGTCTTAAAGACAAAGGGTTTGGTTTTTTTTGGCAAAAAAAGTGAACAAGCCCTATATGTTCTGCATGATGCCACTTTATTGTAACTAATAATTTTCAACCAAATTACAATGACTACCCTCTGTTTGAGGAATTCCTGTATAAGATTCTTGTCATTTGCTTTTGTATACGTCTTATAAAGCAATTTATGATGCTAATGATTCCTCACAATATTTTTTTAATCTAATACCATTATTCAACGGAAAATATAATAGCAAACTAAAACTTCTGAATTTCAGAATCTATACCTCCGTTTCAAATTACATGTATTTTTAGGTTTATCATGAGTCAAAATATCTATCTTTGACCATTAATTCTAGAATTCCATGCAATTTAACAACATATGAATTATGTACTATATAAATATTTTTCATGGTGAATCTAAAAATGTAGATTGTATGACGTCAAACTATATAGGTTTATAGAAATTAATTGTGAAAGATTAATATATTTGACTTAAACTAAATCTAAAACGACAAGTAATTTAAAATCAAGGGAGTAGAATTTTAGCCATCCATACATGCATTATCTAGCTAATATGTGCATATTGATTATCTTTTTGGGGGTGAAGACGTTGATGCGCATCAGCTCAGGTGTTGATGCCAATGCCAGGGCGGCTGGTTCTTCAAACAGATAATATTTAGTATCGATGCGAAACATATGAGCCTGGATATAAAGAAATAGAACACTATTATGAGAAAAAGATTGGGTCAAATAGGGTCTCCATTACAGGCCTTCGTATGCATTGGATGCGCGTGCCTAAGGCACGCCATTTTTTCTAGTTTAATTATGATTTTGTGCAATAATGTAGGAGTAAGGAGTGGTGACCAGGGACTAGGGTTGGCATGGCACAACTAGAGTCATCATTCTAAAAAAGTGACTCTGCTGATGAAGACGAACGTACACTGATTGACAGTCTTAACACAGCAACACTGATCATACTCCACTGAAATACTCGTACTCCAGAATATATACTCCTAATATAAGTAGTACGGAGTAGTAGTAGGTATAGGCTCTGACTGAAAGTCTATATATCTGAGCCAGGATATCAACGACACTAGGGGGTGCAAGATTGATTATGCTAAGGTGGAGTGTTAGTGATTGATTGACTGACTGACTGACTGTACTGATTAAGTCATAATAAGATATGATTTCAAGATCACCCATGCTTCAAAAATCAACTAGTGGCACCCATGTTGTGTCAATCGCCCAGACTTCTTAATTAGTCAGCTTTTTTTTTTGGACTAAAGGTACATGCGACTAAATAAAATGATTACATATTGATATTTATTACTCAACTATCTTTTTGTCAGACAGTCCGAATTAATTATTGCTCTAAGATTTATGCTTCTCTTTATATGCATAATCATCCTCTCCTACGGACTAACTCAACCCGATTGTTGCCAAGTTTAGATCTCCAATAGTGCAACGTTGCCTTCTACCTGAAGCGCAACATTAGTGCAGACAAGTCTAACGGTTTGTTCCCTCCCCCTCTTCCCTAGATCTGTTGATGTCATCGTTGTATCTACATACCATTGTTTTTAAGTACGATGACATCCCCTCGTGCTCTCTCTCCTTCCCTTTCTATCGGCTCACGTGTTCCACCACTGCTAACGGCAAAGCCCCCCTCTCTTTCTCCTCGTGTACTTTGCCCACCACCTTACCCCATCTCATAGCTCTGCCACCTTTTGATGCCACTCGGCTCTGATCTTCAGCCATCTCTCTATCATCCTCACCGTCCCTTACCCTCCTCCCACCGACTCGTACCCATACCTTGATCTGGCAAAGTTTGCTTGTGTCCAGGGTGTCATTGCAGAGAGACCCACCAAAGAATTTACTGGTGGTGAGCCCTTTACGTCTCCCTTCCGATTAGTTGCATGTGGAAGATGACTATCACTCAGTTGGATCTTAATCCTTATCAGTCGGTTGAGATTTAGGGAAATTTAAGTCTATGTTAAGTAGGAATATTGGTGGTAAATAATATATGTAAAAAGCCACATTTTTTTAATAAGTATTCCGTCCGTTCCAAAATACTTATCGTTTGAGGTTTTTTATTTTATAATGTTTGACCATTTGTCTTATTCAAAAATTTGTTAAAAAATATAAAAAAGAATAAGTAACACATGAAGTACTTTCTTTTAATAATAAATAATAAAGCAAACCATAAATTAATTAAATAATAATTTTATATTTTTTTAATAAAACGAAAGGTCAAACGTTGAAAAACAAAAACCTAAACGACAAGTATTTTGGGAGGAGATAGTAACTAAAGGTGTTTGTGTTAATTAATTTTATAATAAAAAAGATGACATACTACACTTACACAACCGTGAGTGTCCCTAAGATATGCTCCAATAGACACAGGTTAATGGCAACTCCCCGACGTCACAAAATTTAAGTAGAGTCATCCAGCCATTGCTCTACTACCGTGCTATTGGTGATCGATTTGATTAAACAAGCATATCTCAAACACTTGTATCGCACATATATTTTCCTTTTACTGGTGAAATTCTCACTTTATTTCTACCCCCAAAAAGTTACAGCTGCCTGCTATAGTTTCACATTTTGGATCTTAAAGGAGTATAAAGCTAGTCAGGGGAATAAAAAAGAACAGACTATACACATCCAAATCAAGCCCCTCTTTTTTTAAAAAAGGCACATTTTGGTGGGGGCGAAATGCAATGTTGCCTTTGGCCAGGTCTCTAGCTAGTTTCTCTTCGATCGGGCCATCCATGCGAGACCATCAAAACTCTATGATTGCCAAAGGGGATTATGGAGGGATGACAACATCATGCTTTTTCCATTAAGGACCCACATATAAACATATTCTATGTATTGCCTATCTTTAGTTTGTGAATGGTCCTTTGCATGGCCCAGATCTTGCTAAGGGAAAAAAAGAAAGCACACTCATGATCATTTCCAAATAGCTAGCGATGCACTGTGTGAACTCTAATTCACCAACACGTAATTCAAAGCATGGTGTCCTTTTTGTCCGTTCTCAGCTTTTCCTCCTTTTTAAATCCATGGAGCAAGGACAAAATTATCATGTTTTTTTAGTCAATGCACTTAAAATTCCAGACATTTGTGTTTGTTAGTTGTGAGCTAAGCAAACTAAGCTCGCGGTTGAGTCATTTGTGAGCTTTGACCGAATTAGTTTAAGCATTGGCAATGCAAGCACACGGGAGCACGTGCAAAAGGCATCCATAAGAAGATCCTAAGGAAATAATCGCTTAGATTGTACTCCTCATCGTCTTTAATCACGCTGCAAATCCAAGACAAAACGCAGCCATCGTACGTGGAGGCTGCGAGCGAGTTGGCGACAACTCCACGCAGAGCATGCATGCAGGCATGACGATGCAGAGGGCCAGCTTAATTATATTGGTCGATTAGAAATTAAAGACCAGATCATTTAGCTAGAAACAATTAATATTTGGCGAATGAGATATGGATCGATCTGAAATGTTAAGCAAGTGGTAGATGCAATTAAGAGTGATTCCTTCGAACGCACTCAAATCGCTCATGTTGTCATGTGTGGGGATAAGCACCACGCAAAGGTTGCTCTTCTTGTTAATTGTTTTTGATAAGTCGGCCCGAAGCTAAAGCTTGCACGACTTCAGTGGCGTATTGGGTTCTTCGATTAAGTTAATCAGAAGTCGTCAGTACAGAAGAAAGAAGAAGGTTTCTGCATGTTGGAGTATGATGTATTTTTCTTTTGGTCATAAGCATGTTCTCTCATTAATTTCTTCAGATGTTGGTGTCTGATGAAGTGTTGATTGTTCTCGCTGTATATTGCTGTTAACCGATCTGTTTTCTCAGGCAAAGTATACTAGTCTACTATAGATACATCATGATGAATTGATGACAGTTAGCCCACATAAGCCTGCTACTGGTGGGCAACATGCGAAGAAGCAACTTCTGAATTTTCTGGTGAGCCAACTTGTGCATATTGAACAAGTAATTACTAGTACACACTAGATAAGCATCATGTCAGTAGTATTTGATTAGTGCTTGGCTACATGTAGAACCAGCGAAAGTATGGAAGGTTCTCATTTTGAAATGCCAATGGTTTCAGCTGCATTACTCCCAAGAAAACACAGCAAGAAAACAATAGTTTGGTCACATAACCTAACTTGCAAGGGACTACTCCACTGACAGTGTTGCTAGCTGTTCTACTTCTACACCAAGGCCATGCTTACTACTACACCAGTCAAGAAGCATCCTAGAGGTTTGGGTTACAGTTTTTTGAGAGACCCAAAGAGAGACCAATTTTGCTTGGGAAGTGATCAATTGCAATTAATTACTATAGCTATCATGGTTAATTAACAAAACATTGGTGCCTTGCATTGTTTGCCTGGGGTTCTGAACTCTTCTGAAGCAGGAGCAGCAGAAAGGCAAAGAGGCAAGAAGCATGGGCACACACTCGATCAGACAGGTAGTAGCAGCTGCAGCATTGGTCCACAGGGAGTAGTAGTGGTAGTGGCTTTGAGATTCTCACAAGTTGCAGGTGACGTAAACGCTGGCCCATTCGTGTCTGAAGATGCCTCGGAATTCGTGCTCAGGGAGGCGTGAATTATCACTGGGATTCCTCCATCTCTGGTAGTGGTAGCGAGCGAGCCGGCTACAGTGTTGCTGCACCGTAGTTAAGTATATTGGTCGGGTTAAAAGGTTAAACTAATCCAGAGGTTAGATGAGATCTACTCCTATCAGTAAGCAGAGAGGGTAAAGTTTAGCTGTAGTACTTGTTGTCCTTGTTGTCTCATCGATGTGTCTGATCTGAAGCAAACACACTTGTCCTAGCTGCTCATCAAGTCAAACGGTTGCAGCTCAAAGCATGCAACTTGCAGTATGCACCATGGTTTGTTTAGAGGAGTAAACTGGGTCAGGTTTTGGAATGGAATCTCACTGATTTATTTATTTCCCGGCTGTTGCTGTGTGCCTGTGTGCGTTATGGGCAAAACAGTACCTGCCATTCGTGTTACTACTGCATGTCTGAACCACCAGAGGCGCTAGGCGAATAAGGTTTGATTCATGAGTATACATTTTTTTTTTAGCTGGATGCACACTGCTGCATACTACACCAATACATATCTAAATACCCATTTGATTGCGTGTTGAAGTAGGTATATATACTCGTCGATACATGCATAGTGTGCGTCTTCCATGCGATAAACAATGAGATATCTAAAACAATACCCTCTATTTCAGAACGCAATGCGTTTTAACTTTATCAAAGTCAAATTTTTATCTAAATTTGATAAAACAAATAGACAAACCTAGCAATATTTTTATAACAGAACATATACTTAGAAAAATGTATTAAATAATTGATTTTAATGGAAATAATTTTGTTATAAATGTTGCTATATTTTTCAATACATCTAATTAAACTCAGTTAACTTCAAAAAAAGTCAAAATATCTTACACTCATTATATCTTTAAAAAGTATTGCTTCATTATATGCTGAATTCATGTCAGGAGGAGGTAGTATTGAGTAATCCGCCACTACATCTGTCTCAAAATAAATCTAGGATTGAAGGGACATTTCGTAGCACTGTGCCAATCTGGAAAAAGGGAGTAGTTAACTTTGGAGTGGCGTTAAGAGTACCCCGGTCTCATTGGCATTTTCGATAAAGTATGCCGTGGCCCATGTTCCCAGTATCCAGCCCAATCATGGGAACATATGGGCCGTCTACTCCGTTTACGATTATTTGAACGGGCCAGATTTAGCCTATGGGCCTTATCAGAATGAAAGGCCACAGCCCATTAATCTACGGGGCTCGTCGTGATCGTCGTCTTCCTCAGTCCCCCAAACTTCCCAAGCGCCGAAATCCACCTAACTGTCCCTTAAAAAAAAAAAAGAAATCCACCTAACTGCCCAAAATCGCGCGAGCCGAAACCCTATCGCCGCCGTGCCCCCCCTTCCCCTCCCCCTTCGACCTCGCCGCCGTTCTCCCCTGCGCTTCGCGCCACCAAGAATCCCCCCGTCGTCCTCGCTCGGCGCCCGCAGAGGCAGAGGTGACACCCCTCCTCGCCACCACCGTCGCCTATATGTAAGTATTTACGAATTTATTTCGTTTAATTGTTGCGGATTGGGGTTGCGGTTTGCGTGTGTGCTACGATTTTGCGAGAGCGATTTGAGCAATGTATGATGATCTGTGCTTGTTTTGAGCAGATAGAAGTTGTAGAATTGGACCAATGGAGATCGTCACGAGGGGGGATAGAGACGGGAGAGGTGCGGTGGATGGAGGCCTCGGGCGAGTTCCGGTTTCCGCCGCCGCCGGCGATGGCGTCGACTTGATCAGCGACCTCCCTGACGCTTTGCTCGAGCTCATACTCTCCTTCCTGCCGGCAATCGACGCCGTGCGCTCGTCTGTGCTGTCCCGGCGGTGGCGGCGCGTCTGGACCCGCGCCTATGCTCTCAATCTCTCCGATGAGCAGCACCAAGGCCGGTTCCTCGCCATCGCCGGTGCCGTGCTCAAAGGGTACGCCAAGCCCGACATTCCCTCGCTCAATGTGGCCATCACTCACCCATCCAACCTCGGCCAAGACACCGCTTGGTGGCTCCTCGACGCGATGGAGCGAGCGGTCTGCTCGCTAAGCGTCATGGTGACGGGGCCGTGCACGATGGACAGGTTCGTTCTACCCGCCACAGTGCGAGCGAAGGCCGTCAGCTTGCAATTGAGCAACCACTTCGCCAGGCACGGCGTGCTTGTCCTCCCGGAGCCCAAAGAAGCCACGGATTTCACCAGATTGATGGAGTTGAGCCTCTCGAAATTGCGGGCACCACCAAACCTCGGTGAATTCCTGTCAAGGTGCTGCCCCCAACTGAGGAAGCTGCGCCTCAGCAGTGGGAAGCCGGCTATGTGGCCACTGGTGCTCGACATGGACATGCTCAAAGAGCTCGAGGTCAATGCCATCCAAACTTTGAGCAGTCTGGAGGTGTCAGCCACAAACCTCCAGTCACTCGCCGTGCACTAATGCTTCGGGAAGTTGCCACAGTGGGGCAAATACACCGTTGTAAAGCTCTTGGCTCCGAGGCTTGAAGAGATCTATTGGTCTGGTTATCCCCCAAGTGATCTCATCTTCCTAAGCGGCACTCAATCTGTCAGACGGCTGGCTGGCCTCGTCTTCTACTTGCCTGGGAGACGATACATGACCACCGGCAGCGAGCAGCTCCTGGAGATGTGTCCTGTTGCTGATAAGCTCTATGTTTCCATCAAAATTTCAGATGGAACCAACCAGAGCATGTTAGATCAAAAGGTATGTTTTTTCTCCTAATTTTTCTGTTATGCTTGGGCTGGGTGACTAATAAGTTTGTTTTGAGAAATTAGATGACCAATCGATCACTTAATACTAAATATTTTGTATGGTTTGATGAGGACTGAACTGTGTTTATCCATCATTATCTTATCTTTCGAAAGCGTATACTGAGTGGAAAAACGAGGAATAGAGTCATTTCTCCAAATTTTGAAATGATGTGATGGATCAGATGGTTTGATTTCTCAAACCAAACAACCTTAAGTGTCAAGACCTCATTCCCCTGCACCTGTGGGATATATACTTATTCTCTTCATCTTTTAATAATTGACTGTTTTTGCAGGATGGTACAAACTTGGACCACTACTTTTTCAATATTTTTTGAATACTTGGAACTAGCTACTAGAAAAGTATGATGCAGAATAAATAGATTACTCATAGATTATTATTGTCACATGGTTAAAATAGATGAGTCAATTAAATGTTGCCAATTACTAAAGGTTAAGAGTACATGAGTTTATTTTTCTAGACCGGTCTAAGCCATTGGTAGATAACTTTATACATCACCACTTTGACAAGGAGTACATGGTTGCTAATGAGCGTATTGTGAATTTTGGATGTCATATTGGCCCACTGCCCACACAATAGAACATACTTTGTTCGTGTATTGTTTTGTTCTGTCTTATTTCATGACTGTGTTTGCTAAAGAGAATTATTAGTTTTATCTTAGCAATACACTCCATTCAGTACAACACGGGTGCTACATAAACTTCAGCTGTAATAGTATATTTTTTCTTATACAGTATATTTTTCATGCATGCAGGACTTGATGGAATACATACAACAAATTCCTAATGTCAGGGTACTCTACTTGCATATGGTCGGGATTCTACGATTCATTCACTGTCCCATCACCCCAATTTTTTCGGCTTTCCTCAGGCGATGCCCCAACCTGACACGGCTTTATATCGATCTTTCAATGTTGCACCAGTTCTCAGAACTGCATCCAAATGAACTTATTCTTCCTGTGGAGGTAAAGTATTTACACCATGCATAAGTTACCTGAACATGTGACAATTTGGAGGAGTAATTTGGGGAACTTTCACTATTAACTTGATCTAGCCTAAAAGGGCAAATATATGTGTACAAAAGGGATGGGAAAAGTCTTAAATACCCCTGATACTCTTAACAGAACAATGTGGTTGGAGCTGATGCTGTGACACAATTCTTTTGAAGTTATAGTTTCAATGTTGGATCTCAAATGTTCTTACATAGGACAAATAGAAGGAATTTTGCGATGAATGATTGTTTACCTAACTAACTGCATGAAAAACTTTGGGCCTGATCGGTAGCTGTTGCTGCGGCTGTGCTGCAGGCATAGTGAGGCACATAGACTGTTGCTTTGCTTGCTGCTGCAACCTGCTGCCGCCGCAGCAAAGGCAGCCGAGCAGCGCCTTTCAGAGTTGATTAAATTTGGCTGTTTGATCTGATGGATACAAATTTTACTTAATCACACATCAAAATTCTTACATTTTTGTTTAACAATATAAAGAGAAATTCCACATGGTCCATGTGCTAAAAATGAAAAAAAAAAGTACATGCTATTGGAGTTATTCTGCCTTGATTTGATTTCTCTTTCTTTGGAGTTCGTCTTAATTTCCTGATTTGATTTATGTCTCTTTTCTGTGATCTACCAGAACAATGATGCCACTACTCAGCAGCAAGGCCACGCCGACCATCCTTGTGAAATTGCTCCGAGAGATCAACTGCAACTTGCCCTGCTCCGAGACATACGGCTCAATGGTTTCGTGGGCACGGACGGTGAGATGGAGCTTGCCAATCTCCTCTTCGGAGCTGGGGCTCCCCGTCCGGTGCTCCAGAGGATATCAATAACTTCGTTTCCTGAGCTCAGGGGAGGTGCTCATGGGATTGCAGCGAAGATGACGGCTCAGTTACCACTCCTGGGAGGGCACTGGGAAGTCTGCAGCAGAAACTTGGAACTGACTTGGACCAGGACGACAACACGCTGCTAGATTTCTTTCTTGTTTGAGATCACGTCTGATAATTTGTTGCTTGTGCAATATGAGTTACTGAAACTATGCTAGAAAGCGGCATGCGTAGGGAATAAACTATTTCGCTGTAACCATACTCCAACAGTTATCTCTAAGTGCAAGCATCTCTTTATAGGTGATTACATGACTACATGAGTCGAGCAAAAAGAACTCTTCATCTATAGCAAAAGCACGGTCAATTTCAGGCTATTCTTACTACATGAGAGACCTGATGGGGTTCTTGCTCTACATCAAAATTTCACATTGTTGCATCCTACACTGGATGCAGATGTCTCACATGACGCTTTGCTCCTCAATCAGCAGCAGAGGAGAGCTTGTACTTGAGGTAGGCTCTGATGAAGGTGTCCAGCTCGCCGTCCATGACGCCGGTGATGTCCGACGTCTCGCAGGCGGTGCGGACGTCCTTGACAAGCTTGTAGGGGTGGAAGACGTAGTTGCGGATCTGCTGCCCCCACTCCGCCTTCACCGCGTCGCCGCGGATCTGCTTGATCTCTGACGCGCGCTGCTCCTCCGCGATCACCAGCAGCTTCGCCTTCAGCCGGCTCAGGGCCTTTATCTTGTTGGCCAGCTGGCTCCTCTCCTCTGCAGGGTTTTGGCAAGAAAAAAGGATGAGAAAAAGTTGGATCATGTAGCTCCAGTTCTTGATGCAAATGCATTTCCCAGGTAGTACACATTTAAGTCATGGAATTTATTCCGTGATAAAACTGAATTTAGCTACAGATTTAACTATTGTCACATGGAGGGAATTGGAGGTTTTTGCTAGTATGAGGGATTTTTTGTTTACAGTTTTTTACTTCAAGTCTTCAACCTTCATTAGTGACCATATCATATTGAACTAAGATCGAGTGTAGTATTCTAACCAAACATGACACATTATCTATATGTGAAAGCATGGAGATCAAAAAAAGAATTACTAGTATTCAGTTTTACAGGTACATACCTGTGCAACGAACAGCGATGCCAGTGGGAATATGAACCATGCGAACAGCCGTCTCCACCTTGTTCACATTCTGTCCTCCTTTGCCTCCTGCTCTAGTGAAGCTTATCTCCAGGTCCTCTTCAGGTATTTCCACATCCATGGACTCCTCTGGCAGTAGAGGCATGACTTCAACACCAGCAAAGCTTGTCTGCAGAAATTAGCACATTGAACAGATATTTGAGCATAAACAGAGTAGATGACTTTCTCTTTTAACTTGTGAGAGTATGGATACAAATCACAAAGGTGGAACTGAAAATGCAAATACCTGCCTAAGCCCTTTGGCATTGAATGGGGACTGACGAACAATTCTGTGTGTCCCCTTCTCCCCAGAGAGATAACCATAGGCATATCTTCCCTCTAATTCAACGGTAGCTGATTTTATTCCAGCCTCTTCACCAGGAGATTTCTCAACCACTCTTGTCTTGTACCGTTGCTTCTCTCCCCACCTAACATACATCCTCAGTAACATGTCCGCCCAGTCCTACAAAAATATCAGTCCATTTTAAAAGATTGTAATCACATTTTGTTAATCTATAATATGATCGTTCTCAGAAAAACACAAAACATTATATATCGTTATTCTTCTGTTAGACAAACTACATATAAGTTCAAGGGCCCATCTTTAAAAATATATATACTACTAGTACATATATAACTTACACCTGGAACTGGATTTATAACCATCAAGAGGTCATTATCATATCATAACTCACATTTGCGCTAGTTTTCATCTGATTTATTCAGAAACCTAAGGCCATCTTTTATAGTAACTGATAAACTAGAACCTGTACAAGAGAATTTCTATAATGGCATAGAACCAAATTCACCGTATTTGGTATTACAACTACAATGTTAGCACTAACAAAAGCTTAAATTTATACTAAAGCAACAAGAGCAAATGAATAAGACATAAAATCCTAGAAAACTAAGACAGCTGCTATCTTTCCTACGATGTGCTAATAAGGAAGCATGAGAATTAGTCAAAGCATACCTGGGCATCGGTGCCACCAGCACCTGCAGTAATATTAATCACAGCACCTTCCTTGTCATATGGTCCAGAAAGAAGTTGTGTCATCTCAAAGTTATCTAGTGCTTTGTTTAATGCCTTTATGATCTTTGAGGCTTCTTCAAGAAGGCTAATATCTATAGAGTCTAACTCCTCAGTGAGCTTAACAATGGTATCAGCTTCTTCAACCTGTAGATAACAATGGAAGGGCATAAACATGAATTAGTATTGGTAACCAATTATTTCCACAAATAATAGTTCTTCAACCAAAACAAATAAATTATGTTAATTCGCAACTGCAGTATGGACTATGGATATATGCATCAAATCTTTATACATTTTATTAATTATCATTACTTGTATTTATAAATACAGCAAATCTGTTTTATTGATAAGAATAAAATCATTCTGCATCATTTCCAGTATTGGATGAATAACAATATTGAGTAGGTCAAACCTGCGACTTAAAATAATTGAGAAGCTTGACTCTATCTTTGACCTCTGTCAGAGCAACAAGTATTTCCTGTGCCTTGGAAGGATCATCCCACAAAGAACTATCTCCAGATTTCTTCTCAAGTGAAGCGATTTCCTCCTCAAGCTGATTTAAACCAGCAGATTGTCTGATCTCATCAACACGCGCTACAGCCAGCTCAACATCTTTCCGCAAAGCATAGAAATCTGTCACCAACTTCCAATCATAAGAATCAGACCTCTGCTATTCATGGACTGAAAGAAACACAATCTGCTATGCTGATTTAAGAAAGTGACCAAATTGATTACCCTGCATGGCCCATTCGGTAGCCTCCGAACTTTCTGCAACGCTCGATTGGCTTCCTGATCCAGAGGATGCGGATTGCACTGTGTTGACCCAAGTCTGTCAATGTTTCATCCAGAGGATGAGAAAACTAACGCATAAAAAGCAAACCATTTCGCCCTAATTAAGCTAGCATCAGTTTAAACTCTCGAGTGCCCAACAACAAGCACCACAACAAAAATTTCTTGTATCCTTATGCTGTTATGAAAAATTTAACATTCCGTATCGTCTAATCTATGCAATTAGTTTTTTAGTCGCAAGAGTAAAAATCTGAAGCCAGGAAATACCTGCACGATAGTGTAAAACAACTGATATGTTAAGCTCACCACGAACGGAGGGCCGGCGGAGGCGGCTGCTAATGCAAGGTACGGATACGTGAGTAACTCCGGCGGAGCTGAACCTCCGGTGAGCGGCGGAGCTGGGGCACGGAGAGGCGAGCGCGGCCGCCAGAAGCAGCCGCGGGCAGTCAATCATTGCCGCCCTTCAGCTATATTACAGGACACGGGAACGGACGGGAGTGACCACCGGTAGGCGGTAGGTGACCAGGCGGCGGCGGCGGCGGCGGCGGCGGCGGCGACGGCAAGCGGAGCAGGCGGAGGTAGAGATGAGGCGGGAGCAGAAGCGAGCGACTGGCGAAGAAAGTGGATTGGAAGCTGAAAGACGGGGAGGCGGAGAGCTTTTCTCTCCTCTGTGATAAGGATCGGACGGTGGAGATTACCAGTGCTCATATAACTAGATCGGACTAATTAGCATTTGTATTCCCCCAAAGTTCTTTGATTTAATTTATTCTTGACATATAAATCATTTTGACATGGAGTTTGAGGACTTTTTTGGTACAACTATTCTAAAGCTGGAGTGGAGTTAATGAGTCGGAGAAATATCACTTCACCCTCATAATGTAATATATAATTTTTAGGAGTGCATATATGTACTACTCCAGCTCCACTAAACAAAAATATTGGAGTTGAAATGTACCAAACGTGTCCTGAGTGGTGAAAATAATTACCAGGGGAGCTTTTGATTTGAATGGGCATAATTGTCTCAAAATGTTATGCTGGTTATGCAAATTCTACATACAACTAAATCGGACTAATTAGTGCTCGTACAAAAATCACTAATAGCAATAGGACTTTAAAAAAAAAAACAGTTTGCCACCTTGTAACATTCTTCAAGAGGGAACCACCACATCAACGCAAACCAACAGTTAAAAATTATTATTGGAAAATGACTACTCTGCCGAGACCTAGCGGTAAAATTTTGCCAAGATCTTAATAGTTCATATTTCACAATAATAGTTCGTAATAAATGGAATAGCATATTAAATAATAGTTCGTAATAAATTGAATAGCATATTAACTAGGGAGAGAATGACACGGGCTCTACATAAATTTGGGCTAATTTGATAACCATGCAAATAAGTGACAGATTTTAGGAGCAAATATTGTGCCAATGTCTAGGCCCTTGTGGAGCACAAGAACTCCATAGAATGGCAGGTCCTGCATACTTTGTAGAACTGTGCTAGTTCGTTAAGACTACTTCAGCACAGTTCTACAACAAACCAAGCAGCAGAAATTCCAGTTAGAATAATTTAGATGCTAACAATCAGCATACCTAAATGATTCCACCGTTACCACACAGAATGGCAAATCATTCCTGCTATCCCAACAGAATTTCAGAGGTGGCAATAAAGGGCTCAAAATAAACACGAAACACTCCAGCAACTTGGGAGAATTGGATCAAAATTCAATCTGTTTAGGTACAATACGAAGGTTCAGGGCATAAACTTCAGGTGTTACATTCAAAACCCAGAATAATTTTTCACCATCTAATAGCTACTGAAGCAACTGGGAGTGCATTCTTGCTGCTAAAAACGGCATGGTCTGGCTTTGTGCTTAAACCTCCTGGACGGTCAAACCTGAATGAAGAAATACACAATCAGTAAGAACACTGGTTGGTCAATCCAACACAAGAAACTTTGTACTGAATGCACACCAGTGGTAAAAACAGTGAATCACGGAACAATAGGGTAAAACATGTACAATTTCAGGATTATAGAGCTTGATCATATGTATTTCGTGAACAATCTATGATCAAGGATAGCTCAAAGGCATGAAAAATTGGCTTGCCTGAAGGCTGCACCAATTGTACAAAAAAGCTAAGCGTACCAGGTATTCGTTTAGTATATTTGATCTGAAACTGAAATGTTATGCCCAGTGCAGTGATTACTTTTGGTCGTTTTCTGGTTTTACAACGACCAGGCAAATGACATTTTCCACTTTGTCAAACAAAAGTTTGACATATCGATGGTTCTATGGGATCGACAAGTTATTTGTCCATTATGCCATTTCTACAGGCATCAATATATCATAAGGAATGGCAATTAAAAGCTATACAAAGAGGATCACGAAGTGCACAATCTCAATTTGACAGATATTAATGAACCTTAAATGATCTGTATCCCACAGTAAGATTTCCATGATGATCTATCATTGCACACAATGTTCAAGACTAAATGGAAGACCATTCATCACCAATTCCACCTGATTAGGATGCTACGACAATAAACCCACTTTTGAACCCTTTGGAGATTTAACGATTCGTCTCAACAAACTAATTTCGCACACAGAATCGACCCCATACGACCACTACCACTTAGAAGTTAGAACATCATCATCAATGAAACAAGATGACAGCACAGCCGTTGGATGGGGCGGATGTGGTTGTATAACGGACCTGGGGGGAGCGACTGCTTGAGCTTGTTGGCCTTGTCGGCGTCGAAGACGCAGAGGGTGTAGAGGTACTTGGAGCAGCGCACCTTGAACTTGACGGCGTCCTTTGTCCTCTTGATCCTCACTGACCTCGCGTCCTTCCTCCTCGCCGTCAGGAGGAAGTCCTTGATCTCGTGGATCTGCTTCGGCTGCGCAGGATCAAAACACAAACCAAACAACGGGAGTCAAATCGCACCGCACCGCGCAACCGACGCTAGCCAGGCGTAGCTTCGCCGGCGGGGAAGAGAAGAGAGGGGAGGAGGAAAACTCACCATTGTGGAAGGCGCTGCTGCTGGCTGAAGGCGGCGGCGGCGCAGGTGGAGGACGAGGAGGCGTGCGAATGGGAAACCCTAGTTGCTTTATAGGAGAGGCGAACCTGCTACTCTTGGGCCCAACTGATAGGGTCGGCCCAGTCAGGACTAGGCCTTCGGCCCAACAGGGTAAATACCTTCTCCTTGGAATAAGTTCAGTTTGTGTCCCTCATCTTCACCTCCAGTCTAAAAATCGTCCCTCAACTCCAATACCAGAAATGTTTACCCCTAAAATTATGAAACTGTTCAAATCAGATCCTAAGACAGTATACCAGGGTGTTTTCGCTGACGTGGCAATGTAGGACCCACATGTCAGTAAAAAAATAAATCCTAGATGCTTATGTGGCAAAAATAAAGTGGGACCCATCTGGCATACTCAATCCATTTTTTTTCTCTCCCTCCCTCCTCTCTCTCTCTCCCCTTCTTCTCCCCATCTCTTCCTTCCGATGGCGAGCATTTGGTGAGGGCACGGGGCGTCGTGTTGGCGTGGGCTCGGGACGACAACGGCAGCTGCGGGCATGGGCATCGACGCGGGGGCTGGTGTGGGTGTAGGCGGCGGCGGGTTCGGAGCAGCGGTGGAGCGCCGGCAGGTGGAGGCGGCGGGCATCGAGAGCGGCGTCGATGGGTAAGCGAAGCTAACGGCTTGCATCGAGAGCAATGATAGATAGTGGCATCGGGAGTGCCAACGACAGAGGACGACGAAAATTTCGACGAGGACAAGACGAGCCGCACCCGTCGCTGCCCGCACTAGCCGCCACCCGCACCTGCGCTCCGCCACCGCCCCACGCCTGCGCCAGTAGCGGCGCCGGCACCCATGCCCTCCGCTTGCCACCGGATGGAAGAGAGGGGGAGAAAAAGGGGGAGAGAGAGGGATGAGGATAGAAAAAAATGGATTGTGAGTATGATAGATGTGTCCCACTTTATTTCCACATAAGCATCTAGGGATTTATTTTATTACCGACATATGGATCTTACATTGTCACGTTAGCGAAACCATCCTCGTATACTACCCTAGGACCTGATTTGAACAGTTTCTCGTAACTTTGGGGTTAAAAATTTCTTGTATTAGGGTTGAGGGACGATTTTCAAACTTGAAGTGAAGATGAGGAACCCAAAATGAACTTATTCCCTTCTCCTTTAGGTAGGTGCTAATTGCGTTAACTCTTAGGCTGGCAGGTGGGACTACAGAAATTGCCTTTCTCCAAGAAATCGTGGCACGATAATGTCCAAGACGGGTTGACGAAGGTAGCTGCTACTGCAAGATACGGGGTACGTGAGGAACTCAGGTGGAGCGGGGTACAGAGAGGCGTGCGCGGCCGCCAGAAGCAGTCACGAGCAGTTAATCATTGCCGCCCTTGTTTGACCGCTCATCTTATTAAAAAAAATTACGTAATTATTAATTTTTTTAATTATTTGATTCATCGTTAATATATACTTTAAAGCACATATATAGCTTTACATATTTTAAAAAAACATTAAATAAGATGAGCGGTCAAACGTGTGTCAAAGAGTCAATGGTGTCAAATATTTAGGGAATAAGGGAGAGGGGCGCAGAAGTTGGCAAGGATGGCCTCCGGCAAGGGGGTCTCCGAGGACGGCGGGGGAATGGACAGCGGTGCAAGGAGATGACGCGTGACGGGAGCAGAAGCGAGCGACTGGCCAAGGGTATGGCTGTGATAAGGATCGGACGGCAGAGATTAATCGTAAATAATGATTGGCAAAAAAATGTGAGACGAAAATACCCGAGAGGGTAGAGCAGAGTCTTGAGCCGTTCCCAGCATTTTGGGCTGCATATCAAGAGGAAAAACATGAAGTTTTTGAATTAGCAACATGTCTCGAGGACCAGGTGCTGTGCACAAAAATCACTAACAGCAACAGAACTTTTGAAAACTTAATTTGCGAGCTTTACATTCTTCAGGAGGGAACTACGACAATAATGCAACCCAACAGTAACGAATGATGGATTTTGTAACTGGTCAACAAAGCAGCAAAAATTCCATTTTGAAAAATTCGTTGTATATGAACCTGCATACCTAACTGGTTCCTGCTATGTTAAGACAATTTCAGAGGTAGCAATCCAGGGTTCAAAACAAATATGCAACACTCCAGCAACATGAGAGAAATGGAGCAAAAATTCAATCTGTTTAGGGACAATACGACTGGTAGCTGTCTCCAACAAGGAGTACCATCACAACCTGACTCGACGGTTCAGGGCATAAACTTCAGGTGTTACATTCAAAACTCAGAATAAAATTTCACCATCTAATAGCTACTGAAGCGAGTGGGAGAGCATTCTTGCTGCTACAAACAGCATGGTCTGGTGCTGATGCTTAAACCTCCTGGACGGTCAAACCTGAAAAAATAAATTCGCAATCAGTACGTTAGCAATGGCTGGTCAATTCAACGAAATTTTTGTAGCAAATTCACAGCAGTGGTAAAAACTGTTAAGCTCAGAAAAACACTAGAAAACATGTACAGAACTATATGTATTTCATGAACAGATTATGAGCCAAAGATAGCTCAAAGGCATGACAAATGGGGTTGTCGGTGTAGGCTGCACCAATTATACGAAAAACCTTAGTTGGTGTAGGTGGATACCAGGTACTCGTTTAGCACATTTGATCTCAAACTGAACCGCTATGCCCAGCGCAGTAATTACTTAAGCTGGGGTTTTCGTTTTCCTAAGACCAACAAAATGGCATTTTCCATTTTGTAAAACAAAAATTGTCGTATCAATGGCTCTATAAGATTGGCAAGCTAGTATTTATACATAATGACATTTATACATACATAAATATTTTCATAGAAAAGGACGATTAAAAGCTATAAAAACAGAAAGATGATTGCAACGGCACAATTACACCCTGACTCGAAGTCAGGAGTCCAGACTACATGTACTTTTTATTGCATGTATCATACAGTAAGATTTCCACGACTATTTGGAAGGCACTAGTTGCCAGTATCATTGCAGACAGTGTTCTAGATTAAATGGTAGGTCATTTATCACAAATTCCACCTGACTACCATGCCAAAATAGCACCAAAACCATTACATACCACAATAAACCTACTTTTAAACCACAAAGCATGGACATCTAACGATTTGTTTCAACAAACGCATTATTTCGCACACAGAATCGTCGTCCTACGACCACTAGCACTACTACTTCATAACATCATCAGCAACAAAACAAGATACACATAGCCAAATGGATCGGATGGACGAGGATACGGACCTGGGGGCAGCGACTGCTTGAGCTTGTTGGCCTTGTCGGCGTCGAAGACGCAGAGGGTGTAGAGGTACTTGGAGCACCGCACCTTGAACTTGACGGCGTCCTTGGTCCTCTTGATCCTCACCGACCTCGCGTCCTTCCTCCTCGCCGTCAGGAGGAAGTCCTTGATCTCGTGGATCTGCTTCGGCTGCGCAGGATCAAAACACAAACCAAACAACGGGAGTCAAATCGCACCGCACCGCACCGCACCGCGCAACCGCCGCTAGCCAGGGATAGCTTCACGGACGGGAAGGAGAGGAGAGGGGAGGAGGAGAACTCACCATGGTGGAAGGCGCTGCTGCTCGCTGCCGATGAGAGGTGAGGAGGATGAAGGCGGCGGTGGCGGCGCAGGTGGAGAAGACGAGGAGGCGAGCGGATAAGAAACCCTAGTTACTTTATAGGGGGATCGAACCTGCTACTCTTGGGCCCAACTGATAGGGACGGCCCAGTAAAGGACTAGGCCTTCGGCCCAACAGGGTAAATACCTTCTCCTTTAGTTAAGTGCGAAATTGCGTTAACATCTCTGAGGCTGGCATGTGGGACCCACCCGTTTGCAGACTACAGAATTTAACATCCTCCCAGAAATAGGCAATATTACTTAGGAATGCGATTAAAGGGTTATATCTGACTCCTTTTTAACCAATCTAATCAGTTACCTGATAATCTGAGCACAAAGCCTTAACTCGGAAAAGTTCACACGAAACATTTAGCAAATTTTTGCATTGATCATCATAACTCGTAGTAGTTGTTTCGTACTACTCAGAACATACTACTAATGCTATATTTACAAAATAGCAGCACCGAGAGCTCTTGTAGCAGAAGCTACCGAGACAAAGAAACAATGGAACTCCACTATCCCAGGTAATCCAATGGAACTCCTCCTTGATATTGCTCTTATGCACAGCAAAATTCTGACTTCCCAACTTGTTGGCATAAAGTACTTCAAAAGGTACATAAGCAAAGGCAAAGCACTCCCTTCCCTGATAATAAATCTGAAAATCAATAAAAACAATTTTAGTTTGAATAGGATAGATATCCCCAAGCAAGTAGCATATCTTCAGTATGAGGTATGCTTGAATATGAGTAATTCTGAAAGCGTTTGTGATGAATGTCAGAATGTTCAAGCTTTGCATGGGAGGCATGCTCTAGAATATGCCAATAGGAAAAGCACACTTATAAACGCTGAAATTCTACTGTTGTCTTTTTTTTTTGTCCTCTTTCAAAAATGAGGTATCACAAGCAGCATGCTGCAGAAAGCTGTATCAAAGCTAAGCTAACTTATGAAATAGCACCTTCCCTAGTTTCCAAGTTGTAGAATATCATCACCTCAATTTTAGAAGTAGAGAGTTACATCAAGCTTGCATCGTGTGAACAGAAAAAAAGGTAAAAAAAATCAATTTGATATTCTTCAAACTAACCAGACCTGAACATCTGTAGTTGATGATGAACTTGTTTACTTTTGTATACAATCCTGAATGATTTCAGAATACAAATAAGTATGAATATAATTTAAATGCCAGTGAATACCAATCGTAAATATTTGAGTACAATTAGAAATGGAATCTATTGTGAAAGAAATATGTTCTCACTCAATTCCATTGAGCCATGTAAGCAAGTAAATACATACCCTTGGATTGAAAAAAGAACAAAACAGAGAGAAGAAACATCAACCATCTGATTGGGGCATGTAATAGAGTCCTAATTGGGACATGCAATAGAGTCATTAGCTGTCTAGTCAAAGGAAGCTATATCCGGGAGAGGCCACAAGAAACTTCGAGAAGAATTAGGAGACTCCTCACAATGCTCATTGAGCAGATTGACAGTAAAACCAAATTTGGGACAACCGAGAAGAAAAATGTGCTGCCACTTTCCGCTCGTCGATTCACACCAGCTCCCCATTCCCACATCACGGCTCCACATCATCCAACTCGCCGACAAACGGAGGAGCAAGGATGAAGAATCTTCGAGGGGGAGGAGCATCAGATTCGCTGGCTGCAACAGCACAGCTGCTAGAGTGATCCATCATCGGATCCAACTGTTACACTACATCGAAGAAACCTGCAAGTGAGGAGAATGGGTATAGAGTGAAGGGGAGAAGAGGAGAGGGGAGCAAAGTGCTCCACTGACGACGGAGATGACACAGAAGCCGATAGAGAGATGGTCAGATGGAGAAGTGGCGGTGGTGTAGGTTGATGACTAAGTGACTGAGCAAATTATGGCCCAAGATAAAAAAGAAGGGCCAATTTTGTATGATAGAAACATTCTCAAAACTTATGGCAGCAGCAGCCCCAACCTCCATCCTCTTTTATTTGGCCCGCTGGGCTTTAATCAGACTGAGTCCATTAGACCATATGGCCCAAGTTTAAAAGAAGATCAATATGATACAATATGGATAAATATATTTGAATTGTGTACTCCAAAACCTGCTTCTCAAGTATATGAACTTTTGAGGCGAAAAAAAATGTTGATCTTAAACACAATATTTGAACATTTAGTTGGAAACAAATATTTATCAACTCCTACAATTACGCAAAAGAAAACAAATTTAAAGCATAATCTCATCATCACATATTACGGCGAATATAAAGGTCATACGTGACTAAAGTGGCTAGTTAGATATATAAAAACTTTTAAAAAAATTACCAGGAGAAGAAACATATACTGTAAGATCTAATATTGCAGGAAAAGAAACATGATGATGCGACTTACCATACACTAGGATTAATTGTTTCACTTGTTGCCAAATGGGCCAAAATGCTGCCAAATATGCTCCATCAAGTCTCTTCTAAGTTGTGTATATGTTGGTTGAGCACAAACTATAGCATTTCTCTGTACCACTTCAGCAAAACAATCAGGAGGCACAGTGTTGATGTCTGGTAAAAGAATAGCCAATGTCCCTGAAATTTCATCCGAGTCAAAACAAGGGTTTGCCATATCTTTCTCATCCTCAATTGTCATGTTGTGAAGTATAATGCAAGCTTGCATGACTTTTACAAGAGTCTCTTGTTGAAAGAAACGAGTTGGACCACGCACAATGGCAAAACGAGATTGTAGAAGTTGAAAGGCTTCTTGTACGTCCTTCCTTGCTCTTTCCTGGTGTCGTGCAAATAATCGATCCTTTTCACTCTGAGGGAGGGGTACTGTTTTGATGAAGACATTGCCTTCTGGGTATATTCCATCAGCAAGATAGTAGCCTGTATTGTATTGCCTTCCGTTGACAGAAAATTGCACTGGAGTAGTTTGGCCTTTTAACACCTCGACGAACAACTGTGGTTGACTGAGAGTGATTATCTCATTGTTGGACCCAACAGCACCAAAGAAAGAATGCCATATCCAGCGGTCATGTGAAACAACCGCTTCAAGAATCATTGTCGCAGCACCATGATCGGTATGAGTAAGATGACGCTTCCATATAACTGGGCAATTTTGCCACTCCCAATGCATACAACCAATACTTCCTAACATGCCAGGGAAGCCCCGTGCCTCATTCATTTGTAGTATATGTTGCATATCCTCTCTAGTGGGGCTTCGCAAATATTTTTCACCAAAATTGTCAATCACCCCTTCCAAAAACCGATCCAAACACTCCATTGCTGTGGTAATACCAATTTCTACATATTTGTCAATGGCATCTCCAAGGGATCCACATGCTAACATACGAATGGCTACAGTGCATTTTTGCAAAGGTGAGAGCCCTTGACGACTGAGTGCATCTCTCCGATCGGTGAAATAGGGAGACCACTCACCTAAGGCACGGACAACACACAGAAAAAGGGGCTTCCTCATCCGGTACCTTGCACGGAATTGTTTATCACTGTAGATTGGATCTTTAGAGAAGTAATCTTTCACAAGTTGTCGATGACCCTCTTCACGATTCCTATTTACATATTTCCGTTCACCCCTTTGCTGGTGAGATGTACGGGCTTTCTGAGCTTCAATCTTGGCCTGAATCTTCACAGTGATCCGTTCAAGCAAATTGTCCAATACATTCTGCTCCGCAATGAATTCTCTCATAGTGTATATGCTGGTTGGATCGATGTTGTTATCTTCAGAATCATCTGAGCATGAAGATGTGTCTGATTGATGGGACATACCTGAAATGATAAAGGTGACTGTTTTTTGAGGTAAGAAGGGTGACTCATATCTAATGGTTCACACACAAAGTAAAATACTCTACTGATCCCAAATCCAGATAAAAGTTAAAGAACAGAATTGAGCTTAAAAAAATATACCTCACTTGTAAAATAAACTTCATAGCTAGATATGTAGGGTGAAACGGGAGGAACTCAAGGCCAGTTTTAAATTAGATTGGTACTAACATACTAATGATAGCCACTTTCGGAATCCATTATATTTTATCGCAGTTAATGAAATTCAAATGAATGGCATTGTTTTTCACGTGTCTACCTATAAATTGTGTACAAGAATCGAGGCCATTGGAATCCAATAAAATTTTAGTGAGAAACTGTATACTTCCGTTCTGCATACACTGTAATAAGAAATGAGTGGCATTGCATAAATACATTCAAGATGTGTTCACTACTGAGTTATTAGTCAAGGCCCAAATACATCCATGGTGCCAAACAGTGCCAGAACTGTTTTGCCTAGATTTCCTTTACTGCAAGATTTCTTTTGGCAACTTTACAGATCTTTTGCTATCATACATTACAAACCCTGGCAAGTAGCATAACTTACTAGCGTTTTAAAGCAGCTTAATACGAATCAAATGTCCTAATCGTTAATTCTGGGTCACCTAGTGAATCAGCAGCTGTGATAGTGAATGCCACACAAAAAAAGCAGATTAAAACTTTTCCAATATTCTAATATTCAAGGATTTGCTTGATATCTGAACAACTGCAGTACCCCAGTTCACGCTGACGACAAATAATTGGGCGCTCATTTAAACCATAAAAAAAACAATTAACATTAATTCCACCAAGAGATTCCCCGGTAAGAGAACATACTGGTCGTCTGGTCCCACGAGATAAGGGAAGAAGAAAAAAAAAATTACCTCCTTCGAGCGGGAGGTATATCGAGGGAGTGATAGATCGGTGAAGCCGTGAAGGCCACTTGGGTAAGATGGAGGGTGTACGCCCCGCGGCCACCCGTGCAGGCCTAGTCGAGGGCGCGACGGTGACGACAAGGAGGGCAACCGGCGGCGGACGCGCACTCGCGCAGGGACGTGAGATAGGGTTTCGCGCTGTTGTCGGTGCAGGAGGAGGCGGCGGCGGCCGGCGCGCGGCACAGCACTGATAGAAAGCGTAAAGTAGGAGAAAATGGGCGTCGGCGACCGCGGCCGGCGGCGGCGGAGGCCGGTAGGAAGCCAGCCGGCGGCGAGCGAGGAGTGTCAAGGGGGAGAGATGATTGTTGTCGTGGGCCAGTGGGAAGCAGGCCTTGTTCCGTTCATGGCCCGAACCTCTAATACGTAAATAAGGACTACTGCCTACTGGGCCGCCTGTTTCGGGCCAGACTGGACCGGGACAAGCTGCTTTGGCGATTTTTTGTAGAGTTGACTGCCTGTTCTCTACATCTTTACCTACATAAAACATTAACATCTGTAAAGTTTCCTTTGTCCATCTTCGCACACGCACGCGAGCGATCGAAAACAGAATTGGTTGTGCATCTCCGACCGCCGTTGCCGCAGCGCTGTCGCCGGATCTGGAGGTCGGTGACGGAAAGTGGCCGCAACGGCCGTCTGCTAGCTGCCACCGCCTCAGCCGCCGTCCTCGTCCACGCCCGCCAGATGCGGTGGTGGTCGACCTCCGTGCCGCTCCATCCACGCCCGCCGTCATTGTTGTCGCCGCACTAAGACTACAAGTGGGCCGGCCCGCGAACCCTAAATAAGTGGGTAACCGCTGGTTACCCACTTATTTAGCCTATGAGTGGGTTCGTGGGCCGGCCCACTTGCAGCCCTAAGCCACACCGTCGTCAGCCCCTAGATCTGGTCTAGCCGCCGTGTCCTCGTCGATGTCGCCCACTCACCCGCGCCTCCTCTCGCCACTCACCGCTGTCGGAGGCTGTCCGTGTTGTTGTCATCGCCGCTAGGTCCACCGCGGGCCTGTCGGTTGCTGGATCTGCCATGGCCGGGCTCGTTGCCGCAGGATTCGGCCGTCCTAACTACCGTTGCCTCCAACCCCGAGCCGCCGACCGCTCGGGACCGGATCTGCTGCCCACCGCCATAACTCTATCGTAAAGTCCATAGCCTTCACTCAAGACAAGCAAAGGTTAAATATGGGGGTGTTGTTGACGGTCCTTAAGTACCAAATATGCAAATATGACCGTCAATCCGTATATAATAACAAAAAAATTATATCCAACTTGGTGGTAGGGGTTATTACTGATCAATTCCAAGTGTGTTGCCACCAGAATTTCGCATCAACCACAAGTGAAGCCGATTGCAATCTGGATCGGAAGAAGCCGATATGAAGCATAGAAAGGAGAGGAAGTTGAGAGTCAGGTGTTGTACTTGTATCGGTTTCCATGCTTGGAGTTCGATTGTATCTAGATTAGGAAAAGCTTGTTTGTTTCCGTGTTTTATAATAAATGGAATCTTAAGTTTCCCTTATTTGTAACGGTCGTATATGTTAAGCCGACCGAGTCGTGTCCTAGTAGGAGTCGAATTACCCATGGGTATATATATATTATACACCTAGGTATTGTAAGAACACACAATCAATACAACTTTCGGTGTATCACCACCCTAGTTCGCTAGATTTTTTGACGAGATCGTGCACGGATCGTGCTGCATCGGTTTGGTCTGAACTACGGGAGGAGGTATATCTCGTCAAACTTCATGTGGATCGGCTATCTGGTACTTCCTCGGTTAGATCCAATATACTCAGATACCGATACATATGTCGTGTATCATATATATCGTCTGATTCGAGATCGACTTTGATGCATCTGTATCGGTTTATCTCTGTTAGGACTTCCTGGTTACGTCCAATATTCTAATCGAAATACTAGTTAGGACTTCCTCGGTTCGGTCTGATATTTTAATTAGGTTTCTACTGCTGCTAATGTATCAAAGCTGGACCTTATACGACATAATATATCTACCATCATACTTACTGCTAATCGGTTCATTTAGACCGGCTAGTGATAATCTTGGCGCAAATTGTCTCGATTGGGTCCGATCCTTCGGGCTAAGATTAGAACTAATCTATTTAGATGCATCGATTAGTGGCATGTATGGTTCTATCGGGATTTCAGTAGATAGTTTATCTTTATTGTGCTTCACTTCTTATTGCATCGGCTACCAGAGTCAACAGAGTGGTTACAGCCGATTCAATCTTATGTCTCTCGATAACACAGACGATCGGTCCAAAACTCTTGGCATTGGCTACCGTTATCGGCCCAGTGGCCGCTAACACCCGGGACTAATCTTAGTTTCATTATTCTTGTTGATTGCAGGGTCAAATCAGCTGGTATGTCTAGCAACCCCAATTTATAGGACCTACACTGGAGTTAAGTAGATCTCCCAAGCCTTTGGCATAGTACATGTGATCCAATTTTACGTCAACAAAGTGTTGGTGCAATATTTGTATGTAGGTTTTAAACACACACCCGACCAATCAGGCACAAGTACACAAATTCAACAGCCCACATGTCAGTCCAAACCGATTCATTTTTGTCCAATCCACTGTGCACCGTCATAGGGACCCACCTATGAGTGACCTAGTTGAAGTTAGTGGAGAGAGGCGGTTGCCCTGGTTCGGCCAAACTAGGCTCGACTACTCTCAAGCTCATCTTCCACGTGGCGGCTCTAGGAGCTCCTACTAGATTTTGGCAAAATTGGTTCTATATCATCCAAAGATCCTGAGTTTAGAAAAATACCATCCAAAGATCATGGTACACTTTAAAGCCACTCAAAAAAGTCACCGTTATGAAATTTAGCACTCCATCCAAAATCTTTCTTCCTGCCGTCAAAACAGACCAGTTTACGGCTTTGCCCCTTCGCCTCCGTGAAATTTCGTTCTCGTCTTCAATATTAATCCAATCTGCTATGCAACCTTGAACCTACAGTTCCAGGAGGAATCCGGAATCTTTGCCTTTTCTTTTCTTTTCTTTTGATTTTGTGTGATAGGATTTGGGAGTCGAATCTTCTCTGCTCCTATCCCCATCCGCTTCTTGTGGTTATAAACTTGTTAGGTCATGAAGGGTGCCGGCGAGTTGTCCGGCTGCTCGATGGGGAGATGCCGAGAGGGACACAGGAGAGAAAACGTGAAAACTGTAACAAAGGGTGACGGAATGGTAAATTTCTTAACAGTGAAATCTTGAGTGGTATTAAAGTGTACCACAACTTTTGGATGGTATTATTCTAAACTCAAGATCTTTTGATGGTACAGAACCAATTCTACCCTAAATTTTTGGTCTATTGCCACAGACAAACATCATTGTGTTATGGCAAAAATTGTGGCAATAGGGCATCAAATGCCACAAATGAGGGCTGGCAGCCGTGGCAAGTACTTGCGTTGTAGGAAGTTTGCGCCATGGGTTTTATATTGCGTAGAAGTAGGTCTCTATTACCACGACATAAAGCATTGCATTATGTAGTAGTCGCAAAGATCAATATTTGAGGCAATAGTGCAACCATCGTCGTTGCGGTAAGCTATGCTGCCACACCAATGTTTCATGGCAATAGAACCTATTTCCATCCAAATTAGGAAAGTGGACTCCCAACGAAACCAGGATGTTCTAGGCCGGGTGCTAGCTAGAGTAGTAATTGATAAGATAGATGTGGTGTCTAGGTTAGAGATTACCTTTGTTTTCTGTGTATCCCACAGATCGCTAGCTAGAGGTGGGTGGCAGGTGGTGACAACCCTGATATTTAGTCGAAACTACATTTGTAACCATTCACATTCAGATACGTCATAGAGCTATTTAGCTGAAATCACTCTGGCAGACCATTAGGAGTTAGTGCACGAGGCAATTGATAGGAAGTTACCTTAAAAACTTGGTTCTAAGTAGTTAAAACCCATAGGAAAAACCTCTCTAGCCTAGCTATCCTGTACTAGTGGTTGTTGTTTGGATTGCTTTAGCCTAGATAAGTTACGTGCATTCCTGAGTTCAATATTCCTTGGGCGACTTTAAGGTTAAGCGCTACAACAGTATTCCATGCGCTTGCGGATTTATCTGTGGTCGTAAGAAATACCAACATAGACGGAGGAAGAATAGTTCAATTCAAGATGGAGTTTCACATGTTTTTCACGGTGTCAGATATGTGTTAGCTAAGGAGGAGTCTAGTTTCGTTTGGTAAGACGACTGTGATGATACAAGAGAAGATGGAGTACTGTTGAAGGTGTAGTCTAGAAGAAAGTTACGGAGTTAGCGGAGTCTCTTGATGATGGTGAGTTTTGTTTAGGCTCATCGGACAACTTGTGATATAGCTAGGAAGAAGACAACCCAAGTCCAGAGGACGGGTGGATCTGCATGGTTATCCTATCAATTCTATGTGGCATATATTCGCCAAGGTGATAATAGGTGTCGATCAAATATACTAGTCCTGCTAAGTTATGAGTTGTATTAGGTGGCAGGGTTAGACGAGTTGGCGTCAGATCCTGATATTCGACAACTCTTTAAATATAAAGGGGGCGCCACAACGTAACCATGGCGATGACAATGTAGCGATAGCGTGCAAGGAGAGGATGTCGACGAGGCCATGTAGTCGTAGCGGCTAAGTGTGCTATATTAGTTAGAAAGGAGTGCCCATGAATTACAGCCCCGAGAGTAGGCTTGTTCGAACCTCATTAGTGAATATCATGTGTTATCGCATCATCATCTGACGTGTGTCGGATCAATGATCAGTGGCAGAGCCACCAGTATGGCGAGCCATGGCGGCCGCCATGCCTGCCCGCCGGAGAACCCCATATAATTGCGATTGACATGATGATCTCTATTATATTTATACATCCTTTTATGATTATATCTATAATTAGTAGTAGTAGCTTCCCCCTAGATAGATTTTGATCCTGGCTCCGTCACTGTCAATGACTAAAGTAATAAGAAGAGATAAAATCAATTAGTTGTGGTTAGTCTATATCGACTAACTTTTATAACAACTTTCATAAAACAAAAGGCGATGATATCCATGCGTGACTGCTTGGAAAGAGAGGGTGCCTGTGTGAGAGGGAAGGGAGGTTGGTGGGGCCGTGTATTTTTTTAAAAAATATCTAATGGTTTAAAATAGTGATCCATCTATTTACTTGATCAGATCTAATGGATTATAGCGATAGGTACATTCGATTAGCTGAAAATCGAGGACCAAATTATTTGCTTTTCCATAAGAATTTTTAGAGGCTTAGGAGCGTTGAACGGCGGTTGCTCTTAAGTGAAAATATCACTTAAATAACCAACTTGATCGATTAGCTATTCAGATCAACCTATGCTATACAATAATTATATATAAACTCAAATCAAGTTTAATTTAAGTGTAAAAATATTGATATTTGTAGCCAAGAACGATTTACGGACAGGTACAGATAAATTTACTTTTTCATATAAATTTTGTTGCGTTACTGTATAGGATCACACCCCTAGAGTCGTAGACTTGTTAGAGCTCCACTTTATCAAATTGCTAATTTGGACCTGTTGCAGCCGGTGTTATTTCTGTTGCCGGCCACCACAAGTGATGGCTCTCTCTTTTTTATCTTCGCATGTCACCGCTAGCGTATCTTGCAATTGCTGGCTAGCATCTTGGATGGGTCTCTCTTCCTTCTCGCTCACAGTGTTACCGCCAAATGCTGCCGTAGTTGAGTGGAAGTGAAAGTCGTGTTTTTCATTGGGAGTTAACCGAGCGTGCGCGCATTCGGCAAGGGAGGGAGTGTGGGGCCGGTGATTTTATTCGGAGAGATGGGCCCATCTGTTTAGTCAAACTGATATGATGTTTTACATGTTATATTCGGAGACATCTTTCTTTGATGATCGCCAGATTCGGGAGCTGCGGATCCGCCGACGTGTTCGAGAGCAATGGATCTGTCAGCGATAGGTTTGGGTGTGGCCAATCCGCCAGTGGAGGCCTCGGTGACAGCTGCGGCTGGTGGCACGACGGGTGCAAGGACAATGTCAGCTATGGTTTTTTGGATTTTTTTTTTGCAGACAACAGTAGAGGACGGACTCTATATCTAGATTTTCCTGGACAAAATTAGAACCGAGACAAAAAATATTTTTAAGTCTCATTGATATTATCAAACAGGACGAAAATACAATACTAAAGAAACCACCTCTATTGGGTTGGCAAAAAATCACATTAGTCCCGGTTCAAAAACATATCCTGCCTCTATTTTCTTTTAGTCCCGGCGAGTAGAACCAACCGGGACTAAAGACCAATTTTAGTCTCGGGACCGCAATATTAGTCCAGCCTTATCTCTTCTCAGTACTCCCTCCCATCCAGGGATTGCGCTCGCGGTAAGCACATTTCTACTGGAGGGGAAGAATTTTTTTCGGAAATTTTGAACGACATTATTAAAATTTTGAACAAAATTTGATTAAATATATACAAAAATTTGACTAAATCACTGAAATTTCTGAAATATAGGGAGGTGAAGAAGTTTCTAAAATTCTCAAAATTTCGGGAATTTCGAAACGAAATTTCAAACCTTGCTCCCGTCAATCCTCAGATCTGCTTCCCTCATCCCTTCTCTCCTCTCCCCCATCCTCAGTCCTCTTAGGCCTCCTCCTCCCCCTAGATCTCCTCCCTCCGATGATGGCGACGGCCCACGCGGGGGGCGTCGGCGTCAGCTTGCGCGAGACGGCGGCGGTAGCCTGTGCGGGTAAAGGTGGCCGAGCAGAAGGCCCACGGTCGGGCGGCGGGGAGGCGGTCCATGGCTGGTCAGCGGTGGAGCGAAAGGCGGCGCCCGGCGACGGAAGTGGATATTGTGATTGATTTGTGATTTGGCGCGGAATGATTTGGAGTGAATGTTGCATAATGTTGCATATTTTTTTATTGATTTGGGGATATTTGTGAATGGATTGTGGATGTGTATTATTGTCAATGAGTTTATCGTTCTTGATTTATGGGGATTTGCAGAAAAAACAATGAAAATAAAGAAAAATAAAACAACCGACAGTGAAAAAGAAGAAAACAGCCGTGGTGCTACCTTTTAGTCTTGGTTGGTAATACCAACAGGGAAACCGAGACTAAAGAAGGTCCCTTTAGTGATTGGCTATTCCGGTTGGAAAACCGGGAAGGGGTTTCCCAACCAGGATACGGACCCCCTTTCTGTGCTAGTATGAAAAAGTATATTACATATGGTTAATTATCTTAGTTGTTTGTATGTGAAAATGGATTTTTGCATACAACATTGGCCTAGATGCAAAAATAGCTACTTTTACATACCATTGGTGGCATATGGGCCGGCCAAATATCCACAGATTTAGTCCCGAACCAAATTGAACCCGGGACTAAATCATTTTTTAGTCCCGATTCATATTACCAACCGAGACTAAAATCTACTGACCGGACAAAAAGAACACATTAATCCCGGTTCAAAAATATGTGAGGCCCTTGTCATCTTTTAGTCCCGGTTGGTATAACCAACCGGGATTAAAGGCCAGTTTTAATCCCGGTTGGAATAACCAA
>CM002485.1:15710397-15727747 GCA_000325765.3 Leersia perrieri
TGTATTTTTTTTTTGTTTATTTTGTTGATTTGAGATGGATCTGTGTCTTGTTGTATTGATTTGTGGATGATTTCCGATTGATGAGTATTATTTGGATGATTTTGTTGTGCATTTTGGTAAAGATTTGCAGAAAATAATAATGTAAAAATAGAAAAAAACAATAACTGGAAGGGGATCAGGTGCTTGCTTTTTTCTACTTTTTAGTCTCGGTTGGTAACACCAACCGGGACTAAAAGTTGAGTTTTAGTTCCAGTTATTTCAACCGGGATTAAAGGGGATCTCTTCGATCCCGGGAGCGTAGTCCCGGTTAGAAAATCAGGATTAAAGGGGTTTTTCAACCGGGATTGAAATCCATTTCTCTACTAGTGTGTACGCAAAGATAGTTTTTGCCGGTATGTAAAAATGATTTCTTTTACCAGTAATGAACTGTACGTGCAGTATTAATAAGGTAAGTGAGTCGCTAGACGGTTTCACACAGACAAGCTGTCATGCCTTATGCCGTGGATCGTGCGATTTGGTAATTGTTTCTCCAGACGGTTTCACACAGACAAGCTTTGAACACAACGGTCACATGAGCTGTCGCTCTCCATGACCATATATATATATATACTCCAATACCTATCTCTGGACACTCCAATACCATTCCCCTAGCACTTGTCTCAACTCTCTACTCGCTCCAGGAAGCAGCAGCAACGCCGCCACGAACCCTAGATTTTCCTCTTCCTTCTCCATTAATTCCATCCCTATGGCTCACATGTGCAGAGCTCACACGACCAAGTCCATCGCCGCCGCTGCCGACCGTAGCTACCATGGGCCGGACCTGATCAGCAGTCTCCCCAACGAGCTACTCCACCGTGTCTTAACCTTCTTGACAACGCCGGAGACCATCCGCACCAGCGTGCTGTCCCGCCGATGGATCGATGTTTGGACTCGAGTCCCGCGGCTCGTCGTTCTCGACCACATCCCTAGCATCGAGCTCATGAACGGCGTTCTACGCCGCTACGCCGCTGACGTGGACATCACCGACCTCACCATCTGGTACCACTATGACTTCCCCGAAGTCGATGAGGCGCAGGCCACCGCGTGGGCCGAATTCGCCGCCCAGCGAGTCACCGGCCGCTTCTCTCTCTCCGTTGAGACACAGTATAGAATCCCCGATGAATTCATCGAGCTCCCGTGCTTCAAGAGGACGATGGAGATCTCCCTCTACTCCGTCGGGATGGTCGTCCTGTTTCCGCCGCCTGTTGCCGACGTCGGCGGGGACGATAAATTCACCCGATTGACCAAGCTTCAGATGTCTGAGCTCCGGTTCAGCGACAACGGCGAGGGGATCAGCGACGTGGTCTCGCAGCGGTGCCCACGCCTTGAGATACTCGAGCTCGAGCGCAGCGGTGAACTGGATGTCATCAGCCTCACTCTCCGCAGCGAGTCTCTCCTGATCCTGCGTATCGTCTCGCTGAGTCGTCTCCGGCGGCTCGAGGTGGAAGCGGGGAACCTGCGTGACGTGCAGGTGGAAGATTCCTTCGCCGAATCGTATTCGGCTGATGCCATTCCCACGGCGATGCGGTTGTCCACGCCGGCGTTGGAGGTGTTCCGTTGGGGGGATAGGTACCCCGACGAATTTGACCTGACTACGTTACCTATGTTCCTGAAGGAGCTCTTCTTCCGCGCGTTTGCTCATCATATTGTCGAGATGATGGAGTATTTCTCACGAGTTGATGTTCTGAAGCTTAATCCTATTCTACTTTGTGCACTGGTACTTTACTCACGTGCTTATTTAATTAATTTATTTATCAATTGTTGACGTTTAATTAGTATCGTGGGTTTCATTTTAATTATGACCTACTCAAGTTATATGACAATGTACATCAACAATATTTTGTAGTGACTTTGTTCGTGTTTTTTAATTGTTGCACAGCTAAATCTTTTAGGCTACAAGAAATTAATTTAATTAGTCCCAACTATGTTTGAAATTAATCGAGTGATCTTATATCACTGTGTGTTTTAAACAGAGATCAAATACTAGCCAGTGAATTGTGATTGTTTGAGAGTGATACACAACTTATCTAGCATATTTAAATCTTTTTATCTCAAACTACAGTATCGCAAACTTATATAATGCTGTTATTCCATGAAGACTTAGTACAGTTAGTTTAGTCTTTATCACATGATAGGGGACATAGTGTATGTCCCCTTTGTCTAATTATTCCATTTGTGATTACGCTTGATAGGGTTCAGAAGAGCTAGAGAGCCTTATACACAGAGTGCAACTTCCCTATTATTCAGATCTAGATCTTGGCATGATAGCCAATGGACATATGTCGTTTGGCCCATTTGTTATACACATTCTCAAGAGAAATAGCTCCATCAGAAACTTAACTCTTACACATATTGATTACTATCCCGAGGTATGTCTCTTAATTAGTATCGACCTTTCATCTCTCGCTAGAACATATATCTATATTTTTGTAGTACAATTGTTTATTGATTGCTACTTTCTATGTCACTTTATATACTTTTATTTCTCTCTGTATCAGCCAATGTTTAATGGTCACTGCATTCCTGATTGCACTTGTCGCAAACCGTTGAAGTGGTGGCATCAAGAGAGGATAACACTAGACTACCTTGAACAACTAGCTATCAACATCTCAGGCGAACATGAGGAGAGACAATTGATATATTATATTATGAGAAATTCAAAAGTGCTTAAAAAGGTAACTGTAGTTTTCTGGAAGCGCTTTCATTCATATAGACGGTTTCTGCGCAATCTACGCAAGCTATCCACATCGGGATGTACAATAGAGTTGAGCGTTCCATCATGTAGAGAGGAATTCTACTATAACGGAAAGGAAAAATTCATAGTGACAAATGTTTGAGGTGGTAATCAATATCAAGAACTATGCAGTGGTTTATTGAATTTATTGAGTAATTGTACCAGATTTATTCATTTCAAATACCACAGTCCTTATGTACTCTATATATATATATTCTGAGGAAATATTGGTTATGTTTGCTGGTGTCTTCTATCGGTATTAATTCCAAATTTTCTATCTTAGTACTGTAATGGAAGAGCACTACTGCTCGTTTGATTGATTATTGAGCAGATTATTGCCAAGTACGAACATGTCATGTTACTTGTCCAGCAACACTATGAGAAAGATTGCATGCATATATAATTAAGTAGTATTTTGTAACTCATTCTTGCATTCTGAATTCACACAAGTACGTACTATGCGTTTCTGAGTTCTCGTTACCAAAACATATCACCACCTTTGACTATCAGCTGGTCACCATATTCTATCTGGTTATTGAACTTGAGCCAGCAAATATATTGTAAATTAATATAAAATTTACTTGTGCATGTATTCAGATGTATGCACGCATGATAAGTTGAGAATTGAGATAGAACTGGCCCTGTTCAGAAGTACCTAATTTCTAAAAAAAAAATAGTGCTATTCTCCTCTAGCACGTTTTTCAAAGTGCTAAACGGTGGGTTTTTTGCAAAAAATTTCTACACAAAAATTAATTAAACAAATCAAATTAAATCATTTCTAAGTGTTAAAAAATAGCTAATACTCAATTAATGATGTGCTAATAATATTTGTCATTTTGCGTGCGCACTATTCCAAATGGCAACCCAAGAAATGAACACAACCCTGGTAGTTCTGCTAAATTTTCATTTAAAACTGGACGCAGCAGAAGTTCAGAACTGGTAGTTTGCACACTGCTTGTTGCAATTATTAGTAAAAAGCTACGAAAACGCAAAACCATGTTTTTTTTTTCATATTCATTTTTCAATTTTATGTTCTGATTATGGAAAATTTTGGGACTACCCCATTTTCAGATCTTTCTTAACTTTATGACGTGTTTTATTATATCGGTTGAAGTAATATGCAGTGGCAAATTGATTTGGAATGCGTATGTGTTTCATTTTTAATACTTTTGAAAAAAATGTTTCTTCAAGATTAGCTGAAAACTTCATGCATCTCAATCAATTCCCGCACATTGGTGAAATCTCTTGTATGTTCCAAAACATAACTGAAAATAAACAATGCCCAAATATCACTTGCATTGTATGCAGTGGCGGGTAAATATTATGCTAGGAAATCCTACTTTTAGTCCCCATACATTAGCATGCATGAAAATCCTGTCTTTTGTGTTCCGATGAAAATGGGTGGACGGCCAGATGTTAATTTTCTGATCCATTGAATATATGGTATAAACTTTACAACAGGATGAGCTATTATATATTTGAGTAGTTTTATGGTGTTCCCTCAATATTAATGCATATGTTGGAACAATAGCAACATGTATTGATGATGGTTAATTAAATGGTTCGCTGTTTGTTATAGTACGTCCCATGGGATTATTAGAATGAATCCAACTATAATATTGAGCCGCTCTGATTTTTTTGAGCGGTATCGAATAAGGGCCTTTATCAGGGGGCAAATTCCCTATGATGCAAGGGTATTCAACAGAACATCTTAGCAAAAAAATATTATATATATATAGTTATACTACACATACATACCTAGGAAATTGGAATGTTTAGACATGTATACAACCAAATTAGACATCTATTCACAGCCCACAACTTCCTCATGCTGCCGGTACGATTTCTCATACAAATTGAATCATCCACTTCTCAAATACAACAATATGTTGTATATCGTTGTTTGATTTGAGAAAAGAAAAGAAAACAAAAGAAAAGAAAAGAAAAGGAGAACATATTTGACAATTTTGCCGGAGAGATATTTTATATCACAGACGAAGGCAATATCCTTACTTTCCCCTCTACTAAATCTTTGAGCTTCTACAAATTTTATAATTCCTACAGTTTTATCTAATTTTGTTGCTTTTATATTAGTTTGTACATCATGAATCATGAAATTATTTCTCGTAATAGATCTGAAGTTCTAATTCATGCATGCCTTTGTAGCTTAGTAGCTCCCAAGTTGCCTTTTGAACAAACGGTATTTAACTACAATTACTAAGCCATATCTTTGAACATTATATATTAAGGCTTTCGTTTTTTCGGTACATCTTAGATCGTGTTTTGATAAAAAAATTTCGCACAAGTATATCTTTGTGTGAAAAAATATTTCAACTTTGAATACCCTTGGTGAAATCCTAGTTCTGCCACTGGCCTTTATACTAGAACTTTTTAATTATCCTATCAAATGATAACCATATTACTTACGATCCCAGTCATCCTGCCTAAAATGCTTTGTATAGAAATTCCCTAAAAAAAAAAGAAATTCCTGGTGTGGACGTACTTAATTAGTTATTGGGTTCTAACACTCTCTCTAGCCAATGGCTAATAGACTGAAATTCAACATAGAAAAATAAATAGTCTTTCTTAATTATTGGCTGGTAAGGGATACAAAATGGCAAAAGATCTTATTTTTAAAGAAATCTGGAAATGGTTATTAATTATATAATTTTAGTTCTTGATGACTTAGCTTGACTTGGCCTGAAGAAACGGGTTGGTGTTTCCTTAAAGGCTTTTTTGGAACAAATAAAGAAAAGTAGTCAAATCTTAAAGATATGATTCATGCATGTGGAAAAACATACTATGTGATTTTTTTTGGAAAAACAGAAGAACTCTCCAAAATTTCCTTTTAAATTACTATGGAATGGGCTATTTCATTGGATTTTTTGAGGAAGTTAGTACGGGTACTTAATTTACTCTTTCTATGAAATAAAGTTTGTGCGATTTTCCTTTGTATCGTCTACTTAATTTTATTTGAAAAAATCATTCAGAAATTCAATGGGCATGATACTCTATTTCTATGTTTTTTCATGTTCTTGTATTTTTACGATTCTTCCGCAAAATCAGCATGATAGCCCATCAAATAATTCACCAATTATATATCATTTAGATTGCTTGCGAGCCATCATATGATGTTATTGATCCTAGGAATTAGATCGTCGTCCATAATTTATACCATTTCCGCCAGACAGCACACATGCACTAGTAAAAAAAAAAGAAACTCCAGCAAAACAGTACTGTGTATATGCATCGGGGTGACAGACAGCCGCTTACTGACAAGCTCCTTCTGGCACATAGCGGCGTACGTACGGCGAGGCTAAATGCATTTGCATTTGCTGAAAACCTCACTGTTTTCTTCACATGCGGACACAAAGTCATAAATTCAGACCAGCGGCAAAGTGACCCTCCCCATTTCATGGACCAGAACCCTAGCTGACACAATTCCCCCCACTCATCTCTCAAGTCTTGGCGCAGCCGCAAACCCTCACAGATCCCCCTCTAGCTCCTTGCTCTTCGATCTCGCCTTAAGGCTGTGTTCGGTAGTTGATGAAAAAAACAGTGCCCCCTAAAACTCACAGTGAACATGTTATAGTGACGCACGCACGCAAAACGAGGTGCGTAACCGTATGTTTTTTGAAAAAATTTTCTACACGAAAGTTGTTTTAAAAATTCAAATTAAATCCATTTTTCAAGTTTAAAATCGTTAATACTCAATTAATCACGTGCTAATACCATTTATCGTTTTGCGCTGTTTTTTTCACCAGCAAACGAACGCAGCCTAAGGAGCACGGTGGCAAGGCAGGCTGATGTCTCCGATGAGGAATCCGGCGCCACCTACAAGGGCCCCCACCACATCAGCTCGCTCGCCCACGGGCTGCTCCACCAGATCCTCGTCTTCCTGCCTGTGGTCGAGGTGATCCGCCCCTGCGTGCTCTCCCACTGCTGGATCCATGTCTGGAGTGCCCTCAACTGCAGATCCTCAAGCTCCTCGACATCTACTCCGGCATGAGGGAGCTCATCATCCGCTCCACCTCACTACTGACCTTGTTGCTCTTGTCAATTAGTGATCTGCTACGGTTGGAGGTGGATGCAGCAATTCTCACAAGTATGCAAGTGTACTTGTGCGCATTCAGAATGCAATAATGAGTTACAAAGTACTACTATATATGCATGTAATCTTTTTTATAGTGTAGATAGCTGTCGCTGGGCAACATGTTTTTTTAACCTTTTGTTCTTGACTGCACGCACCCCTAGATGATTTATACAGTGGTTGAATGCGTTCTCCACTGGAATCTTCTATAAGGGCACCCGCAATGGAATAGATAAGCTCTCTATAAGCCGTCCACGTAGGAAAGAGAAATGTAGAGAGAGAATGTGCTTGCGCTACATCTAGCAAGAGTCGTCAGCACGCCTCCCCGTGTTGTGGCGGGCCCCACCACACGTCATGTGCTCCTTCGCTGTCTCTTCCATCTGCGTCGCCTGCGCTCCTTCGCTGCTTCGTCGACGAGCGTAGCCGGCAGCAGAACACCGGCACGAGGCCACGCGCTCGGATGCCGGAGAAGGCTGGGGCATGGCGTGCCGCCGGGACTGGCGATGGCGCGCTGCCGGCGGAGAAGGGGTGGGGCGCCGACGGGGAGGAGGTCGGAGGAGCCGGCGGGGGAGAGCTCAGCCGCGCTGCTGCGGGGGTGTCAGCTATCAACAATGGGGATTCACCTTGAACACGGAGTAGGCAGGGATAGCCACCACATGCCCGACCATCAGTTACAAGGACGAATACCTGCTGCCTTCCTTCTTCTGCTTCTTCCGCTTCTTGTTCTGCCTCTTGCGCTTCTTGCTCCAGCTAAGCATCTATGCGCTCCACCGCCGTCGACGATTCGCAGTTCTTTTTTGTGGATTAACTATTTAGGCCGGGCGGAAGAGATGGGATTGAGGAAAGGAGGAAGAGAGCTGACATCACATATTGAACCTACTAGTGTTCCAAATAAATGCTACAGTAAATTTGTTGGATGACTCATCTATAATTTCTCTCTATAGCTGAGTTGTACACATTATAGAGAGCTCACTCTCTGTAACCATTGCGGGTGCCCTAATATATTTAGGGTATATAAAGATTTGTTATATGGATCATTGGAACTTAGTGTTATTAACACGCGCGCGCACACAGACAAACACACACGCACTGCTGATGCAGTCCGGGCCCTTTCGTCATCGGAGATATAGGCCCGCCTCTCGCACCTCGTCGACATGCTGCTGCTACTGATGCTGCCGTCGCAAAGCCATGGGGGGAGAACTTGGCCGGGCTGAGTCGAGATCGAACGAATAGATGATCACGAGGGTTTGCGGTTGCGTCGAGAGAGTAGTGGGGAATTGTGTTGGCTAGGGTTCTGTTCCGTGAAATGAGACGGATCACTCTGCAGCTGGTCTGAATTTATCACTCATGCGTCTGCCTGTGAAGAAGAACGGTGAGGTCGTCAGCAAATGCTAATGCGGCTAATAGGTTCATCCAGGCCATACGCTGCTATAGTTCGACGTTGGAGATTAATATATACTGGGCGGGGGCAGAGGGAGCTTGTCAGTAAGGGGCTGTCTGTCGCCCCGATGCATGTACAACACTATTCTTCTGTAATTTTTTTTACTGGTGCATGTGTGATGTCTGGTGAAAATGGTATAAACTATGGACAACAATCTAATTCCTTAAATCAATAACATCATATGGACTGTGTTCGTTTGTTGGGTTTCCACTGGGAACTGTACTTACATGCAAAACAAGAAACGGCATTACATATGATTAATTAAGTATTTGCTATTTTAAAACTGAAAATAGATTAATTTGATTTTTTAAAACAACTTTCATGTAGGAACTTTTTTTTTGCAAAAAATACACAGTTTAGCAGTTTGGGAAGTGTGCGCATGGAAAAAGAGGTACAAATCACTGTTTTTTTAGCCAAACACACAACATTCGAACGGGGCCATGGTGGTTCACAAGTAATCTAAATGATATATAACTGGTGAATTATTTGATGGGCTGCCATACTGATTTTGCTGAAGAATCATAAAAATACAAGAACAAGAAAAACGTGGAAATAGAGTGTCATGTCGATTGAATTTCTGAATTGTTTTTTAAAAATAAAATGAAGTAGATGGTACAAAAGAAAATCGCACAAACTTTATTTCATAGAAAGAGGAAATTAAGTAGATGTAGAACCTCATGATAGACTTAATTATTCCTCCAAAGATCCAATGAAATAGCCCATTCCATAGTATTTAAAAGGAAATTTGAAAGAGCTCTTCCTTTATTCCAAAAAATCACATAGAATGTTGTTTACACATGAATCGATTCTTTAAGACTCGTATAATTTTCTTTAGAATTGATTTCAAACAACACACGTGTTGAACTTGTGATGACAAAGAGAAGAAGAACTGTGACGATATGTTATAGTATATGCATTCGTCTCTTTCTTCAGTCCATACGAAAGTCATACTACAAAAGGGTGTCACAAAGAAAACTAGGAGTGAAACAAATGCTCAAAATCTCTTTTGAACTGATTCTATAGTTGAATTTGAGTTTTCCCTATTTTTCTCGGATGTTCCGGAGTGGCTTCAGATGTTTTGTGGTCTAAAAAAGTTTCTAGATCATTTCTCGGATGTTCCGAGTCGACGGACTCGGATATTCTGCTCTCCAGAAATGCTCTCTGTATCAAGTCTCGGATGTTTCGAGAAGGGTTTGGATGTTCTGTGGCCCAAAATGCTCTCTGGATCGACTCTCGGATGTTTTGTAAAATTTGCCGGATGTTCCAAACAATATTTTCTTCCAGTTTAGAGTTTGTTGTTTAGTTTTTCAGGTGCTGGAATTTTACACTTGATAGATGTTCCGAACACTTGTAGAACATCAGTGAAGGTGATTGAGACCGATGAGGCCAGGGAGCAGCGCAAAAGTAGGATGGACAAGCGGAAGGAGGCCACCATGCTGAACCCAACTGGTAATCCATTTCTTTTACCGTCTTGCGTTTACCATGTGATTACCACGTCAAAATGTGTAATTCTAACATCAGATATTTTTTTCCGTCATGCATTGTTTGTTGCAGATGCTGCTGGGAGCTCAGGTGGTGGCCGGGAGTAGCAAGAAGAAGCGTGGAGGAGCAGGAGGAGGAGGTGGCGAGAAGAAGAACTAGGACAAAAGTTGGAAAGGAACTGTTTGCATGAAGCTTCACCATGAAGAAGAAAGCTCAAGCTGAAGATTTTGTCTGCGTCATTATTTCCGTTTTATCGAACAATTCGTGTGTCGTTTCCTCCATTTGATGCATCGCTCAGTGAGCCTTAGGGAGCTTTGCTCCATTTATGTTGTGTGCATGCAATTCTTGCATGGGTCGTCAAACTGTGTTACCCACATATTGTTGTTGGGTTTTATTTATTATCAGTCGGATCATGAATGTGTAACATCATGATTTGTTTTGCTTTGGACAATTTGGTGGCAATTTAAAACTTGCTTGGTTTGGTCTTAAAATACCTTGTTTTCTTACTTTCTTTCCTTATCCATTTTTCTTTCTAGCATTTTACATTTGTTCCAACTACAGAGTTATTTTTCTTATTCAATTCATTACCAAAATAAAACCTTAGCAATTAATGAAAAGCCAAATCTTGGTAATGCAAATTTTTAGCATGACTGAAATATCAAAATGATGTTTGGTTTGGCATTTATTGAATTTTGATATAATTCTATAAGTTTCTAGAATTACCAAGTTTTGCTAGATATTGGTAAGCTCGTGATGATAAATTCTTTGATGTATAAGGTAATTATTTTGTCGACATACCAAAATTTTGTACGGATGATTTTGGCAATAGATATAATGGTGCTAAAGCTAAATTACATTGCCGATAACAAGAAACACACCTCCAGATATATTTTGAGGAAAACCTTTTGATCCACCTGTTTTTCTTTAGAAGGTGTGCTATGGCTGGGGAGCGTGTGCTTATTCTTTCTAACAACGGCTTGTAGCTCTGAATGATACGGTAGTCTCACATTGTGTAAAAAATCTAGTGTACTCTTCTGATTCCTGCCAAAGTGTCACCAAATATACAATCACAGTATATAACACAAGATGAACCCAAAAAACAATAGTCTATCTATTTATGGTAGGTATATATAATGTAATTAAATAGTGTTAGTCACTTTTATTATCAAAAGTGCTAGTTACATATTTGAAGTATAACAAAGTTGTGCTAGTGACACAAAATGGCATGAAAATATGTTTAAAGCTTTTAGCAGATAATAGTAGAATAAGCTTTTATAGCCTTCCGTGTGACACGTACAAATGTGGATACCTGTAGTAGAATAAGCTCAGATTGTATCAATAATTACCTACTACTCCATAAAGCCTGCTGTTTTGGATACGATAGAGGTCAAACTGTTAGAACTTTGACCATCCATATCTTTTAATATATTCACTTTGACGGGACATGCCTTTAGATAGTAGTGATGAATTATTGCATGAGAGTAAACTGGTGATTATGACGCTTCGAATTTACCCGATGATTATCGTGACAACCACACTCTAGAGACTAGAACAACATATATACATATAATTTTAAAACTGCTTTAGTAATATTAAATATGTATGTTTTTAGTATTTATTATGATGTAAATTATAATCAAAGATGTCTTTTAGAGATCACGCGTTGTCTAAAACGTTAGTAGTTATAAAACTAGAGAGATTATTTATGTATAATAATTAACCTCTATGCATGGCCATTTAAAAAATATGTAATACATATTAATGCTTACATAAAGCACAGCCCAATTAAATAGATCTCCCCCCCCCCACACCAAAAAAAAAAAGCTAGAACCAACAAATAAACATATGGTCAATTAAGTGCTTATATGCATATTAAAATTTATGATAAATCTATAAAATCTAGAAATTTATGATAGTGCTTTTCAAGACAAATTTACATATACCATTTATTTTATTTTGTAACTAAATATTCAATAAATTATTAACAGTCAAAATCTTGAAAGCTCAATTAATACCAAATCTTATTCTAAAGGTCAAATATTTATGACATTAGGCAATGATATTATTATATCCATGTTCTAAGAGTCTAATAATAATACAACTGTAAAATCATGAAGTCATATATAAGATGTAAAAATATGAGAAATGAGAGACATACCCTAGTTAGGACCGTCCTGGTAAAACTCATCGCCCCTACGATGTACTCGTCGACAGGGTACTCCTTACCGGTACTCAGGGCTAACAACACATAAAACACAACAAATCGGCTCAGTACATTGTCGACATAATGTACTGGCAAGCAAACTATCTATATGCATGGTAATAACAGGTGAATGGTAGTGTTTCGGTTACTTAGCATAAAGCAAATTTTATTTCATAATATAAATTGACAAAAACGATATCCAAGCAATATTAGGTGTATTTGGCAAAGCATATCACATGGCATTAATTAGGAGTATAAGCGGTAAAGCGACTCGTTGCCCTCCTTGGCAGTAAGTCTGTAATACAACTTAAATAAAACATATAACAATTCATCACATCAAAACCAAAGCCATGAAGATCTATACTCAAGACCACTCAATATGCAGCTCATGACCGTGAGCACCAGTGGCGGCACCAGGCCTAGGGCAGCTAGGGATGGAGCCCTAGGCCTAGGTCTAAAATCTCTTTAAAATCATATGAAATTACCATATAAATTGTAAAGTTAGTTAAGTTTATATTGGTTCAGCCCTACTCGTGAAGAATTCCCGGTTTCGCGCCTGGTGAGCACGACTAACCGGCTAGATGTAACTCTGCAGAGTACGCACAACACCACACGACGTAAAGTAGTAATCATGCCACACATGCCACGCAATACTAGAGGTACCCGTTTTACTACCTACGACACAACCGTTACATTATTCGACATCTAAGACCGCACCAGCATGATGTGTGAGACTCCATGCTACTAGCAAGGTAGCGCCGCTAGGAGGCGGGCCCTCGCCAAACCTAGCGACGTAGGCGCAACCCTCGGGCTCCCCACGAGGCACGAAACCATTGTATTGGACAAACTTAGATGCTTACCACCGTTACGAGTAAACAGGCACCCCTATACTACTCTGGCCTACCAAAGTGCGGTATTAAAAATCAAACAACTTAATAAGTTATGGCTATCCCATAATAGCACATGTGGATCATACTGGAATTCATAAAAGAATGACTTTGAGTTCGGTCCTTAATCGACTGAGGCGAACAATCCCTCTATCGGTACACAACTATCACATATGCGTACCACTTTGCCGCCAATTCTAAAATCATAGTTCATATCATTTTTCTTAACATTTAACACCATTTTTATTTTCTGTCTAGAAGTAGTAAAATAGCTCAAATTAGGAGGAGCCATCGGAGACGCCACCCTTGGCCCCTCCTCCAAACCACTCCATCTGCTTTGCCCACACAGTTATAGCACCATGCATTTATGTGTACATTTTCCAGTAAACTAGTTCAACTCAATGGTACAATCTGATTTGCATAGCTGTCATAGACTATGCAAAAAAAAAAAAGAGTGCAGATTTACAGAGAAACAAGTGACACCTTCTTAAGAGCTTTTGAGTTTTCTGTAATATAATATAATAACTCTTTCTCATCACTTGTGCCCCTACATCCTTGGATAGCTAGCCCTTCAAGCGAGCCCAATGAGATCTGCTGATCCCTCCAGTTTGATGGTTGGCGGCAAGTGCAGAATGGCTCACATTGGATAGTATTGTTCTGCCATGGAAAAGAACATAGAAGTGATCTAACAATAAAATATAAGCTGAATTTGATGTATAAGGTAAATAAATATAACGGTGTTAAAGCTAAATTACGTTGACGATACCAAGAAACATACCTCCAGAGATATTTTGAGGGAAAACCTTTTGATCCACCTGTTTTTCTTTAGAAGGTGCACTATGGTTGGGGCTAGCGTATGGCCATTTTTTCTTACGACAAGTTGTAGCTCTGAATAATACGGTAGTTTCACATTGTGTACAAATCTGGTGTGCTCTTCTGATTCCTGCCAAAGTGTCACGAAATATACAGTCAGAGTATATAACAAAACATGAACCCTCAAAACATTAGTATGTCTGTTTATGGTGGTTAGATAATGTAATAATGTAAAGACAATAATTCTAGCTAAATAGTGTTAGTCCATTTTTTTTTATCAAAAGTGTTAGTCACATACTTGAAGTATAAAAATAAAACTAAGCTAGAACCAACAAAAATTAATAATATGCGGTCTATTAAGTTCTTATATTCATATTAAATCAGATTTTGAATAGTTTGCTTTACATGTACACTCCTATTCGATCATGAAAATTTGACATTTAGTCAAAGATATTATTTCACGATAAATTTATAAAATCTAGATTTTATGATAGTAATTTTCAAGAAACTTACATGTACCATTTCTTTTTATTTCCAAACACAATATTGAAGAAATTATTAACAGTCAAAAAAAAATTAGAAGCTCAATTAATACCTAATCTTATTCTAAATGTCAAATATTACTACATGAGGCGACGATATAATTAAATCCATGTTCTAAGGGTCTAATAATAATACAACTGTAAAATGATGAAGGCATAACATATAAGAAGATGAGATGCGAGAGATCGAGAAACATACCGGTTTAATAGGAAATTCGATGCGTAGAACATCAGTGCAGGTGCTTGAGAAAAGCTCAAGAATCCTTGTGTAATACGACTGGGTTTGATTAATTGTCAAGGAGTGCTTCCAAGAAGAGTCGATGCAGGTGATCTTCTGTAAGCATCCAGCTGGTTCCCTGACAAGCTTGACCTCCTCAGGGCAGCAGTCTTCCCAAAAGAACTCCTTCATGGCCGGCGTCGAGAGCGACATCACCGAGCCAGTCTCTTCCATGTCGAAGCACTCCCTCACTTGCATACTTGTGAGATTTTCTGCGTCCACCTCCAGCCGTAGCAGATCACTGATTGACCATAGGAGCAAGGTCAGTAGTGAGGTGGATCGGATGGTGAGCTCCGTCACGCCGGAGTAGATGTCGACGAGCTCGAGGGTCTCCAGTTGAGGGCAGCCACGCGACACGACATCGCTGAGGTACTCGCCGTCGTCGGCGAGAACGACTTGAGAGAGATGCAGCTTCGTCAGGAGGGCGAAGGTCCGGCCGTCGTCGCCGCCGCGCCGCATCAGCCGGACCTCCATGTCGGAGACGCAGATGGCGATCTCCGTCGCCCTCTCGAAGCACGGGAGCTCGAGGAGATCGGGAACCTCCTCCTCGTCCTCGTAGTCGTAGTCCTCCTCGAGCATATCGATGCCACGTGGCACGTCGAGGGTGAAGCTGCCGGTGACGAGGCGGGCGGCCGCGTCGACGCACGAGATGACGTCATCGTTGCCGAACCCGACGTCGTCTCCGTGGACCGAGACGACGAGGTCGCGCAGGCCCACTGCGGCGTCGTAGCGGCCCAGCACGCCGTCCACGAGGCCCGCGAAGCTCTCGACTTCCTCCGCCGCGTCGTCGTCGAATCGGAGGCTCGGGAGGCCGGTCCAGACGCGGATCCAGCGGCGGGAGAGCACGCAGGTGCGGATCGCCTCGACCACGGGCAGGAGGACGAGGATTTGGTGGAGCAGCTCGTCGGCGAGGGAGCTGATGCGGTCGGGGCCCTCGTAGGCGGCGCCGGAGACGGAGGCCCGCCTTTCGCTCCTCGCCGGCGTGCTGGTGCTGCCGTCGTCAGCCATGGGGAGAATTCTCGGCCGGGCTGGATTAGGCGAGATCGAAGAGCAAGGAGGATTTGTGTCGAGAGATTGGGGAATTGTGTCTGTCGGCTTAGGGTTCCGTCACTCTGCCGCTCGTCTCGTCTGAATATGTGACACTGACACATGCGTCTTGGGTGCGCTCTTTTGCTGTAAAGAAAAGTGATGTCTGCAAAAAAGCTAATGCGGCCAGGTTCTTCTCGGATGTACGATGCACGATCGACGGTGCAGATACTGGGCGCGCAGCGGCAGTGGGCGGTTTGTCCTTGAGCGGCTATGTGACGGTATCGGTGTTGCTTTTGCCCATGGACTTGGTGCAAAGAGACGGGATCGAAGAGCAAAGAGAGAGGAATGTTAGCGAGAGAGGAGGGTTTGCGGCTGCGTGGATCGACAGAGTGGGGAATTGTGTCGCTGTCGTGTCGATCAGTTAGGCCAGGGTTCCGTACTTCCGTTCATGCATGGGCCGCGTCACTCTGCCGCTCGTCTTCATATGATACTGACACATGCGTCTTGGGCTCATGGGCCGAGTCATGGCTGTAAAGAAATGTGATGTCAGCAAAAACTAATGCGGCGGCAAGGTTCATCTCGGCTGTACGATGTAAGATCGACGGTGCAGATACTGGCTGGCGGCACCGCGGCAGTGGAGGCTTGTCCGTGAGCGGCCGTGTGTGACGGTTCTGTTCGATGCATATACAGTACACTGTTATGATTCTTTTTATCGATGCCTGGGTGTTGTCTTTGTCTGTTCGAAATGGTGTGTAGACTATGGACTTAATACATTTTAGTTACTTTGGACAATGATCTAATTAATTAATTTACATTTGACGAGGAACCAGTGTATTGCAACGGAATATTTAACTTGAACTTACAGCCTATATGCGTATCAATCTTCCTGTTATACAGTAAATAGTTTTTTTTTACCTGCACAACATTATAGCTTAAAAAAACAGTTGTAATAGTAAGGGAACGGAGAAAGAAATGGGGGCTGAGAAATAGCGGTTGTTGCTCGAGTAAATGTATTTTTTGGATACTTGAAAATAGATTTTATAAAATAGAATGTCATACCCATTGAATTTCTAAATGATTTTTTGAAAGGAAATTAGGTAGATGATACAAAGGAAAATCGCACAAACTTTATTTCATAGAAAGAGGAAATTAAGTAGATGTAGAAGCTCATACTAGACTTCCTCCAAAAATCCAATGAAATAGCCCATTCCATTGTAATTTAAATGGAAATTTGGGAAAGTTCTTCCATTATTCCAAAAAATCACATAGAATGTTTCTCCACATGCATGAATAAAATCTTTAAGACTCGTCTACTTTTCAATTGTTCCAAAAAGCCTTTAAGGAAACACCAATCCCAATTCTTCACGCCAAGTGAAGATAAATCATCAAGAACTAATATTATATAAATTAAAACCCTTTTCCAGGATTCTTAAAAAAAAAAGATGTTTTACCATTTTCTATCCTTTACCAACAAATAGTTAAGAATGACTTTTTATTTTTCTCTATTGAATTCTAGTCTATTAACCCATTAGCTAGAGAGAGTATTAGAATAAATAATTAACGTGAAATCTATTCATCTAGCGCTCGCTGGTTTGCGCTCCACGGCAACAGCGGCGACGACGCGCACACGTAGATGGCTACTGCGCGCGCGGGAGTGATGGGCGACGGCAGACGCGGAGATGGCGGGCGATGGCGGCGACGACGACAACTTCTCCGGTGGCGGTGGTGACTCTGGCGATGGCGGCGACTCTGGCGATGGTGGCGGCGGCGGAGAAACCCAACCCCTGTATTTAGGGTTCGGGGGTGGGGTGGG
>CM002485.1:15731073-15778954 GCA_000325765.3 Leersia perrieri
TTCATTTCAAAATAGACATAAATAATTATAATGCATATTTGGGCAAGAAAAAAACTTAAACAAAAATATTATCAATTATGAAGTTTTAGATACACTTAACATCTACAACTTTGATGTTGAGTATATCTTCATCCGAGGTCATTTGAAAAATTCAAAAATTTCGTCTTTTTGAAATAGTTCTCATCGATGAGAAATTCAAATATGGGCATGTTATTCATGTCAAATGAAAATTTTTTCAATTACAAAGTTGTAGATATAGTCTATATCTACAACTTTTCTATAGAGCATGTCTCCATTAGACATTGTTTGAGAAATCCAAAAAATTATTTTTGAAAATAGATCTCATTACTTATAACGCATATTTGAGCATATAAACAATCTCAAATGGAAATGTTGCCAATTACAAAGTTGTAGATCTTGTCGAGATCTACAACTTTCATATTTGGCATATCACAATCAAGATAATTTTAAAAATTACAAATATTATTTTTAAAAATAGGTATTTCCTCATCCGTAACGGGTGGTAACTACCACCCGTGACGGATGACTCATCCGTAACGGGCCATAATTATGACCCGTGATAGATGAGATATGTCATCCGTAACGGTTCATACTACTACATCCGTTACCGATGTGTTTTCATCCGTAACGGTCCGTAGTTCTAACCCGTTACAGATCATCTGTCACGGGCTAAACTTATGGCCCGTTGCAGATGACCTCTCATCCGTCACGGGTCATTTTGAGGTGGCATATCTGAAACGGGTTATGTTTTGAGCCGTAACGGATGAGTTATCCGTAACGGGCAATATTTTCTCACGAGAAGTGAGCCGTTACCGATGGGGGTGTTCTGTACTAGTGATAGCAGAATTTCTCTCTACATGGAATGTTCAACTCGATGGTACATCCCGACGTGGATAGTTTGCGTAGATTGTGCGGAAACCGTCTATATGAATGAAAACGCTTCAAGAAAACTATAGTTACCATTTTATGCATTCTTGAATATCGCATAATATAATATATCAATTGTGTCTCCTCATCTTGGCCCGAGATGTTGATAGCTATTTGTTCAAGGAGTGTAGTGTGATCTTCTCTTGATGCCACCACTTTGTCGGTGTGCGGCAAGTGCAGTTAGGCATCCAGTGACCATTAAACTTTGGCTGATACAGAGAGAAATAAAAGTATATAAAGTGGAATACAAAGAAGCGATCAATAAACAACTGCACTAATAAAAAAAATATAGATATATGTTCTAGCGAGAGATGAAAGGTCGATACTAATTGAGAGACATACCTCAGGATGGTAATCATAATGTGTAATAGTTAAGTTTCTTATGGAGCTATTTCTCCTGAGAATGTGTATAACAAATGGGCCAACTGACATATATATATATGCCCATTGGTTATCACCCCAAGATCTAGATCTGAATAATAATGAAGTTGCTTGCATGCTGTTCTGAACACCAAAGCGTAGTCACAAGTGGAATAATTAGCCAAAGGGTATATATACCTTCATGTGATTAAGACTAAACTAAGTATACTAAATCTTCATGGAATATATACCAGCATTATATTAGTTTGTGATACTGTAGTTTGAGATAAAAAGATTTATATATGTTAGATAAGATCTGTGTCACTCAAACAATCACATTTCACTAGCTAGTATTTGATCTCTGCTTGTCAAACACAATGATATAATATCTCAATTAATTTCAAACATAGTTGGCGCTAAATTAATATTTGTTGAAGCTAAAAGGTTTATCTGTGCAACAATTAAAAAACACAAATGTAGTCACTACGGAATATTGTTGATGTACATTGCCATATAAGTAGGTCATAATTAAAATGAAGGCCATGATACTAATTAAACATCAACAGTAGATAAATAAATTAATTAAATATGTAAGTGGGTAAATTACCGGTGCACAAGGTAGAATAGGATTAAGCCTCAGAACATCAACCCGTGAGAAATACTACATCATCGTAGCAATATGACGAGCAAACACGCGGAAGAAGAGCTCCTTGAGGCACATAGGTAATGTAGTCAGGTCAAACTGGTCAAGGTACCAATCCCCCAATGGAGCACCTCCGTCGTCGGCATGGACAGCCAAATCGCCGTGTGAATGGGCTCAGCTGAATACGATATGGCGAAGGAATCCTCCACCTGCACCTCGTGTAGGTTCCCTGCTTCCACCTCGAGCTGCCAGAGACAACTCACCGAGACGATGCGTAGGATCAGGAGAGACTTGCTACGGTGGCTGAGGGCATGAGGCTGACGACATCCCGTTGGCCGATGCTCTCGAACTTGAGGATCTCAAGGCGTGGGTACCGCCGTGAGATGACATCGCTCATCCCCTCGCCATTGCTGCTGAACCAAAGCTCTGACATCTGTAGCTTTGTCAGGCAGGTGAATTTGTCGTCCCTGCTGCCGACGACGGCAGCAAGCAGCGGAAACCTGACTATCATCTCAGCAGAGTAGAGGAAGATCTCCATCACCTCTTGAAGCATGGGAGCTTGATGAATTTCTCAGGGATTCTATATTGTGTCTCTACGGAGATATCAAAGCGGCCGGTGACTTGCCGAGTGGTGAATCGGCCCAAGCGGTGGCCTGCGCCTCGTTGACCTCGGGAAAGTCCGAGTGGTAGCGGATGGTGAGGTCGGTGATGTAGAAAGTGGTAGCACGCCGTTCATGATCTTGATGTCAGGGATGTGGTCGAGGACGAGTCAGAAGAGTTGAGTCCAAACGCCGATCCACCGGTGGGACAATACGCTGGTGCGGATGGTCTCGGGTGTTGTCAAGATGATTAGGACATGGTGGAATATCTCATTGGGGAGGCTGCTAATCAAATCCGGCCCATTGTAGCTATGACCGGCAGCAGCGGCGATGGAATTGCTCTTGTGAACTCTGCACATCTGAGCCATAGTGCTAGGAAATTACGGAAGCAGTGATACCAATTGATATCAAAATAGAGCAATAACAAAGACACAAATTTTGTGAGAAAAAATCCAAAAAAATTCAAAAAATAATAAAAAATCAAAACACAAGATTTGCCCGAGCCCCGTCACACCCGTCGGGCCACCAGATCTGCCTCCGCGAGGATGCCAAAGCCGCTGCTGCAGCCACACTGTCGCGCTCACGGCCTCTGGCTCTAGATTCGACCACCCCAGGCCAGCCGCTACCTCGCAATCGTCGTTGTGGAGCCTGCCACCTCACCACTGTCGTCGTCGAGCCCGGATTGCTTATCGCCGCCAGATCCGCGTTGGACGGTGGATTCTTTTCTGTCGTGTCTCGCTCTCTCCCTCAGCAGCCACCATGGCCCCTCGCACGCGCCTGTCCGTGAGCCGCCATCTTGTGCCATCGCCCTCTAACGCTGTAGCCGCTCCTCACCAGTGTCGCAGCTAAAAGCTGGGGGTAGGAAGGTGTGTGTTGTGTTTGTGGTGTGGTGTGTGTGCGCGCATGTGTGTGTGAGAGAGAGCACGCTAGGAGAGGAAGATGTGAATGTGATAGAGAGTGTATGTGAGCTAGGAAAGATGATAGGGATGTGGTAGGTGCATGTGGTTATTAATTACGGATGGGTCGTGCATTTTCTATGCAGTGGGCCGCACACCTTTTTCCAGCAGTGTGTTTGCCTACTAAGATCAATATTGGTGCCATTTGATAATAGAACTAGATGAAACACCACACATTGCCACGGTAATATTTGTATGACAACGATAAAATGATATAGTTTTATTATCTAGATAAAGAATATGACCATATTTTATTTACAATATCACACAAATCTAAACATCCTATGTATAATTAATTTACAATTAATATGATATGGTTTTTGAAAGAAGGGTGATAATTTGGACAATACATTTTTTTATGCAAACCATGGATTGATCATTCAAGGACTTAAAAATAATTAAATGATATGGCTTAACAAGAGAGGAGACACTTAGTGGGAACTACATCTATATAGTATTTTTTGAAAACTAAAATAAAATGAAGTGATACGGCTTTATGAGGAGAGAAAAACAAGCAAGACAATTGGACCATATATTGAACATCCAATGGTTTAAACCAATTGAGATGATGCGGCTTAATAACAAAAAAAGAAATATCATTAAGTACACCTTGTCGGGATTAAGTATATAATATATTTAGATTAATCAGGCCCCATTAATCCTTTTGGTGAAGGGATTAATCGGGAAGAAGGGGAGGGAGAGGAAAAAATGGAAGGAGGGAGAGGAAAGGGTGTGATTTGAGAAGAGTAACCATGGTTTGGATAAGTATGTAACATGGCTAATTTTTTTGTGATACATATTATAGTGAAGTTGGAAACGTTCAGTGCTAAAAGAAAACTGAAAACATGATCTCTTCTACACTATGAGATTGATTATTTTTTCCCAAAAATAACTAACAGCCCTCTTGCGATAGCTCGGACTGGGCATATATGATGTGTGGTGCCCAAGTGAACAGCGTTCAATAGTTGGTTTTGTCCAGTTTGGACATGATTTGATCTCTTTTGAACGAAGTGACATATATAAGGTCCAGTAACAAAGGTGTACATAAAATATTAATGTTCTTGCAAGTGAACATTCCAAAGTAATCCCATACAATATATATTAATTTCAGCAAACACAACCAACATCAGAATATAGAGAGACATAGCAACATAAGGACTATAGTAGTCAAAAGCTAAATTTGGTACATGTACTCAACGACTTTAATAAATCACTGCGTAATTATTGATATCACCACCTCAAACTTTTGTCACTATGATTTTTTCGATTCTACTATAGCTAAATTTCCCTCTAAATTTAATGTTCAACTCGATGGTACATCTTGACGTGGATAGTTTGCATAGACTGTGCATAAACCGTCTATACGAACGAAAACCACCCCAGAAAACTATAGTTATCTTTTTTAGCATTTTTGAATTACGCATAATATAACATATCAATTGTCTCTCTTCGTATTTGCCTGATATATTATCGATAGCTAGTTCTTCAAGGGAGTCTAGTGGGATCATCTCTTGATCCCACCACTTTGACTGCTCGTGGCAAGTGCAATCAGGCATGCATCGACGAAAATAGTTTGTCTGATACAGAGAGAGATATAGTGGTATAAGTATATAAAGTGACTTACAAACAATGGTTAATAATTAAATAACCATATTGAAAAAAAATGTGGATATATGTTTTGGTCAAGAGATGAATGGTCGATACAACTAATAAGAGACATACCTCAGGATGGTATGCATGTAGTGTAAGAGCTAAGCTTCTGATCGTGCTATTTCTCTTGAGAAAGTGTATAATACATGAACCATACGACATATGTTGTTTCGTAATCACGCTGAGGTCTAGCTCCGAACAATATGGAAGTTGCACCCTGTGTATAAGGCTCTGTTGCTCTTGTAAACCCTACCAAGCGTAATCACAAATGGAATAGTTAGACAAAGGGCGTTATATATATATGCTTTCATGTGATCAAGACTAACTGTACTAAATCATTATAAAATAACAACATTATGTTTATAGGATACTGTAAATTTTGCAAAGAAGATTTACAGATTTACATATGTTAGATAAAATGTGTTTCACTCAGACACACACCTTTTACTAGGTAGTACTAGTATTTGATCTGATCTATTTGCACCCACAATGATTTTAAGATCTAATTGAACCAAACAAATTTAGTCATTTAATTACAAACATAGTTTATACTTGATCAAACAGGGTATCTTGAAAATTGCTAACCGTTAATCGGCAGAGGGCATGCTGAAGAAATCAAGTGAAGCGTGTTTTAGGGAGGTTGATTAGTATCTGAACTAGTGGATGGACGTAACAATTGTGACTTAAGCAAACTTACTAAACACTGTAATAAAAATGATATGATGGACTTAATTAGATGTGAGATTGACAAACCAACAAACTAAATTCTACGCATGTAATGAAACTATCTCTAAGATGTAATTTATACAAGTTGCGAAACTGATTAGACATCAACAATAAATAAATGAATAAATAAATAAAGTAAATACATACCACTGCAACAGGTAGAGCAGATACAAGCCTTAGAACACCAACCCGTGCGAAATGTTCCAATATTTCAGCAACACGATATGAGCGAGGATCAGGGATCTCGCTGTAGAAGAGCTCCTTGAGGAACATAGGTAGAGTAATCAGCTCAACCTCGTTGGGGCACTTGTCCTCCCAACCAAGCACCTCCATCGCCGGTGCAGAGAGCCGCATCGCCGTGGGACCATTCGATTCGGCGAAGCAATACTCCACTCGCATCTCGTGCATGTTCGCTGCGTCCACCTCGAGCCGTCGGAGGCAGCACACCGAGACGATGCGCAAGCTCTGGAGAGACTCACTGTGGAGGCTGAGGCTGATGACATCATCATATACGCCATCGCCAATATGATCAAGCTCAAGGATCTCCAAGCGCGGGCAGCGGCGCGAGACGACGTCGCTGATGCCCTCTCCGTCGTCGCTAAGGCGTAGATGAGACATCTGCAGCCTTGTCAGGCGTGTGAATTCGTCCCCACCGCCGGTGACGGCAGCGGGCGGTGGAAGGCGGACGGCCATCCCAGAAGAGTAGATGGAGATCTCCGTCGCCCACCCGAAGCACGGGAGATCGACGAATTCGTTGGGCCATGCCGTCTCGAACTGCGTCGTCACAGAGAGGTCGACGCGGCCGGTGACTCGCTGGGCGGCGAATTCAGCCCACGAGGTGACCTGCGCCTCGTAGAGTTGGGGATAGTCCCAGTGGTAGCAGATTTTGAGGTCGGTGATGTACACGTCGGCGGCGTAGCGGCTGAGGATGTCGGTCATGAGCTCAATGTCCAGTATTTCGTCACGGAGGATGAGCTGTGGTACTCGGGTCCAGACGTCGATCCACCGGCGGGACAACACGCTGGTGCAGATGGAATCCAGCGTTGGCACGAAGGTTAGTACATGGTGGAGCAGCTCATCGGGGAGGCCGCTAATGAGATCCGGCCCATGGTAGCCATGGCCGGCGGCAGCAGAGTTGTTCTCGGGGGCTCTGCTCATGTAAGCCATGGAGAGGAAAGGGAGGAGAATTCTGGGGTTTTGTGTCGGCAGTGTGCTCTGTGCTGCTGCTGCCTGGAGGGAGTTGAGAGCTACGAGTGAGTGGTACAGGAGAGGCAGTGTCCGGATATTTATATGGTCGGGGAGATGGACAGCTCATGTGACCGTTGGGTTCATCCTGGCCGTCCCATCGCGCGATCCATGTCATAAGGTGATAGCTTATTATTCATGTGAAATTGTCCGATAGATAGGCTTGTCTGTGTGAAACCGTCCGACAGATAAAGACTTATATGTGTGAAACGGTCCTATAGGTGAGAGGAGCGAGATACATCAATTGCATACTCTTACTGCATGTAGTACAGTTCGTGTTTATTACTTCTTTTGGTTTACTTCCGATTCTAGGACTGGCGGAACTATCTACTCTATTTTCAGATAAATCATTCAGACACCCAGCCTATAAAGTCAATAAAGAAATTAATAAATAAAGGTCATCATAACTAAAGTTCTCCTTGAGCACATATACCGTTTGGTTATTTTCCAGAATTCTTGTCAAGAAACTACTGCACACTGCGGCAACAGCCCAGAGCGGCAAGCAATAGTGAACAAGTCAAGAGAAGCTTGCCACACAGAGATAAAAAAAATTCCTTGGCTTGCAAGACTCTGTGGCTTGCAAGAGTCTGTATATATTCCTTTGCTAAGATCAGCAAGAGACACGATGACAAAACACATTTTATCATGTGAAGGGCCTTTTATTTTGCATGTGGACTATACCTCCCGCGAGAATAGAGCCAGCATCCTCAACTCACAGCCTGCCTATGAAAATTGGCCCATATGGAGGCTTTGCCTGTAACTATAGTAGTTTTTTCACACACAGACCATGTAATGCCTCGCCGGCAAAAAAAAAAAAATGTTCGTACCACACTCCAGAGGTGAACGTTCGGACCTTATCTCCACATCTCTCAAATTCTCTCTTCCCTCAACCCTCTCACACTGTCACACACACACTCAAATGTTCTCCCTTCCACCTCACCGGCATGTTCTCTCTCTCTGACCCAATGATGACATGCACGATAATGACGATGGCGGGCATGTGCGGGCAGATCTGGTGGCAACAACCCTAGATTCCATATCCGGTGCTAGCGGCGAGCCCGGAGTGACGGTACAAGCGACTGCAGTGGGAGTGGAGGGCAATGGCGACGATGGCGGTAAGCCCGGGCTCAGCCGTGTCCGATGGTGTGCTGGCAGCAACGACAACATGGTGAGCAGGCAGCTGTAGCCCAGGGCCCATATAGTGGCTGCAGCAGTACCTTGACGAACCTGGTATAAGGAAGCCCGGTTCAACGGCGAGCTCTACTTTTGTTGGATTTGAATGATGTGTTGGTTGCATTGTTGATGCTTGTTCACGTCAAAGTGTCGATTTGGTAATATAGAGTGAATTGCAATTTGGGCCATATTTTATTACGCTAGTTTCACTTTGGACTACCCTCTAACATATCTTTTTACTTTGTACTAGGTAAGTTTGCCTTTGTTTCAATTTGGACCACCGTTAACTCTCCTCATTAGCTGCATTAGCCTCTTATTAGGCAAAGGGAACCCTATGCATCAACAAGAAAGATTATTGATGTGTAGGTTTCGATGTTTTTAAATTCAGTGATGTGCTCGAAAAATTAGTTAGGGGTGGTCCAAAGTGTAACAAATGTAATCTTACCTAGCCCAAAATAAAAAGTTTGGCTAGAGGGTGGTCCAAAGTGAAACCAAGGTAATATAAGATGGTCCAAAGTGCAATTCACTCTTAAATGTAACTTGATTGAAAATTGGCGCCTAAGTAAAACATTTAAAAATTCAATTTTTTGGGCCCAAATCTGAAAGCTTTTACTTTTTTGGCACCTAATCCATTTTGCAGGCGCGGTCTATGTATCCGCATGCAAAAATAGTTGATTTTTGCAGACAATCAATGACAAACGGCTTGGACCTCGCCTGCAAAAACTGTTTTTGCCTCCATACGAAGACCTTTTTTCTATTATTTAGACTGTTTTAGTTTGTGAAATTTTCAAATATATAGTTTTTTGTTGCGATGGATGGAGTACATCATAATTACAATTGTGAACAGATAAAGTAATCACTTTAACACATATATCTATGCCAAATAAAGATAGCATCAACTAAATAAAGGCTTGCATTGGGGTTTTTTTTTTTAATTTTGTACTGATGCACTTGGGCTTATTTGATGACCATACGTACGTGAGCCAACTAGATGAATCACCGAGTAGATAACTATTAGTTTTTTGGCCTTTTGCATCGGTAGAAAAACGTGGCAATGGGGACTAAATAGTGGCAATAACTATCAATTGATACGATAGGATGGTCGTTGCGAGCCATGGCAAGTACTAGCGTGGTATAAAATTTGGACAATGACTTTTTTGCTTGGTTGCAATAGATACGGTTATTGCCATATAATAAGGTGTTGTGCTTCATGCTAGTGGCAAAAAATAGTATGTCTTGCCACGGCATAAGGTGTTGTATTAGACATCACTTGCAATGAATTTACCCCCAAATGAGGCTCATCCATGATGGGTAAAAAATGTGAATAAAAGCCAAAAAAAATATTTTGAAAATTTTCAGATTGTTAACCATGTTTCTACAATTATTTTGGCTAATTTTACAGCCTTCTGAATTATGGGGTTCAAACCCAAGACATTCCTCTCTCCAATCAACCTCACCACTGGGTTGTGAGCTTACGTCGACAAATCTTTCCATATTGTTTCTTTAACTATACACGACTATGAGCTATCCATCATCCACGCAACTAGCTATTTCAACGAAATTTAAGATTATCGCAATTGAAAAAAAATGTGGCAATATTGTCGATATATTTCAACCATTTCTCAAAATAGTGGCAATAACACCTACGTATTGCAACGAAAATAAATATTATCGCAACGGAATACATTCATGGCAGTATTGTCCACACACTGCAACAGTTTCTCATAATGGCGGCAATAAAATCTAACTATTGCAACGAAAATCAAAACTATCGCAATGCAAAATATTGGTGGTAGTATAGTTCATATGTTGCAACCATTTCGCTAATTGATGCCAATAACACTTTCCTATTTTCATAACACTTAGATATAGACCACTCAGAGAGCAAGTAGGTATATATTTTTACAATAATAAGTGAGACAGGCTGGAAATTTTCTGAAATAAATGCTCTACCAAATAAGCATGCATCATAGGAAAATTTGCATGTAAGTAGTAACTTTGAGGCTATTTAGATTGCTGCCACACTAAACCAATTCATTGTTTGGTGACTCATAAAAATCGGTTGCATTTGATTTGTTACCAATATTTGGTAGTGCCCATGAAATTTGGCCAAAAAATCTAGAAACTTTTGCTCACAAAATTAAACATTTAGTGAAGTGTCGAAACAAACATTGCCTTCACATTTGGGCTTTATCAACAAATGATAAGATTTATTTTGGCAATGAAGAGAACAAGCCCTTTACTGTGAGTCTGTGAACATGCTAGGACATAAGGTGGCTAGCCGTACTAGTTGGCCAACACTTTCTTTGTTCATATCATTTTTCTTTTACGTTGAAAAAATGACTATTGTGTTCATATCTTAATAGTACCTCAAAAAATCAGGAACATATCCACTGCACACAACCTTTTTCGTGCTCACACGTTCACACAAACTAAAAAATTTCACCAAAAATTCTGAAAACATTTGAGCATGTACTTTCAATAATGTTACACATATCTGCAAAATTTTATTTTAAAATTCTTTATATTTTAGGCACAACAAAAAGATGAAAAAACTGATAGTTTTTTTGCGTAAAAACTATCATAATTTTGTTATTTTTATTTCTCCTAGTGTATAAAGAATTTTAAGATAAAATTTTGCACATATGTGTAACACTATTGAAAGTACATGCTCAAATTCTTTCATAATTTTTTGTGAAATTTGTTAGTTTGTGTGCACGTGTGTACACGAAAAGACTTGTGTGCACTGGATATATTCCCCAAAAATCATCATAAGTTTGAAACTTATATAGCTCTCTTATGTGTGAAAGTGGACAATATCACACCTGTTTTAGAGGATATAGTTATGATCTACTATATAGAGCATTTCTGTCACGACCCAGAAAAATAATTAATTAATAAATCATTTGTTTAATGTATTTTCTAGAATAAGTGCAAAATGCTAAAGAGGCTAGGTTAAAATTTATGGAAAAGTTTCAACCTGAAAGTGGGCGAGATAAAATTTTTTTAAACACTTTGGAGTCTCTAGTATTTTCTGGATTTTTATGGGAATTATTTGAGCCTTGGAAGTATTTTTAATAAACGAAAGAGCATTTCATCAATTACTTTAAATGCAAAAGTGTTTTCTTTTTTTCCTCTCCTTCCCGGGCCGAATCCCCGCCGGCCTATTCCCTCTCTCTCCTTCCCTTCCCCTCCAGCCTGCTCCCTCCCTCCCCTCTCTTTTCTCCCGCGCCAGGCTGGCCCAAGGCCAAGAGGCCCAGCTGCAGGCCCTCTGTGCAGCAGCCGCGCGCGAAGTTCTCTTTCCATCCCCGCGCGCGAGCAGGCAGGCCACAGCCCAGCCGCGAGCGAGCGCCGCCCGAAGTCTGGTTCGGGTCCTACCTCGCGCGCGCCAGCAGCCCGTGAGCAGCCCAGGCGTGTGAGCCGCCGCGCCAAGTCCGCCTTGCGTCCCTCCGCTCGCACGCACAGGAACCAGTGGGGCCCACCTGTCAGCGCTGTCTTCTACCTCTAGCAACCGGCCTGTGTGCCTGTTTCCTCTCCGAACCGGCGCCGAAATCCCACCAAATCCGGCCGTTTATTCACCAAATCCTGCGGGATTTTTTGGGGGATTTTATCCCCTAATCCTCCTCTACCTTTCCCCTCAAGTTTCGGCCTCTATTACGCGGTAAATCGCGGGAATTTCGTTCTTATCCGGAGCTCCGAAACCTAGTTTTTCCGGCGCCGATTTCCTCCGTTTCGGGCCCGATCTCTCCCTCCCGGGGCTATAAATAGTACCACCTAGGTCCCCTCCTCTCCTTCCCAAACCGAGCCGCTCTCCCCGTGCCCTAGTTCGCCGCCTCCGCGCGCTCTCCACCGCCGCCGCTCGCCGGAGCTCTTCGGCAAGCCGCTGCCGTCGCCTCGGTCGTCGTCTCTCGTCACCGCCACCACCGTTGGGTTCGCAAGACCGAGGAGGACGCCGTCCCGCCGTCCGTCTTCGTCGCCGACCGCCGGAACCCCGTCGACCCTGCGAGCCCCCTTTCTTTCGCCGTTGAACCTCGCCGCCGGCCACCTCCCGTCGTCGTTCGTCGTCGTTTTCTCCGTGGTAAGAACCGTCTCGCCGTCCTCTTTCTCCCGGTACCCTCTTTTGCTGTCGTAGATCGTCGTCGCCGCTTTTCCTTTGCCCTTGCCGCCGGCGATGACGTGGCATGCCACCTCGTTCGCCATGTCACCCTCTCTTGCTCGCGCGGCCGCTTAGTCAGTGCACGCGTGGCATCTGTTGACCGAGGTTTGACTCGGTTTAATCTGAGCCGTCCGATTCAATGAATCGACCTCGGCCGTCCGTTTCTTTATGATGCAATAATCCTCTTCTTTAAAATAAAAAATAAATAATTTTTTTTTCATAATTCTTTGATCTTTTCTGTACAATCCCTAAATAGGTTAAAACTTGCTTAATTCATAACAAATCATCCGAACTCCGATTTGGGTGATTCAACTTGCAAAATTCTCTAAAATTCGAGATCTACACACTAAAATTAGTAGTTGGAGCTTTTGTAGTGTTCTTATGTGCTGTTTTGGTCGTTTTGTTCTTTGCCTTTAGTTTCCGTCGTTCTCGAGGACGCGTTCTTTTTCAAGGGGAAGCCCGAGATCGCTTTGCAAGGCAAGTCATACAGATCACAAACATATCTTTGAGCATGTTGTACCTATTCTTTTTCGCTATACTTCCAACTATGCATTTATTTTTGAATGTCATTGGGTGGGACTCCTATTACTCCATTGTATAGCCCCTTTGATATTGATTACCTTCACCTTGTTAGCTTGGGATTAATAATTTTGACTAGCTAGAACTATATATTGTTTTAGCTAGATTTATTACTCTATGCTTAGCCATGCTTAGAAACTTTAGCTCACTTATGGGATCATTAATGACTTCACTTATAATTATATGTTGGATAATTATTGGTAGCCCGACAGTTGTCGTGGTTAGTTAGTTAATAACTTACCAACTAAAATTTGACTAATGGTGGGTTGTGAGCACATGGTATGGTTGTTGGTTTGTCGTGCTCATGACAATTAAGGACCGGTTCGCGAGCTACTTGTTGCGAAGCACTTACCGTACTACCCTTAGGCCAGCGTGGGCAACGGCTTGGTTCGCGTAGTAGTGGGAGGCGATGTGGCGCACCCGACTGTGAAATGGCGGAGATAAGCCCATGGGGGGAGCCAGGAGAGTCGATCTGGTTTTGGGAGACTCGTAACTGGTGGGTGTTGTTGCGTCGTTGACCATTGCTATGCGGGTCATGTCACGATCCCTGCGGAGAGCGTGTCCTAAGGCTAAATTGGTACACCTCTGATCAGAGTAAAACTATTCGAATAGCCGTGCCCGCGGTTATGGCCAGGCAGAGCAATGTTTTTGGTGGTTAGTCTCACCCTCACTTTCATAATTATAACTTGGTTAATTAATTTGGTAGATTGGGGTAATTCCGAGGTTTGGAGTTATCGTTGGCCTGGTTAATTGGTTACTCTCGGTGTTGGAGTTAAGTTTGACTTGGTTGATTGGTTATCTCTAGTTTCAGAATTGGTTGGGCACATGCAATCTGGTTCGGTTGCGTGTTGATGATTTGATACTGTTATTAAATGCAATGTTTTATTAATTATCTCTTGTACTTAAAATTTAATGCTGCTATGCTATATCCATATTATGCCATCCTTTGATTTATTCCTTGCATATTGCATATTTCCTTGTTTGCTGTGTGATTTGCGGAGTATTCCATATACTCACCTTGCAATTCTCCCCCACCACCAGAGGAAGAGTTCTTCGTCGACGCTGGAGTTTGGGAAGGTTAAGCTGGAGTCCTGGTCGAGTGCCTGTGGAGTGGAGCTGGAGCTGCGCTTAGCTTAGATAGTTTTTCCGCTGTTTAGACTTTATTTCTTGAGAGGTCTTATCTACCTCTGTAATAAATTTTGTACTCGTTAATGCCAATGAAGACTTGTACTCTGATATTGATTTGTTATTGAGTGCCTCGGCTGATTCCTGGATGAGGTAACTCCAATCGTGCGGAATTTTGGATAGAAATTCCGGGCGTGACAATTTCTTTGCTTTTTTTGAGTTATTTCCTCTACCATTGCAACCATTTTACATCTATATAAAAAGTTGACCTTGTTTGGAAAGAAACACGTGATGTTAGGTTGTATAGAACACGTTCACACAAGACATATGGTGTAGTTCAACTATAAAACTAAGCCCTCATTCGGTGATACTAGTCTATCTATTTATGGTGGGTATATAATGTAATAATGTAAATACAATTATTCTAGTAATTAAATAGTGTTAGTCACTTTTATTATCAAAACTGTGAGTCACATATTTGAAGTATAACAAAGTTGTGCTAGTGACACATAATGGCATGAAAATATGTTTAAAGCTTTTATCAGATAATAGTAGAATAAGCTTTATATAGCCTTCTGTGTGACATACAAATGTGGATACCTATACTAGAATAAGCTCAGATTGTATCAAATTAACTAGCTACTACTCCATCAATAACTTTTAATATATTCATTTTGACGGCACATGCCTAAAGATAGTAGTGCTGAATTTCATGCGAGTAAACTCGTGATTATGACGCTTAGAAATTTAGAACTCTATAGACTAGAACACCATATACATATATATAATTTTAAAACTACTTTAGTAACATTAAATATCTATGTTTTAAATATTTATAATAGTATATAAATTATACTCAAAGAAGTCTTTTAGAGATCGTGCGTTGTCTAAAACGTGAGTAGTTATCAAAATTGAGAGATTATTTATGTATAATAATTAACCACTATTCATGGCCTTTTAAAAAATGTGTAACACACATTTTTGCTGCCATAAATGCACAGCCTAATTAAATAGATATTCACTGAAAAAAAACTAAGCTAATAGAACCAACAAAAAGTAGTAATATATGGTCAATTAAGTGCTTATATGCATATTAATTAATTCAATCACATTTTAACTGTAGTGAATAGTTTGCTTTGCATGTACACCCTATGTATTGGGCAGTTCGATAAGTAGTCCTCTCTAATCATGAAAATTTGACGTTTAGTCAATGACATTATTTTATGATAAATTTATAAAATCTTATAAATTTATGATTTTATGACAGTGCTATATACAATTTATTTTATTCTATAACTAAATATTCAAGAAATTATTAACAGTCAAAATTTTAAAATCTCAGTTAATGCCAAATCCTATTCTAAAGGTCAAATATTTAAGATATGAGGCAATGATATAATTAAATCCATGTTCTAAGGGTATAATCATAATAAAACTGTAAATTCATGAAGGTATAAAATGTAAAAAGATGAGAAATGAGAGATGGAGAAACATACCGGTTTAATAGGAAATTCAATGTGTAGAACATCAGTGCAAGTGCTTGAGAAAAGCTCCAAGATTCTTGTGTAATATGGCTGGTTTTGATTAATTGCCAAGGCGTGCTTCCAAGAAGAGTCGATGCAGATGATCTTCTGGAAGCATCGGCCAGCTGGTTCTCTGACGAGCTTGACCTCCTCAGGGCAGCAGTCTTCCCAAAAGAACTCCTTCGGGCAGCAATCTTCCCAAAAGAACTCCTTCATGACTGGCGTCGAGAGCAACATCACCGAGCCATGTCTCTTCCATGTGGAAGCACTCCCTCACTTGAATACTTGTGAGATTTGCTACGTCCACTTCCAATCGTAGAAGATCACTGATTGTGTAAGTTAATGTGTTCGAAGCGTTGAACCCTTTTCTCAGGCCGCGATTATATTTAGAGAAGACAGAAAGAACCTCTGCCGTGGTTTACAAGTTGATCCGAAGAGATCATATCTTTCGGTTACATCCAACGGAGCAATGTAGTTCTAAACTACAGAAGTTTGGTACACATGCGCTAACTCTATCTCATACCGAGTATATCTGCAACGTATATGCTGGATACATACGTATTCCAACAGCCCCTCAATCACAACTGTCTAAGATTGAGATTGTATTTGAAATTCTCCAAAAGTTGAACTGAGAGTGGTTTAGTAAACCCATCAGCAATATGATCCCCTAAGGATATATAACCAATTTCGACTCGTTCTCTGACAAAATGATCGTCAACTTCTAGATGTTTAGTTCTAGCATAGAATTAACACTGGATTAGCAGATAAACACTTAGCACCCATATTATCACACCAAATCTTAGCAGACTTTGGAGTTTGTACTCCTAACTCACCAAGTAAAGTTTGTATTGTACCTACATGATTTCCGTAGTAGCATTAGCTATTGCCTTATATTTTGCCTCTGTACTAGACTTTGACATTGTCGCTTGTTTTCTTGCACTTCATGACATAAGATTGGATCGCAAATAAACTGCAAAACCTCCAGTAGACCTTCTATCATCTACACTGCCTACCTAATCTGCATCAATATATCCACTAACCAAGGTGGACTGAGACTTACATATCTTCAATCCTAACTTGGTACTTTGTTTCAAATACCGAAGTATTCTTTAACTGCTGCCCAATGCACTGTAGTAGGAGCATGAAGAAACTGGCATACTTCATTAACAGAGAAAGCTATATCAAGTCTAGTTAAGGTTAAATACTTTTCTAGCCTCCAGAGCGAACGCAATGCCTCCTTTCAAGGCTCTCTTTATAATATAATAGATTAGATCATTGTAAAAAATAATTAGAATGTACTAAGTCCATGATCTACACCATTTCGATCAGACAAAAACAACACCCAGGCATCGGTATATATGCATCGAACGGGCCCGTCGCACAGCCGATCAGGGACAAGCCCCCACTGCCACTGGCCAGTATCTGCACCGTCAATCTTGCATCGTACAACCGAGATGAACCTAGCGGTAGCATTAGCTTTTGCTGACATCACGTTTCCTCACAGCCAAGACGCATGTGTCATATATTCAGACCAGCGGCAGAGTGACCCGGAACAATTCACAAAGAGGAACCCTAGCCGACAAAATTCCCCACTCCCTCCTCTCTCGCATGCAGCAGCCCCTAATCCTAGTGAAAATCCCTCTCCTCTTGCTAATTAATTTGGTACAATCTGAGCTGATTCTGGTACAGGGTATCCACATTTGTATGTGTCACACGTAAGGCTATCAAGCTTATTCTGCTATTATTATCTGCTAAAAGCTTTAAACATATTGTTATGCCATTATGTGTCATTAGCACAACTTTGTTATACTTTAAATATGTGATTCACACTTTTGATAAAAAAATGACTAACACTACTTAGCTAGAATAATTGTCTTTACATTGGTACATTTATACGTACCCACCATAAACAGATAGGCTAGTGTTTTGAAGGTTCATCTTGTGTTATATACTCTGATTGTATATTTGGTGACATTTTGGCAGGAATCAGAAGAGCACACTAGATTTGTACACAATGTGAGACTACCATATTATTCAGAGCTACAACTAGCACAGGCTTTGCCCCAACCATAGTGCACCTTCTAAAGAAAAACAGGTGGATCAAAAGGTTTTCCCTCAAAACTGGAGGTATGTTTCTTGGTATCGGCAATGTAATTTAGCTTTAGCACCGTTATATCTATTTTAAAAATCAGCTTATATTATATTGTTAGATCACTTCTATGTTTTTCCGTTGTAGAATAATCCTATCCAGTGTGAGGCATTCTGCACTTGCTGCCAACCATCAAACTGGAGGGATCAAGAGATCTCATTGGGCTCGCTTGAAGAGCTAGCTATCCTAGGATTTAGGGGCACCAGTGATGAGAAAAAGTTAATATATTATAATATAGTAAACTCGAAAGTTCTTAGGAAGGTGTTACTTGTTTCTCTGTAAATATGCACTAATGTATTTTTTTTTTCACAGTCTACGACAGCTATGCAAATCAGATTGCAAATTTGCACCATTGAGTTGATCGAACTAGTTTACTCGAAAATGTACACATAAATGTATGGTGCTATAATTGTCCAAATAGATATTCGAAATAGCGACTTTGGTGTGAACTGTATTGGTGTTTCTTATGTTATATACAGGCTTATGTAACGTAATGTCGCTCTCAACGCTGGCCATGGATTGAGAAGTTGTTTTGGGAAAACTGCTGCTCTGAGGAGGTCAAGCTCCTCAGGGAACATGGATGCTTCCTGAAGACCACCTGCATCCGACTCTTGTTGGAAGCATTCCTCAGTAATTAATTAAAGGATCCAATCAGGACTAAAGATTTGTACACAATGTGCATCCGACTCTTGTTGGAAGCATTCCTTGGTAATTAATCCCTTCTTCCTACAAAGTTGATACCCACTACAAGTCATTGATTGCTATAAAGCTCAAAATCTATGATGACACGTCATCCTCTAAAATCAGCCATCGGATCAATTTGGTTGAGCATCGTTAACTATCTGATCATTCTCATTACATATGCTCCTCTTCATGGGCTATTCAATTCATCCGACCAGCCTACTAAAAAACATTCCGAGGGCAGCATCGCAGTGCAGTGTGCGGAGCGGACGACCATTGCACTCCCACGCAAATACTCCGTACTACGCAATAGCTTCGCTTTGACTCTAGACGCCGCTTGCCATTCGATTTGGTCAGGAATGTTCGTCATGTTAGGGCAGGTAGAGGGTCGTGTTTAACTTTTATTATTTTCCTCAACCACGATTGTTTCTATTCCATCATTAACCCCATTTATCCTCACAATGTTGTCGATCTAGCTGCCAGTCCTCCTATCAAATATCAATAGCCACTAGAGCAGGCAGCTGCCCTGACGTCTTAATTTGCAAGTGCAACCAACAGGCCAGCAATGGGAATTAGGAGACTAAGGTGCCGCTTGACGTTTCCGTAGTACTCATCATCACGTCCGGTGATTAACAGGTACTCGCCATTCTACCCATCAAATTCCCCTCATCGTCTATAGTTTGTAATCAATCTACTTGCATATGACTTACCATGTTTTGTATTTGATTGGTGACAGTCTCAGCAGCCACTGATTCTGCTCAGAAATTGTATCTTGCACAAGACATCATAGCAAATATGGGTCTCAAGATCAATTATTCCAGGATACTCCCGGGTCTCTCAAAATTATTCTGAAATTAGGCACTTTGTCTTTGGAAAACCTACTTGAATTCTGGAAATTTAAACCATGGAAATTGGCAATATTTTCTGTAGTGACAGTCGACTCAAGTGAGTTTTTAGCTTGTGATTGATCCTGATAGTGAGTTTTAGCTTGTGACCCTGTTAAATCATTGAGTTAACCTTTTCCGTTGCAGATGGATGAGAACTTCTAATGTTGGAAAACCAAATCATCTGTAGTTTGTGCAGCCACGACCTTCATCTAAATACATTGTACTCTGTAGTTCATCTAAATCTATTATTTGTACACCGAGTAATAAGGCCCTAGATCATGTTCTCAGACCCTCTCAGTGGAGTACAACCATTGAAGCAGGTGCTCCACCTTCATGACCATGTTAGGTAATGAGGTAATTACTAAAAGCTGGATGCTTTCTTTTCAGAGATTTTAATCATTGTATACCGTTTATGGTACAATTAGTAAAAGCTGAAAGTTTGGTTGATTTCTTGTTCTTGCATATGGATGATTTTATCCTGTTGTATAGGTTGGGAAATATTAGTTAATAAAGCATGTGTTTTTCTCAAGCAAATTCAGGTACCGCAATTGTACTGTTGAATCATGTCTTAGTTGTTTTCAAGTCTCTGGTGGCAACAAGTAATATCTCAATTCATTTGATATTTAAACGGTCATTTTGCTTCAGTTGTTTCTTGATATGGCCTGGTTGATGATTTCTCTTTTCTATGTAACTGTTTCTAATTAGTAATTACTTTTTATATAGTTTCTAATTAGTAATTGTTGCTACAAAGGATTTCGTTTATTACTGATTATGAGACAACGCATCTTTGTGTAATCATGCAAATATATTTGTGACAGGTACCAGGGTGATGCATGTGGACTGATGCCCCTGCTACCGGGGTGAAAGTGTACTAACCGTATGGCCAACCCTCTGTCCTCACACATCCATGTCTTTTTTTCCTTCTATCTGTTTAGTCACTTCTTACCAGGATTAAGTAGAAATTTTACAGTTTTACAACTGTGGTGTACACACTAATGTCCCACAGCAACGCGCGGGGTGTCATCTAGTTTCTAGGTGGATCCAACCAGCACTAAAGATAGTTTTAGTCCCGGGCCCAACTTTGCCCGGGATTAAATCTTGACATATAAAGCTTGTTCTCTACAAATGTTGCCTTTATAATCGTTCAGCACAATTGGCTTTAGTATATGCCTTCAAACTAAATGTATTAAAAACTATTGATATTAATCCAAATTCTAAAAGTTTGACTTATGGAGTACTAATTATTTAATTTGTTATAATCTAAGCTTATTTCTTTTTTTAGGTATTAAAATCTTTACCTGTCACATGTAAGTCCATATACTACCATCTGATGGATAGTTCAAATATATACTAGTATTCATGCCATTGTGTGTCACTAGCACAACTTTGCTATTCTAAACATATGTGACTAACACTATTTAGCTTGGATAAATGTCTTTACATTATTACATTACACGCCATAAACAAGTAGACTAGTGTTTTGATGGTTCATCTTGTGTTATATATACTCTGATTATATATATTTGGTGAAACTTCGGCAGGAATCAGAAGAGCAAACCAGATTTGTACATAATGTGAGACTAATATTATTCAGACGTACAACTCGTGTTGAAAAAGAATGAGCACATGCTCACCCGAACCATTGTGCACCTTATCTCAAAAAAAAAAAAACATTGTGCACCTTGTGAAGAAAAGCAGGTCGATCAAAAAGTTTTCTGTCAATATCTCTAGATGTATGTTTCATGGTATCGGCAATGAATTTCTAACAATGTTATTTAGCTTGAGTAACATTATATCGATTTACTTTATATATATAACTCAGCATATATTTTATTGTTGGATCACTTGTATGTTTTTTCCATTACAGAATAATAGTATTCAATGTGCGAGCCATTCTGCACATGCCACCAACCACTAAACTGGAGGGATCAAGAGATCTCTTTTCGGCTCGCTTGAATAGCTAGCTATCCAAGGATTTAGGGGTGCTAGTGATGAGAAAAATTAATACATCATATTATAGAAAACTCGAAAGTGCTTAGGATATGTCACTTGTTTTCGCTGGAAATCTGCACTCACGTAATTATCTGTTGAAAGCTTTAAATATATTCTCATGCCATTGTGTGTGGTATACTAGCACAACTTTGCTATACTTGAAATATGTGACCAACACATTTGAAAAAAAAAAGTGACTAACACAATTTAGCTAGAATAAATGTCTTTACATTATTAAATTATATACCCACCATAAACAGATACTCCCTCCGTCCTTAAATAATACAAGGCATATTTCAATTATACACGGTTTACAATACTTTACTTTGACCATTAATTTATTCAATAAGAAATTATCAAAAACTATAAAATTTATATCATATAAAAACTCATTTAAATACAAATCTAATGATATCAAATGCATAACACTAAATATCAAATATGGTTAGTTTAACTTATTAGTCAAACTTTCAAATATTGATTTTACGGAAAACAAGGACGTCTTATATATTATATATTAAAGGTCGGAGGGAGTAGACTAGTGTTTTGATGGTTCATCTTGTGTTATATACTCTGATTATATATTTCGTGACATTTTGGCAGGAATCAGATCGGCAAACTAGATTTATACACAGTGTGAGATCTCAAGAGATCTCATTGGGCTTGCTTGAAGAGCTAGCTAGCTATCCTAAGATTAAGGGACACCAGTGATGTCCAAAAGTTGATGTATTATATTATAGAAAACTCGAAAGTGCTTAGGAAGGTGTTACTTGTTTTCTCTGTAAATCTACACGTGTAAAATATTTTTGCATGGTCTTTGACAGCTATGCAAATCAGATTGCACCATTGAGTTGAACTAGTTTACCGGAAAAAAGTTCACATAAATGCATGGTGCTATAATGGTTGTAGTAGACTTTCTTTTTTTTTTTTTGAGGGTAACCACCAACACATTTAAGCTATAATACTCGAGTTTATACAATCCTCATCTAAAACACTCAGAATAAAACTTGGTGGTGATGAGAGCCATGTCGAAAAACCTCCTGACGCCAATCCTTCCTGCGTGAGCCTGTGAGCCACAGCATTCGCACTTCTGCGAGACCATTGGAGCCTCACCTGCCTGAAACCGCTAAGTTTACGTTGAATCTCCTCGATTGCAAGTCCATACTCCGATCTATTGATCTCCCTTTGGTCGATCATCCTGATCGCCTCCACCGAGGCAGACTCAATGATTAATTTTTCAGTCCCCATCTCGTTTGCCAAATCAACAGCTCTAGAACAAGCCAGGATCTCCGCCATCAGTGCCGTCTCCACACCCATGTGATGTTGCGCAGCAGCTGCTTTGAATTGACCAGTATGATCTCGCAGCACTACCCCCACCGCCGCTAAACCAGTGTTTGCCGCAAATGCACCATCTGCATTCGCCTTGATCCATCCCACATCCGGTCTTCTCCAAGGGCTTGCCGGATTTTGAGAAGTACTCAACTGTTTTCGGCTTAAATTCGCCCACTCCTCCAACTGAACATGAATTCTTTCAGCCACACCATCTGGACTATCCGGGGTCGGAGCATGCCGTGCATCATTTCTCACCCTCCAAATGTTATACAGGGTTACCAGCATCCCTTCCACAATATAATCTTTACATTCAACCAGTCTGTCGAGAAACCAACTCGCAAGCACATGGCGATTATTGCATTCAGCACTCGGTACAGGAAACACAACATCCAGCTTCTCCTCAACTCTCCTCCATACCCATTGCGAATACGGACAGCCCCAAAATCTATGCATTACAGACTCATCTCTCTGGCAAAAAATACATTTCACACCTTCCTTAATCTTCCTGCGCCGCAGTTCATCTCCAACAGCTAATCCATTCTGCACTAACCTCCAAGCATGGACCTTCGTTTTGTTTTGCACATTTGCTTTCCACAAAATCTTCCATCCCCTGTGAGATTCCATATTAGATGATGATGGTTCCAACAACCTGTATTGCAAAGATCTCTGTAAATGGTATGCCGATCTGACAGAGAATGTGCCTGACTTTGTATACCTCCACGCAATCACGTCATCTTCATCCCAATTTGGCACCTTAATTTTCAGGATATCATTCACATCCATTTCATAAAAAGCAGACCTTACCACTTGGGCATCCCATTGTTTTGTACCCGGGGTAAAAATATCACTGACTTTATTAATGTTCAGACCCGATTTCAAGCCCAGTGGCTTACACATTCCGTCTCTTGGGATCCAGTTATCCCTCATTATATTAACCGAATTTCCATCAACTATCCTCCAAATTAATCCTTTTTGCAGTAACTCCCTTCCATGCAAAATGCTACGCCATGCATATGACGCCCTTCTCGGACTGCTTGCCTCCAAAAACGAAGAATTTTTGAAATACTTAGCTTTAAGAACTCAGGAACAAAGTGATTCTGGATTTGTAAGCAGTCTCCATCCTTGCTTAGCTCCCTGCTGTAAACACTTGTGGTGGGATCCTGTTGGGCTGGGATAGGTCGGTTGTCTCCTGTGACAACGTTACCCGAGGCGAATTTTCCTTCTCTGCAAAACTTTCCTTTTGCGATGCGTCCACCCAATGGATCACGGTTGTCTACGGGCCACAACTCGAATCGGAGAAGATTAGATTCCTGCAGGAGCTGCGTGATTTCAGGAGCGCACACTCAGGCCCCTGGTTGATAGCGGGAGACTTCAATCTAATCTATCAAGATGCGGACAAAAACAACGCCCTGCTTAACCGACGGATGATGGGTCGCTTTGCACGCACGATCAGAGATCTCCTGCTCCAAGAACTACACTTAAACGGGCGCTCTTTCACTTGGTCCAATGGCTGCGAAAACCCAACGCTCGAGCGCCTGGATAGGATACTTCACTGCCTGGACTGGACAGATCAACATCCCAAAAGCTTCCTAAGTGCTTTGCCTACGACCATCTCTGACCATGCGCCTCTTCTTCTCTCCACCATGCCCTCTTCCGGTCGCTGTGGAAGGTTCCACTTTGAAAATTTTTGGATCAAACTAGATGGTTTCCTCGAGGTCGTGCAGAATACTTGGTCCTCCCCGTGCAGCATTGTCGATCCAATAAGTCGCCTCAATGCTAAATTACGTGCAGCATCGCGGGCGCTGCAGAGCTGGTCGCCCCATTGTTAGCGAGATAACAAACCACCGTGTATTTTTTCTTTTTTCTGTATTTTCTACTCAACCCCCCTTGCTGTCTTGCTTTTGTAACTCCTTTTTACTCCCCTTAATATAAAAGATACGCAAGCTTTGCGTATTCCCGAAAAAATCCTTGCTTAGCTAGCATTGCTTGGTTAAAAACTTCCAGATCTCTGAACCCAATTCCTCCTTCATTTTTTGGCTGACAAAGTCTCTTCCAACTTATCCAACATGTTTTCCTTTGTCCATCCTTCGCCCCCCACCAGAATTTAGACATCAGAGTGGTCAGAGATTGACACAATCCTTTAGGCAGCCTGAACACACTCATCGAAAATGTTGGGATTGCTAACAAATCTGATTTTATTAGAACATCCTTGCCAGCTTTTGACAGTCCCTGCCAATTAAAGCCTACTATCCTGCTCCACATCCTCTCTTTGCTGCTAACAAATGCACCATTTTTGGACCTTCCAATCTGTGTGGGAAGGCCTAAATATTTCTCGTTCAAGGCCTCATTTCCGATTCCTACAGCTTGCTTCAAAGTCCCCTTGTCTTGCTGTTGGCAGCCTTTCCCGAAGAAGATTGAGGATTTTGCCAAATTAATTTTCTGTCCAGAGCTCTCCTCATATAAATTCAGAAGGTACTTCAAATGTTGTAGCTGCTGCTCTTTTGCTTGCATGAATACAACGCTGTCGTCTGCGAACAGAAGATGGGAAATATGAGGGCCAGTACCCCCAAACATTACCCCTTTAATTTCCCCACTTAATTTTGCCTTTCACAACAATCTAGAGAACCCTTCCGCACACAAAATGAACAGGTAAGGAGAAAGAGGATCTCCTTGCCTAATGCCCCACGAAGGCAGGAACTCTCTTGATCTTGTGCCATTTAATTTAACACTATATTTCACCGTTGTGACACAGCGCATAATCATGTCTATCCACCTCTCTGCAAACCCCATTCTCCCGTGTATTTGCTCCAAGAAGTTCCATTCAACACGGTCATATGCCTTCATCATATCTAGTTTGACCGCACAAAACGGTGATTTCTTTTTCCGGCCTTGCATCGAATGTATGCACTCAAAAGTGATGAGGATATTATCCGTGATTAGTCTTCCTGGCACAAACGCACTTTGTTCATCTGAGATCAAAAGAGATAGAAAAACCTTCAATCTGTTTGCTAGCACTTTAGAAGCTATCTTATAAATTACATTGCAAAGGCTTATGGGCCGAAACAGCATTAAATCATCTAGATTCTGCGTCTTCGGTATAAGAACCAGTGTCGTATCATTTAATCCATCAGGTACTACTCCATCCTCCAGGAAATATTTTACTGCCTTGCAAACATCGGACTTAACCAATGCCCAGTGGCGTTGGTAAAACACAGCCGGCAACCCATCCGGACCAGACGCCTTTGTTGGACCCATCTGAAATAGCGCACTCCTAATTTCTTCTTCTGTGATTTCTTTTGTAAGTTCATCATTTGTCCCAACATCAATTAGCCTCGGAACACACCCCAGCACTTCTTAGCTAACCTGTGAATCCTGGGACTTGAATAATTCACTATAGAAGATTCTTGCCATTTCTCTCATCCCCTCATCAGAATTACATACAGAACCATCAACTCTTTTCAGAGCTTTAATTGTATTCTTTTTCTTCCGATGGGTAGCTCTTCTTTGAAAATAGTTTGTGTTCCTATCTCCAGCCTGTAACCAGTCTTGTCTTGATCTCTGTTTATACATTAGCTCCTCTCTATCAAACAGGACATGTAGCCGCTGTTCCAACCATTTAACTCTACTGAAATCTCTCGATACCAGGGCCTCTTGTTTTGCTTCCAATAACTCCGATTTCAGTCTTTTAATCTCCTTTCTCACCGAGCCGAACACCTCCCTGCTCCACCTTTTCATATCCATCGTCACACTCCTTAAATTTGCCATTATATTCCTACCACCACTGTTTCTTATAACAGCTGAGCTCCATGCATCTTCCACCATCCGACCGTAATCATCATGAGTGGTCCATATCTCCTCATAATGAAAAGTTCTGCCTGGTTGCCTCAGCCCCATCTCATGCTCCTTATGAAGATTAATTAAAAGAGCACAATGATCAGACTCCTCTACCACTACATGTTCTACCTGAACTGACTGAAAAATATTTTGCAATAGGGCAGTCCCTACAGCACGATCGAGTCTGACCTGCACATTTGCCTCTCCCTCCCTTTTGTTGTCCCATGTATATGGGTAACCAGTAAACCCCAAATCTTGCAAGTTGCAGTCTTGTAGACAATCTCTGAAAGCTCCCATCCTAGCCTCACTTCTTTCATTCTGCCCCATCTGTTCCTCCTGCCTCGTTATTTCATTGAAATCCCCGGCACAAAGCCACGGGAAATTATTCTGAGAGCACAGATAACGAAGAACCTCCCAAGATTTATTCCTTTGATCCGATCGTGGTTCACCATAAAACCCTGTAAACCTCCAAAACTCTTCCCCCTCCCTAACCAACACATCGGTAAAGTACTACGAATACAACTGAACTGAAACGTTCACACCATCCCTCCATAACAAAGATAGCCCCCCAGCTCTCCCTCTACAAGGAACAACTAGGCATCCTGTGAAGCCTAGACTGAAACTGAGTTTCTTCATTGCACCTTCCCCCTTCTTTGTTTCACTCAAAAAAACAATCTCCGGGTTGTAGCATCTGATAAGATCTCTAAGCTCCCCAACTGTCGGGTCCAACCCTAACCCCCGACAGTTCCAACACAAAATTCTCATTGATTTCGGCGCCCCCGGGCCGCCGGAGACGCCATGTCAACATCATTTGTCCTGCTAACTGGAGAACCCAGCCTATCAACGGCTTTAACTCTCTTTCGGCCCCCATCTTCCATTTCTTCATCCTCTGCTCCACCATCCTTCCTCCTCCACACTCTTTTTTGGGGCTTCCTGAAAACGCCTGGGCTGCCCCTATTAGACGAATGATCATAATGAAAACTCCTATTATAACCTTCCCCCTCGCCTATAGGTCGACCCTGTGGAGGCTTTCTAAATAGCGACTTTGGTGTGTACTGTTTTGGTGTTGCTTATGTTTGATTTATCTTCTATACAGCCTTATATATGTAACGTACTCTAGGTGATGTTGCTCTTGACGCCGGCCATGGAGCTTGGAGTTCTTTTCAGAAGACTGATGCCCTGGGGAGTTCAAGCTCATCAGGGTACAAGAATCTTGGAGCTTCCCATGTGAAACTTTTGAAAAATAGAAAACCAATTCCTGTCAGCAATTGGCTACCAACTAGCCGGTCCGCCCATTTCCAGATGGAGGTGTCCTGCAATCCCTACTGAGGTGCTCTTGAGATTTTTGTTCCAAAGGTACATTGCCGGTACAAAGGTGCTCCTGGAAACGTCCCGGGCTCTGCGGCATTATTCGACACCTTCAGCCACCCATCGACTTGAACGCATAGCTTGTGTAGTTGTGTTGCTGGATCATGAACTGCGTAAGGTTTTTCCGGCTCTAGAGCTCAATGCGCTGTAGCCAACCAAAGCCAGTGCATAACCATCAGTTGACCCATGTAATAAACAAAAACCTTAATAAAAACTGTAACCATCGTCAACAACGAAAACAACATCATACTACTTCCATAATGTCCTATCTCGCTCTTGAATGGTTCAGAGTTCAAACGAACCATATCGAGGAGAAACGGAGCGTTGTACTCCCTTTGCAGTTTGGTTGACCATACCCCGTTACACTGGCATGGTAACACTCCACAGAATAATCATGCACTGACCAGTTCAGAGGCCGTCGTAAAAATTTGCAACGGAGCATACTCACTGCATCCGTGCTGGATAAGATTGTCAATAATAAAAGCTACAGTGACCCAGTGCGACAAACCCATAACTTCAGCTCGTACAAACGCAGAAAAAGCATTCCAAAATGAAGAATGCTAAAATTGCTTATGAAGACAAAGAATAATGACTGTTTCTTTACAGCATAGAAGATCCAAAACTCTCCAGGTAGGCCAGGTGCATAAAAGATCAGTAGCCAGCAGAGCTCTTCGTTCTTCAGGGCTGCACAAATAGCTAGGCGATGCACACATCAGCTCATTAAGGTTGCAGAGCTCATCTTGCTTCAGTCACTTTGAATCACTTCCACAGAAGTCACATGGCGAGCATAATTTCGTATATTGTCATATAGGGTCTCCCAAGCAGCGAATGAACGGTGGCAGATTATTCTTACCCTCCTAAGGGCTGGTGACACCTTGACTAAGAGCTCCGGAAGGTCAGCTCATGTTTCTCTCCTCTGAAGTTGTTGATCTCTACCTCTTCAAGAAACTTCATCAAAATATCTCCAGTTTGAAGTACAGTTCAGTGGGCATGCATTTTGAACCTGAAATTAAGAGATCTTCCCTCAGAAAAAATAAATAAATAAAGAGATCACAATAAAATATGAGCTATTAATGAGATTAATGATCTAAAAAATTAATGTGGTTCATCATCTAACATGTTGAATAACCGCAAAAGATTCACTTTCTGTGACACATAGTAAAACGAATGATGAAAATGGAAAACGATAGATTTTAACCAGAGATTTCATATTTCATTTTAAGTTTAATACATGTCATACAGAATGGGAAATATCTCCACACAGTATAGCATGATTTTCAGTACTTAAAAATTTCAGTTCTACCAAAACTTGCATGGATCTAATACATATGCCGACAGACAAACTGGATCATTCAAAAGGAAAACAGGAAAGAACTGGTCAAAGAGGGATATGATGATAAGATAAGCATGTGAATTTTGCAAAAAAAAAAAAAAGGACGTAGTTATCAGTTACCTCATATCAAGAGACAAGAGTTGCTTTTGTTATATCATGAGTAGGGCATAGTTGACATTTTCCTGCTGTTTACAATGGCAATATCTAATTCCATCTATCCAGGATGCATTACAGATATAGCAATTAGAGTACAAAAAAAAAAGACAGTTGTTCAAGATTTAAAATAAATATAATTACCCGGAAATCCTTTTTGTTACTCAGGATGAGCTTAGATATACCAGTACACATTGTCAGTCTATGCAACACACTGGCTCCATAAGCATGCCCATCTGTTTTTATTTGTAGGACCAAGATCCCAAATTCCCAATGTCAGGTCTAGTTATGCCTTTCATCAATGGCTTGACATTATGGTCACCTTGCCCCTGTGAAGTTGTAGGAAGTTCACAAAGGCAATCACAGACAAAATGCAAAAGTAACAGCAAAAGTATCAAGTATGGTTGGGTAGTTTGTTCGCAGAATACTATCTACTAGCTTGCACCAACATTATCAGTTTATTTTTTAATCCAGGCATTTTCAGTTTGGATGCTGCTTTTTGGCCAACAGAGATAGAAGTTAAAGTAGTCTAACTTCAATGATTGTGCAAGTAATCTTAGATGTATCTGCAGGCCCATGTAGTCATGTTCTACAACCAGATGATGGTGAAATAACGGATAATCAATGCTGATCTATTTGGTATGTCATCATATCCAATTATGACTTGCAATTATGCAAGCTCAGTAACTCACATTATTTTGAAGACAGAAACACTAAACCGAATGCAACAATTGATCTTCTGTACAGAAACAAAGTATCACTTGACAGAATGTGCTGATAACATTATTTCCCAAAGGTCAAAACAAATATACACAAATCTAGAGCTTCAGTTCAAGACCTTTGTATTAAGAAGGAGAAAAAATCAGAAACCACAGAACAAACTTTCTGATTAGTTGAGGATAATTTTCAGCACTCAACAATGAAAAAGATAGACCAATAAGAAACTGCAGCCAAATCAAGCAGTTAGTGTAGGGCTTAATTAGAACCCTCATAATCTGTGCAGATATTAAAGATGATCTACACCTCAGTTAATTGGCATTCTGAAGGACAGCCAATTGATATTCGTGAGGGATTCTGAAGTGTTGCACACGTTGCAGTTTCAACAATACACAGTCGATTGATTGGTTGATAGAGGAAGAAGAAGCACTTACTGGTTCAATTATCACGAGCAGCTCGAGACAGTCAGTGCTTGGGTAGAGATTGAGAAACATCTGGCTGCTCCGATTGAGAGCCTGATCCAGTCCATAAGAAAATACACCGTAAGGGCGTATCTTCCGTAGACGTGGCATCTCATTGAAGTTGACCGATCTTGGAGAGTACCAATCTAGACATCAGAGCTCCTCCAGCTCGTCTGCAACAATGTTGACAGCCTGCAGATCCGCACCGAAGCAACAGGCTACAACCAAATTGTTGAGTCCCACCATCCCATGGCGTTGAGCCGACGAATCCCTCCTACGTTTTCCAGATTCATCAGGATCAGAGACTTCAGCCGGAGCGTCAGGGAGCCAAGCCAAGGGAATAGCTGATTTGATTTCTAGCAATTCCAACAAGGGGAACACGGCATCGTCCAGGGCTCGCCCTGGAACTGGACGTGCTCTTGGCGACTCCCGTGAATTAAGGGCAAATTCTATTGCGCCTCCCTGTCGAGCATCTCCGACGAAGCCGGGGACCTGTTGCAGAAGAAAAGCTCTCCGTTGACGAGGGGCGCGGGCGTCGCGGAGCCAGGAAAAGAGGCTGTGGCGTCCGGCCGGCATGGCGCTGTGGAGGCAGCCGACGTCGAGCCGGTCGATGTTCGCGGCCGCGCACGCCGCGTGGGCGGCGAGGGCGAGCCTGGAGGATTCTGGGCGCCCGCGTCCAGACGTGGCGCCATAGGTGGAAGAGGACGCTGGTCTGGGCGGCGGCGCGGGTGTCGATGAGGCGGGCCGGAATGCAGCCAAGGATTACATCATCTGGGAGATCTCTGACTCTGAGGTCGACTCGCCTTCTTCGCCATCCGCCTCCGTCGCCATCGTACACGTCGAGGGCGCGCCCGTCGATGTCCATGGGAGCGCGGGATTGAGATCCTCTAAGCGTGCAGTTATTTTTTTTTTTCAACACGTATGAAAAAATGTTTTATCGTCCAGTGAAAAATGTTTTAACAAAAATATTTTAATGGTGTACAATTGAAACTTTTTTTTGGGTTATTGAAATATTTTTTGTTGAAACATTTTTCACTGAACGATGAAACATTTCTCCATACGCGTTGAAACACAAATTGCGTGACTGCACGCTGGTGACTTCACGGGGTGAAGTTAGAGGATCTCAATCCGGGAGCGTGGGGGTGGACGACGCCGCTAATGGGGACGGGAACCGCTATGGCCATCGGCGTCTTTGGGTTGGTTCCAAGGTTTTAAATAGTGGACTAAGACATTTAGTGGTTGCTAATAGCGGGCTAAATGGAGCTATAGCGGCTAATAGCGGACTAAATGAAGCTATAGCGGTTAGCGAAATCCTTCCCAAATAGCTATAGCGGGCTATAGCGGTAGCTATAGCCGGAGATTTAGATCCTTTCTTGGGGGGAGGTCAGGTGGGGTGGGGTTTGGAGAGGGGAGAAGAGAAGACGGTGTGGACTTTGGAGTGGAGGATCAAAAATTGCTCAGACTAAGTACTCCCTCCATCCATAAATATTTGGCAGTATTTTTACACATGTTTATTCAAAAAATTTTGTGAAATATGTAAAATTATATGTATGCATAAAAGTATATTTAACAACGAATCAAATGATATGAAAAGAATTAATAATTACGTAGATTTTAATAAGATGAATGGTTAAAAATGTATAAAAAATTAATAATATCAAATATTTAGGTACGGAGAGAATATTAGTCCGAACAGGAACAAATGGACACATGGTACAAGTAGTAGTAAAAGGATGATCGATCGGCTGTCCATGTCCAGCACCTCCTGAGTCCTGAGGATAATCACCAGAGACACGCAAACAGGTTGCAAATTTTACGTGTCGGTCCCTCGAAGAATCACCAGCATTTTCATTTTCAGAAGAAGGCGACCGGCAATCACTGTAGTGTTGCTGAGATTTTTGTCCAAATAGTGTTGCTGAGATTTTTGTCCAAATGTTCATACTTCAACTACTGTGGGATAAAATCAACGCTGGTATAAAGATGCTCCCCTCCGAACTGAAATGCCCCGGAAAGCAGAGCTCAACATTCCTTCAGCCACCGATCGTGTTGTACGTGTTCGCTTCGGGGGCTATCTCACTCTCACCCACTGTTTTGCCGTCCACCCAATGGTCCTCTCGAAGCAGAAAAGAATCACCATATCCCAATTCCAGCCTGATCAAATGCTCTGATGTCTGAACATTGCTTTTGTTATCGGATACAAATGCGCAGTTTCCTGAGCACGGCGAAGACGGTGACGATGGAAGCGATAAGCCAAGAAACCCCAGCCACAGGCCACGGCGTTATCTTGGCTCTCGGGAAGCAAAGGCAGCACAAACTCGTGCTCCTCTCCCAATTCCAGCTTGATTGATGCTCTGAACAACGTTTGTGTTGTCAGATCATGAACAGAGTAAAGGTTTTTCCAAGGGTAAAAAACTGAATGTGCGGCAGCCAAAGCAAGTGCATAGCACCATCAGGTGACCCATGTAACAAATAAAAATGTCATAAAACTATAACCATCGTCAACACAGAAAACAACATCTCAAAGACTTCCATACCATCCTATCGCATTCGAGTGGTTCAGATGAACCATCGTGGAGAAGCGGAGCGATGTTCTCACTCCCCGTTACACTGGCATGGCTATAGCATGCAGTGACAAGTTTCAGAGGCCATTGCAAATTTGCAATGAGCATGCAAGTTCTGACACTGTTTCATATCACCCTCTGCATGACTAAAAAGCAACAGTATTCTTAGCGCCAAACACAACTAATTACACGAAGCTATTCCAGTGCAGCCAACAAATCAGTGCAGCCCTGCATGATTATCAGTAAAGGAAAATCAGGACTATGCTTCACTCCAGTTCTGAGTTCTGACCAACTGAGTAGCAAAAAAGAAAGGCATTCCAAAATGCCAATAGCTAAAATTTCTCATGAAGACAAACTACAGTGCCGCTAAGTTCACCACCGCAGCTAGCTCAGATTCTCTGTTTCTTTCTTTACAGCACAGCCAGATCAAAACTTTTCACTTTGTCAGGCACATCAAGGGTCAGGTAGTCAACAAATCTCTTCTTACTTCAGCTCACCTGGGCTGCAAAAAGGGAGGAATAGCTGCAAAAGGGAGTAGTAGCTTGACTCACTTGCACACAGGTCGCTTCTCTTGCAAAACTTCGTACAGATGCAAATACGGTCTCCCTGTCCCTAGTAGTGAGCGAACGGTGGCAGGTTATTCTTATGCTCCTAAGGGCTGGTGCTGCCCTGACTAAGACCCTCAGAAGGTCAAGCTCATGTTTCTTTCCTCGGAAGTTGAGCATCTGTACTTCTCTGAGAGACGTCATCGAAATGTGTATATCTCTCCAATTTCGTGGCCATTCACAGATGCAGTTCAGTGGACATGCGTTTTGAACCTGAAAATACAAAATCAGAACAAAAATACATGCTATTAATGAGATTAATAACCTAGCTCTCCACAGAAAAATCATTTCCTTCTGAAGTTGAGTAACAGTGAATATATTTTTTTTGGTTGGGTCGGCCGAAGGAGACTGACCTGATTTTATTAAGACAGGGAAACAGTGAAAATTCACAGAATAATCATTTCCTTCTAAGGTTGAGTAACTGTTTAATTCATTTTATATACCAAGCATGTTTTATTGTAAACTAAGCCAGCTTATGCGGGTGCTATATTAAGAAGGCAGAAAAACTGTACATGTACAAAGAGTGACAGAGAAACAGAAATTTCGTCATCTGTAGGCCCCGGTTGATCCTATATCATCAGGTAAAGTAAGCCTATAAAGCATGATTTCAGTTTCTATAAATTACTCTAATACCCAAACTTCATGATCTATTGCATGGCCAAAAGATTGTATGATTTAAAGGACAATGGGAAAGAAGAAATATTCAACAGGGATATAATACTAATAAGACAAGTATGGAATTTTGTAGCGGAAAGTCCTATTTGCCCATTAACTGATTAACTAGAATTCCTTTTGGTATGTCATCAATGGGAAATATAATCCCAGTTGTTCAAGATTCATATGAAATATAATTACCTCGCAATAATTTCCTTCGACTTTGAGCTGTGTTAAACCAGTACACATTGACAGAATAGCCAACACACCGGCTCCATAAGCATGCCCATGTGTTAAGAGTTCGAGGTGCAAGATCATAATTTCAGGGAGTCTGGTTATGCGTTTCTTCAATTGCATAATGCCATTGCCACCTAGGTGCTGCAAAATTGTAGGAAGTTAATTTACAAAGGCAATCTCAGACAAATTGCAACGCTGACAGGGAAATCACTTATGTATGACAAAAGGCCATATTACAAAGAATTAGTAGATTGTTTCAAGACTAGTAAAGATCAAGTAATATGCTTGGCAACTAGTAAAGATTTGGTAATTTGCTTGCAGAATATCTAGCTTGCACCAACATTTTCAGTTTGGAAACCAATATATGTCATGTTCAATTGATGGAAGTAAATAGATGTATGCTTGACGACCATATATGTCTGCTACTTTTGGATCACGAGGAACATAAATCAATATAAGTCTGAATTCAATTGATGGAAGCAAATTTAGATGCAACTGCATGGTCATGTTCAATAACCAGATAATACTGAATCCAATTGATAATACTGAATCCAATTGATGATTCAGAAACTATATTAGTATATCCAGAATGCAAGCTGTCTTGCAATTATGCTAGCTTAAGACTCATATTACGTGGAAGACAAACACTAAACTGAATACAACTATGCGACAACTGATCTCTTCTACAGAAAGAAAGGGTCCCTTGAAAGAATCTTCTGAAGAGATCACATATAGAAAACTTAACTTTGGACTTCATTTTCAAGATCTTTCTGATGGTCATATAGATTGTTCTTCTGGCCTGTTATTTTCTTACTAGTTGAGGATAATATTCAACATTCTGCAATGAAAAACTAGGCCAACCAAAAAAGTATAGCACAATCATTAGACCACACATTCAGCATTGAGCTTGCAAGTTACAACTCCCATGACCTGTGCACATATTTAAAACGTTCTGAGCTTAACCAGTGCAACTGATCTTCCATTTGCAGTTTGAACTTGAACAATACACAATTGATGCAACAGGGGAACAATACACTCACCGGTTCAATGCAAAGCAACATCCGGAGACTATGAATTCGTGAAAATAGCTTGAGAAAGCTGTCACAGCTCGGATTGAAGAGAAAACGCTTTCCGCAAGGATAAAATGGGATGGCGCTTAGCTTCCAGAGGTGCGGCATCGGATTGAACTTGACCAATCTTGGATGGTACCACTCTGCCCAATCGAGCACCTCCAGCTTCTCTGCGACAATGCAGACGCCTTCCATACAATGCTGCAATAGGGAAGAACGGAAGCAATAGGATACACGCAAAGCCTTGAGTTCTGGCACCACGGCATTGAGCCGACGCAATCCCCGCATGGTAGACAGATTCATACAGATGAGATGCTTCAGACTGAGCGTCAGGTAGGCCAAGCCACGGGCACCATAGATCTCTAACCCTCTCAAGGACGGCATCATGGTATCATCCAGCGTGAATTCGCCATGGAACTGGACGTGCAGCAGGCGCATCTCCCTGAGCGCGGCGAAGACGCCCGATGGCGGCAGCGATAGGCCAAGGAACCCCAGCGCCAACGTTATCTTGGTGGCTCTCGTGAAGCAGGGGAGCTCGAACGCGCCCCTTCTCTCGATTACCTCATCGAATAGCTCTCCAGTGATAATCTCCCCACGAACCGAGGACCTGTTGTGGAAGAAAAGCTCTCCGGTGACGAGGGGCGCGGCGACGCGGAGCCAGGAGACGGTGGCGTCCGGCGTGGCGCTGTTGGGGGAGAGGACGGAGAGCCCGTGGATTTCCGTGGCTCCTCCCTTTCGGTGGTTGGTGAGGGCGACATGAACGGAGCTAGAATCGTCGGGCTTGTAGTGATGCAGGAAGAGGCTGGTTACCACGGTCCAGACATGGCGCCATCGGCGGGAGAGGACGCTGGACCTGGCGGCGGCGCGGGTGTCCCTGAGGCGGCCCAGGATGCAGGCGAGGAGATCCTCGGGGAGATCGCTGAGGCGGTCCATTCCGGCGGCGGGGACGACCGCGCCGCCGTCGGCCCGGGCGCGTGACGCGCCACCGCCTTCGCCGCCGCGGTCGCGCCCGTCGCCGTCGGTGTCCGTGAGAGCAGGGGCGGCGGCGCTATCGCCGTCGGCCTGGACGCTCGCGGTCGCGGTGCTATCGCCTTCTCCGCCGCGATTGTGCCCGTCGCCGTCGCCGTCGATGTCCATGGGAACGGGCGCGGGAGCCGAAGCGGGGGCCGGGAAGCCCGTGGCGGCGGCGCTATCGGCGCCTCCATCGCCGTCGCCGTCGATGGCGACGAGCACCGCCATGGCCGTCCCCGTCCGCTTTTTTTTTTTGGGAATTTTGGGGGTTTTGGTTGTTGAGGGGGGAGGCGGGTTTTGGAGGAGACTAGAGAGAAGACGACGAGGACTAAACTGACGACTAGTGCTGAGACGATCGTCGATGAGTCCACGTGTCTAGATACACAACTACACAAGTCACGGTGGGTCCACATGTCAGCCAGATTGTGAGAAGGGAAAAGGGGGATTGGGAGGAGAGGAACTGAGCAAAATCCGTTGCAACTTGCAAGAGACACTTGAGGTTTGGCTTCCATTGCAAGAAATCAAGAGACACGATCACTGCCTCGCTGGTGTATGAGATCGGTGCAAATGACACAAAAGAAGTAGTCTCCTTTCACACAGTACTAGTAGAAGTACTCCGCAGTATACTGTATAGTTGCAAGTGAAAGAACCACAAGGAAAACTAGAACCAGACACACAAGGAACAAACTACTGCTAGTAGTATGAATGGATGACAACATTTTCTGAATCAGTAATTTGTAATCTGCATATAGGCAGTGCGCATGTTTTTAAATTGCTGGATACATCAATCACCCAAAAGTTTTTTATGCAAATCAGCAAACCCAATCTTTTTTTAAGAAACGAATCAATCATCCCAAATTAGTTCCTAGAAGACGACTGGAATGATCGTAGTGTCAGAGATTCAGAAAGCAATGACTTGCAATAGAACACAGCACAGCAACACTGCATATTTTGATGCAATTTCACGCTCAATACAGCAACGAAAGTCTTCTCAGCGCCAAACACAAAAAATTACGATCATGCTGCTATCGAACGCGGTAGAAGATCACAAATGCTATGTATGTGTACACAGTGGCTCAGTGAAATCCCTGATGGATAATCTGTAAGAGACACAGTGAGCTGGTGCGCCAAACACATGGCTTCAGCTCAGACAAACACAGAAAAGGAATTTCAAAAGAAAAATGCTAAAACTTCTTATGAAGATAAACTGACAAAAGAACGATAGCAGCTAAAGTTCTTCGCATAGCAGCAGGATAAAAACTTGTCAGGTACATCAAAGATCAGTAACCAACAGAGCTCTACTTAGTTCAGGTCTGGGCAAGTAGGCGCCGCACTCATCAGCTCACTACGGTTGCAAAGCTCTTCTCGCTTCAATCACTTTGACTTACTTCCACAGAAGTCTCACGGCGAGCATAACTTTGAACATTGACCGATAGTGTCTTCCAACCAGCGAAAGATCGGTGGCAGGTTATTCTTATCCTCCTAAGGGCTGGTGCTCCCGTGACTAAAAGCCTCAGAAGCTCAAGCTCATGTTGCTCTCCTCTGAAGTTGAGGACCTCTACTTCTTCGGGAAGCTTCATTGTAATAGGCGTATTTCTCCAGTTTGTTATCCGATCACAGATGCAGTTCGGTGGACAATTATTTTCAACCTGAAATCACAGGATCAGAACAAATTACAGTGTATTAGCGTAATAATGATTTTCATCGCCTAACACATTGAGTAACTGTGAAAACTTCATTTAGTGCGACACTGACGAAAAGAAATGATGGAAACTGAAAACAATACTCCCTCCATGCCAAAATATAAGGCGTGTCGTAAATCATGATTTTATTTTTTTAGTCAAGTTTAATGCATTTCATAAAAGGATGGGAAATAATGCTTCACACCAGTGCTACAGATCACACTTATAGCAAAACTTTGATGGATCTATTACATTGCTGACAGATTGTATCATTGAAAAAGGAAAACTCCTGCCATGGTAAGACAAGTATGTGAACTGTGGAACAAATGGAATTCCAATTAAATTTAATTACCTGGAACTTTTCTTGGTTTATCAGTGTCAGCTCTCCTATACCAGTACACATTGTCAGAATATGCAGCAAACTAGCTCCATAAGTATGGCCTGTGTTTGCAACTCTAGGGACATGTCCCTAATGGAAGGGAATTGGGTTATGCCTTCCATCAATGGTGCAACACCATCATCACCTTGCTCCTATGAATTTGTAGGAAGTTGATAGAGTCAATCTCAGACAAAATGCAAAACTAATACTAGGAGAGAATGAAAAATGTTTGACAAAAGGCCATACAGTTAAAGAATCAATAGTTTACTTTCAGAGTAGGAATGATTTAGTAATTTGCTTGCAGAATAGCTGGATTGAGCCAATATTTAGTTTGTATACTGCATTTCAGCCAGCAGGAATAGAAATCAATATGGCCTGAATCGAATGATAGTGCAAGTAAATTCAGATATATCAGCAGGCTCAGGTTCAACAACCAGATAGTGGTAGCAATAAAATAATGATAATCAAAGCCGATCACTTTGGTAACGACAACTCAATCAGCACATGCAGAATGCAAGTATGACATGCAATTACACTAGCTCGGTAAGGCTCCCATCACTTTGAAGACAGAAACACTAAACTGAATCTTTTGTAGTACAACAAAGTATGACACGAAGTTCAAGTTTGCTCTGCTAGTCTGCCACTTTCTAACAAGTTGGCGATATCATTCAACACTCAGCAAGAAAAGAAAAGATATTACAGTAAATAACTGCAACCAAATCACTTGTTCAGTATTGAGCTTACAGCGTGCACATATTGAAAATGATCTGAACACAACTACTGCAACAGTAAGTTGATAGTCCATATTCGAAATCACTTTCTAAGGTGTTAAGTATTGAGCTAGCGACCCAAATGACATGTGCACACATTAAAAACCATCTGAACATAACTATTGCAACAACGGGAAAGTCAATTTGCAGCTTGAATTGGTAATTGTTAATTGAAATTCCATCTTGCAGTTTGAACAGTACACAGCTGATTACTTGATTGCTACAGAGGAAGAAGAAATACTCACTGGTTCAATCACAACGAGCAGCTCAAGACGGTCAATACTTGGATTGAGATTGAGAAGTCTCTGAACGTTCGGATTGAAGTCAGCCTGACGCCATCCAAAGGAATAAACAGCGGGGATGGATAGCTTCCGAAGGCGCGGTGTCTTGTTGAAGTTCACCCGCTGGATCATGTATGGATCAAGCCACTGGAGCCTCTCCAGCTCCTCTGCAACAATGCTGACGGCCTCCAGATCTGGACCGAAGCAATCGTCTACAACCAACTGCTTGAGTTCCGGCACCATAGCGTTTAGCCGACGCATCCCCAGCATGTTGCTTAGATGCACATCGATTAGAGGCTTCATTCGGAGCGTCAGGGAGGCCAAGCCACGGGAGTCTCTGATCCCTAGACCTCCCAAGCAGGGGAGCATGGCATCGTCCAGCGTCCATTCGCCATGGAACTGGACATTTTTCAGGCGCAGAAACCTCAGCGCGGCGAAGACGCCCGATGATGGAGGCGATAATCCAAGAAACCCCAGGTTGAGAAAAATCGTGGTGGCTCCCGTGAAGCAGGGCAACTCGAACGTCCCTCTGTCCTCAATCTCGTGGTCCTCGAACCCCAGCTCCTCGTCGAGCATCTCCTCCGTAGCCATGGACCTGTTTTGGAAGAGAAGCATTCCGGTGACGAGGGGCGCGGCCTCGCGGAGCCAGGATACGGTGGCGTCGGGCGTGGCGCTGTGGGCGGAGATGACGACGAGGTCGTTGATGTTCGTGGCCGCGCTCGCCGCGTGGCCGCGCAGGACGCTGCACCCATGTCCTGACGTCGCGCCAGCGCCTGGAGAGGAAGGCGGTGCTGACGATGGCGCGGGTGTCCTTGAGGTGGTCCAGAATGCGGGCGAGGATGTCTTCGGGGAGGGCGCTGATGCGATCCACTCCAGCGGCGAGCCCGCCTTCCTCGCCGCGGTCGCGCCCGTCTCCATCGCCATCGTCGGCGGAATCGCCTTCTCCGCCGCGATCGCGCCAGTCGTCGGCGGCGTGGTCGCCTTCTACGCCGCGGACGCGCCCATCGCCGTCGATGTCCATGGGAGCCGGCTCGGGCTCGGGGACGACATTGGTGCTGCCGCTGTCGACGTCGTCGTCGATGAGGACGAGCTTCACCATGGCCGTTGGCTTCTTCGGTTTCCTTGTTCCTTGTGGGGAGGCGGGTTTTTCAGTTTTTTTGGGGAGGTGGTTTTGGGATTTTGGAGAGGAGACAAGACAGCGAGGAAAAGAGAAGTAGTGGACCAGTAAATTGTTGACAACGGGTCAACGATGAGATCTGCAGCGCGTGTTGTGCTTAACCCAGCCGCTCGTTTTAACAGCAACGGCGGGATGTGAACTGATCATTCCCACGCGCGTCATCGACGGCAAGTGTCTACGTGTCCATGTACCTGCACCGGACTAGCCAGCGCGGGTCCACTTGTCAGCGATGCTGGTAAAAGTAGAGCAAAGCTTTTTTTTTAGTTCACGTAAAAGTAGAGCAAAGCGGAGACAGCCTGAGAAGGAAGAAACAATGAAAAATCATAAGAAAAAGAAGGCGGATTTTTTTTGTGCTGGCATTTCTCAACAATGCAGTTTGTATTGCCCTGATGCCGTCCTAAATACCATGAAAATAATGAAGGAATACTAACCTACTGGTAGGAATATCATAGCAAGAAAAAAACTTCGCCGAAACATAAATTAAAAAAAAAACAGAGCAAGAACATCGCGAGACGGCAGACAAGAGGAGGAGGAAGAAGCAACAGGGGCCATCGGACACATACCTCACGACGGGTGGCTGAGCACCTTGCGGTGGGCCAACGACGCCGGTGGCTGACCGGATAGCCAGCGCCGGCCAGTTCTCTCCTCCGGTACCCTCCGTCCCCCAAATGTTAGGCTGCCACGACTCCGATCCGCCGTCCTCCCGTCACGCCGCGAGAGCTTACTTGGCAGGCGGATTCGCTCCGGCCCCATGCCGCCATGGCACTCCCGCCTAGCACTCGATCTCATGCGCCGTCGGTTCATCTCGACTCTCAAGTTCGCTACAGGTCGCGCCTCCGTGCAGTTCATGCCGAGCCGAATCGCGGTCGGTGGTCGGTTTGGGGGCTTGGGGCTTTGGAGGTGAAGACTTGTACGACTTGGAGTAGTTGATTCTTGATTGGATAACGATGAGAGCAATTTTACGCTGGCAAATAATTAATTCTCCTTATGTACAACAAAGTCATTATAATTTTATAAAATTAAAGATATATTTTACTGATATATAAGAATAAGACCCACATAAATCAATCACATGTAGGTGAAGATGACATATCTTCAATTTAGTAAAATTATAATAATTTTCCCATAAAAATATGTGACGGTGTCGGTGAATATGCATCACTCACCACCACCTACCACGTAGTAAATTTAGAAATTACATGTTTAATATTTTAATATTAAAAAATAGTCAAAATTAAATATTAAGGTAAAAATTTTCCTATAAAAATGATAGGTAAGCACGTTTAACGAAAATATTTATTTATATTATACTATATTTTTATCGGTGTCATAGCACGGATATTCAGCTAGTTAGTATTAAATTTGGCATATCACAGTTATCGAGAGATGCCAAATTTATGCTCTATTAAAGCAGTCTCCGTAAAATTGCTTTTAATGATCATGGGTAAAAGGAACGGTATTGCTAAAATCCATCACCGTATTTTATTCTAAAAATTTTGCAATTGTAATAATAGTTTAATTACAATGAAACTACATTATAACTGTATTGCATTTACATTGTAATTTATACATGTAACTTATAAACAAGTTATTTATGTTTTTAAAGATTATGTAAAAGCTATATGATGTAACTATAGTATAATTATAATGTCAATACACTATAGGTTTACTAAATTTACATTTGAAAGATTTCTTTATCAAAAATATGGCGGCATATTCTTAGTAAAAATAGGAAAGGGAAATAGGGAGAGGAACTGAGCAAAATCCGTTGCAACTTGCTTTGCAACTCGCAAGAGACACTTGAGGTTTGGCTTCCATTGAAAGACATCAAGAGACGCCATCGTTGCCTCGCTGGTGTACGAGATCGGTGCAAATGACACAAAAGAAGTAATCTCCTTTCACACAGTACTAGAAGTACTCCGCAGTATACAGGTTGCAAGTGAAAGAACCACACAAGGAAAACTAGAATCAGACACACGAGGAACAAACTACAGCTAGTAGTATGAATTGATGACAAGATTTTCTGAATCAGTTATTTGTACTCTGCATAAAGGCAGTGCACATGTCTTTTAATGCTGGATACATCAATCATCCAAGAGTGTTTTATACAAATTAGCAAACCCAATCTTCTCTTTGAAACGAATCAATCGTCCCAAATTTAGTTCCTAGAAGACGACTGGAACTATCATAGTGTCAGAGATTCAGAAAGCAAGGACAGTGGTCACAGTTCAGAGGCCACAAAGAATTTGCAATGGAACACAACACGGCAACAATGCATATTTGATGCAATTTCACGCTCAATAAAACTACGGAAGTCTTCTCAGCGCCAAACACAAAGCAATTTCGATCATGCTGCTATGGAGTGCGGTAGAAGATCACAAACGTTATGTATGTACACCCAGTGGCTCAGTGAATCCCTGATGGATAATCAGTAAAAGACACAGTGAGCTGGTGAGCCAAACACATCGCTTCAGCTCAGACAAACACAGAAAAGGAAATCCAAAAGCAAAATTCTAAAACTTCCTATGAAGATAAACTGACAAAAGAACGATGGAAGCTAAAGTTCTTCGCACAGCAGCAGGATCAAAACTTGTCAGGTACATCAAAGATCAGTACGCGTAGCCAACAGAGCTCTACTTAGTTCAGGTCTGGGCAAGTAGGCGCCGCACTCATCAGATCACTACGGTTGCAAAGCTCTTCTTCCTTCAATCACTTCGAGTTACTTCCACAGAAGTCTCATGGCGAACATAACTTTGTACAGTGCCATATAGTGTCTCCCGATCAGCGAAGGATCGGTGGCAGGTAATTCTTATCCTCCTAAGGGCTGGTGATGCCTTGACTAAGAGCTCCAGAAGGTCAAGCTCATGTTGCTCTCCTCTGAAGTTGAGGACCTCTACTTCTTTGAGAAGCTTCATCGAAATGGACGTTTCTCTCCAGTTTGTTATCCGATTACAAATGCAGTTCGGTAGACAGGCATTTTCAACCTGAAATTACAAGATCGGAACAAAGTACAGTGTATTGGTTTAATAATGATTTTCATTGTCTAACACATTAACTGTAAAATCTTCAGTTAATGCAACACTGAGGAAAGAAATGATGGAAACTGCTAATAACGCTCCCTCCATAGTCCATCCCAAAATATAAGGTGTGTCATAAAAGATGATTTTTATTAAGTTTAATGCATGTCATAAAGGATGGAAAATATGTTCACACCGTGAAGCATGATTTTTAGTGCTACAGATTGCAGTTATAGCAAAACTTTGATGGATCTATGACATTCCTGACAGATTATATTATTGAAAATGGACATCAGGAGTGAAATGTTCAAAGAGGGATACCATGATCAGACAACTATGTGAATTGTGGAACAAATGGCCCTATTTGTCAATTAACTTATATCAACAGTTAACTTTTTCTATTCCATAAAAAGACCATTATAGATAACTTCCTGCATAAACCAACCTAGCATGTGTAGTTCCATTTGCTCAAGAGTTTACTGCAGGTATAGAAATTAGAATTCAAAAAAGCAGTTGTTCAAGATTCAACGGAAATTTAAATACCTGAAATTTTTCTTGGTTTATTAGCGTCAGCTCTGCTATACCAGTACACATTGTCAGAATATGCAGCACGCTAGCTCCATAAGCATGGCCCTGTGTTTGTAACTCTATGGACAAGTTCCTAATGTAAGGGAGTTGGGTTATGCCTTTCATCAACGGCGCAACACCATCAGTGCCTGGCCCCTATGAATTTGTAGGAAGTTTAGAGTCAATCTGACACAAAATGCACAACTAATAGGACAGAATGACAAATGTTTGACAAAAGGCCATACAGTTAAAGAATTAGTAATATACTTTCAGGCTATGAATGATTTAGAATTTTGGTTACAGAATAGCTAGATTAACTGAATATTTCTAGTTTTTATACCCTCCACATGTCTTCTGCATTTCAGCCAGCAGGGATAGAAATCAATATGATCCGAATTCAGTGACAGTGCAAGTAAATTATGATATATATGTGGGATCATGTTCAAAAACCAGATAATGGTAACAACAACCAATTGATATTCAATGCTATATATTTGGTAACGACAACTCAACCAGCATATGCAGAATGCAAGTATGACATGCAATTATGATAGCTCGGTAAGACTAGCATTACTATTTTTTTTAACAAAACTCGCATTACTTTGAAGACAGAAACACTAAACTGAATCTTTTGTACATCAACAAAGTATGGCATGATGTTCAAATGTGCCTTGCTGGTCTGCAACTTTCAAACAAGTTGGCGATCACATTCAACATTCAGCAAGAAAAGGGATATTACAGTAAAAGAATTGCAGTCAAATCATGTATTCAGTATTGAGCTAACAACTCAAATGTCATGTGCACATTTAAAGACGATCTGAACATAACTATTGCAACAGTAAGTTGATATTCCATCTTGCAGTTTGACCACTACACAGTTGATTACTTGATAGATACAGAGGAAGAAGAAGCACTCACCGGTTCGATCACAACGTACAGCTCGAGACGTTTGATGCGATCATACAGATCGAGAATCCCCTGACACCACGGATTGTAGAGAGCCTGCTTCCGTCCATAAGAATAAACATCGAGGGGTTGTAACATCTGAAGGCTCCGCATCCCGTTGAAACTCACCAATCCAGGCTTGCACGAATCAATCCACTGGAGCTCCTCCAGGTCCTCTGCAACAATGCTGACGGCCTCCAGATTTCGATGGAAGCAAAAAGCTACAGTCAACTTCTTTAGTCGCGGCACCATGGCGTTGAGCCGGCGCATACCCACCACTCTTTCAAGATGCATCTTGATTAGAGGCTTCAGCCGGAGCGTCAGGGAGGCCAAGCCACTGGATTCTCTGATTCCTAGACGTTCCAAGAAGGGGAACATGGCATCATCCAGGGTCCATTTGCCATGGAACTGGGCGTAAATCAGCTGCAGATCCCTGAGCGCGGCGAAGACGCCCGACGATGGAAGCGATAGGCCAAGAAATCCTAGCCTAAACACAATTGCGGTGGCTCTCGTGAAGCAGGGCAGCTCAAACGCGCCTCTATCCTCTATCCCGTGTTCCACCAGCTCCGCGTCGAGCATCTCGTCCGTAGCCTTGAACCTGTTCTCGAAGACAAGTATTCCGGTGACGAGGGGCGCGGCGTCGCGGAGCCAGGATACGGTGGAGTCGGGCGTGGCGCTGTAGTTGGAGCGGACGATGAGGTCGTTGATGTTCGTGGCCGCGCTCGCCGCGTGGCCGCGGAGGACGCGGCACACGGGACTGGAGTCGTTGGGATCGCGAAGCACCAAGGCGATGTTGGATACCCATGTCCAGACGTCGCGCCAGCGCTTGGAGAGGAAGCCGGTGCTGAAGATGGCGCGGGTGTCCCTGAGGTTGCCCAGAATGCGGGCAAGGATGTCTTCGGGGAGGGCGCTGAGGCGATCCACTCCGGCGGCGAGCGAGCCGCTTCCGCCTTCCCCGCCGCGGTCGCGTTCGCGCCCATCGTCGTCGGCGTGGTCGCCTTCTCCACCGCGATCGCGGCCGTCGGCGGCGGCGGGATCGCCTTCTCCGCCGCGATCGCGCCCCCCGTCGTCGGCGCGGTCGCCTTCTTCTCCGCCGCGATTGCGCCCGTCGTCGTCGGCGTGGTCGCTTTCTACGCCGCGGACGCGCCCATCGCCGTGGATGTCGATGGGAGCCGGCTAGGGCTCGGGGACGACATTGGTGCTGCCGCTGTTGCCGTCGTCGTCGTCGATGAGGACGAGCTTCACCATGGCCGTTGGCTTCTTCAGTTTCCTGGTTCGTTGAGTTGTGGGGAGGCGGGTTTTTCAGATTTTTGGGGGAGGTGGGATGGTGGATTGGTGGATTTGGAGAAGGGACGACAGCGAGGAGAAGAGGACTACTAGTACTACTAAATTGACAAATTGTTGACAACGAGTCAACGATGAGAACTGGAGCGCGTGTTGTGCTTATCCCAGCCGCTCGGTTTAACAGCAACGGCGGGATGTGAACTGATCATTCCCACGCGCGTCGTGTGAGGCCTCCATCGACGGCAAGTGTCTGCGTGTCCAGTAGGTGGGTCCATTTGTCAGCGATGGTGGTAAAAGAAAGGGGTGAGTAGAGCAAAGCTGACAGCCTGAGAAGAAAGAAATGATGTAAAATCATATGGGAATTTTTTTTTTGTGCAACAATGTACTGCAGTAATGCCGTCCTAAAATACCATGAAAATAGTGAAGGAATACTAATCTTGTCCTAAGACTGAGGCAGCCAATCACCACGACGCTACTAGAAAAAAAATCTTCGCCCAAACATAAAAAATAATCAGAGCAAGAACATCGCGAGACAGCAGACAGGAGGAAGAAGAAGCAACAGGGGCCATCGGACATTTACCTGACGACGGGTGGCTGCGCACCTTGCGGTGGGCCACCGGCGCCGGTGGTTGACCGGATAGCCAGCGCCGGCCAGTTCTCTCCGCTGCCCCCCTCCTTCCCCCAAGAGTTGGGTTGCCACAGCCCCGCCGTCCTCCCGCCACGCCGCGCGAGCTTACTCGGCAGGCCGATTCGCTCCGCCCCCCTGCCGCCATGGCACTCCCGTCTAGCACTCGATCTCACGCGCCACCTGTTCATCTCGACTCTCAAGTCCGCCGCAGGTCGTGCCTCCGTGCAGTTCACGCCGAGCCGACTCGCGGTGCGGTCGGTGGTCGGTTTGGGAGTGTTTTAACCCTGTGCCATTAAAAAAGTTGCTCCTATACGCCACTAAAAAGATTGTTTCATTTGTATGCCATTGACCCAAAATTTTTTTACCTCTACGCCACTCCGTCCAACGCCGTCTCCTCCCTCCAGCCGGCGCCGTCTCCCCCTC
>CM002485.1:15787846-15815019 GCA_000325765.3 Leersia perrieri
GAGCTGGTGCGCCAAACACGTAACTTCAGCTCTCACAATCACAAAGACATAAAGGGCATTCCAAAATGCAAATACTAACTGTTCATGAAAATGAAGACAACGAAGAACGACAACGAAGTTCGTCGCAGCCAGCCTAGTTTCTCTGTTTCTTTACAGCATAGCAGGATCACAGCTTGTCAGGTACATCAAAGATCAGTAGCCAACAGAGCTTTTCTTATTTTAGGTCCGAGCAAGTAGGCGCCATGCTCATCAGCTCAGTACAGTTGCAGAACTCTTCTTGCTTCAATCACTTGGAGTCACTTCCACAGAAGTCTGAGGGTGAGCATAACTTTTAACATTGATCGAAAGTGTCTCCCAATTAGCGAAAGATCGGTGGCAGGTTATTCTTATCCTCCTAAGGGCTGGTGCTGCCGTGACTAAAAGCCTCAGAAGGTCACGCTCATGTTGCTCTCCTCTGAAGTTGAGGACCTCTACTTCTTTGAGAGACACCATCGAAATGTCTGTATTCCTCCAATTTGTTGTCCTATCACAGATGCAATTCTGTGGGCAAGCACTTTCAACCTGAAATTACAAGATCAGAACAAAGTACAGTGTAATAATAATTTTCATCGTCTAACACATTGAGTAACCGTGAAAGCTTCACTTGTGCAATACTGAGTGAAAGGAATGGTAGAAACTGAAAATAATAGTTCCCACTCCGATGATTTTATTTTTATATTCAAGTTTAATGCATGTATAGGATGGCAAATATGTTCACACCGTGAAGCACGATTTTCATTGCTGCAAATTACACTTATACCAAAACATTCATGGATTTACAGACAGACTGTATCATTTAATAAAAAGACACCAGAAAAGAGGGATACCATGATAAGACAAGTGTATCAATTTTGCAACAGAAGGGCCTATTTATCAATAACTAGGGCATAATTGAGAACTTCTAAGGCTTCAAAAATAATAATAATGGAGAACTTCTGCCTAAAACAATGGATATATAATTCCACTTACCCACGATGTATTACAGATATAGAAATTAGAATTCAGAAGTTGCTCAAGATTCATAGGGAATAATATAATTACCTGGGAATGTTCTTTGGTTCTCAGGGTCAGCTTTTGTATACCAGTACACTTTGTCAGAATATGCAACACACTAGCTCCATAAACATGCCCCTGTGTTTTCAAGTCTAGAAACAAGATCCAAATGTAAGGTAGTCGGGTTATGCCTTCCATCAACGGCGCAACACCATTATCATCTTGCTCCTATGAATTTGTACGAAGTTAATAGAGCCAATCTCAGACAAAATGCAAAACTAAAAGAGAGGATGAAAAATGTTTGAAAAGGGACATACAGCTAAAGAATTAGTAGTTTGCTTTCATACTAGGAATGATTTAGAAATTTGGTTGCACAACAGCTAGATTGAGTGAACATTTCTTGATTCTGTACCCTTCACATATGTCTGCTGCATTTCAGCCAGCAGGAATAGAAATCAATATGTTCTGACTTCAATGACAGTGCAAGTAAATTTAGATAATATATGTTGGCTCATGTTCTACAACCAGCTAATGATAACAACAATCAGCTGATCACTTCGGTAATGAAAACTCAGGAACTGCACCTACATATGTGAAAAGCAAGCATGACTTGTGATTACGCTAGCTCGATAAGACTTGCATTACTGTGAATACAGAAACACTAAACTGAATCTTCTGTACATCAACAATGTAACACATATGTACTTCAAAATTGCTCAGCTGGTCTGCAACTTTCTAAATAGTTGGCGATAACATTCAACACTCCGCAATTAAAATGACAATCCAACAAAAAACTGCAGCCAACAAACGTGTGCACATCTTAAAGACGATCAGAACATTATCGGAAAACAGGAAAGTCATTATGCAACTTGAATCAATAACAGTTAGTAACTGAAATTCTATCTGCAGTTTGAACAATACACAATTGATTACTTGATTGCTAGAGAGGAAGAAGAAAAAACTCACTGGTTCAATCTCAACGAACAGCTTGAGACGGTGAATGCTTGGATAGCGATTGAGAAGCCTCTGACAACTCGGATTGAAGGCATCCATCATCCATCCATAAGAAAAAACAGTGGGGGGGCGTAGAGTCAGAAGGCGCGGCATCCTGTTGAAGTTGACCAATCCAGGCATGTACGAATCAACCCACTGGAGCTTCTCCAGCTCCTCTGCAATAATGCTGACGTCCTCCAGATGCTCATAGAAGCACATATATACACTCAACTTCTTAAGTCTTGGCGCCACGGCACTGAGACGACGCATCCCCACCATGCTAAGCAGATTCATCCGGATCAGATTCTTCAGCCGGAGCGTCAGGGAGACCAAGCCACGGGACATGCCGATATCTAGCCGTTCCAAGAAGGGGAGCATGGCATCGTCCAGGGTCCATTCTCCATCGAACTTAGCTCTGTTCAAGTACAGGTCCCTGAGCGCGGCGAAGACGCCCGACGATGGAAGTGATATGCCAAGGTACCCGAGGTAGAGCACAATCGTGGTGACTCTCGTGAAGCAGGGCAGCTCGAACGAGCCTCTGTCCTCCATATCGCGGTCCTGAAGCCTCAGCTCCAAGTCGAGCGTTGCTGTCGTAGCCGTGAACCTGTTCTCGAAGAAAAGCGTTCCGGTGACGAGGGGCGCAGCGTCGCGGAGCCAGGTTGCGGTGGAGTCGGCCGTGGCACTGCACATGGCGACGACGGAGAGCAAATTGATGCTCGTGGCCGCGTTCGGCGCCGCATAAGCTTTGAGGACGACGCGCACGGGCTCGGAGTCGTTGGGTTGGCGAAGCTCCATGTAGAGGTTGGATACCCATGTCCAGACTCTGCGCCAGCGACTGGAGATGGAGCTGGTCCTGACGACGGCGCGGGTGTCCATGAGTAGGTCCAGAATGCAGGCGATGACTTCTTCCGGGAGGATGCTCAATCGATCCACCCCGCTTGGGAGGCCATCCACTCTCCGCCGCGAGACGCTTCCGCCTCCTGCGCCGCGGTCGCGCCCGCCGCCGCCGTCGATGGCGCTGGTGTCATCCCTTTCGCCGCATTCGGGGAGGCGATCCGCTCTGCCTCCGTTGCCACCGGGAGGGGATACTGATAATTCCAACCCGAGCGAGATGCTTCCGCCTCCTCCGCTGCGGTCGCGCCCGTCGTCGTCGCCCTCCGGTGTCCACGGGAGCGGCGGCGGGATTGGTATCGGGGGCGACATTGGTGCTTCCAACCTCACCTTCGCCGCCGTCGTCGTCGATGAGGACGAGCTTCACCATGGAGGCTGTTTTTTTTTCTCGAGAGAGAGGTTGGGGAAGGCGGGGTTTGGATTTTGGAGAGGTGGAGGAGGGACAAGACGGTGAGGTTGAAGACGACGAGAAGAAACTTGAAGGGTGTCTTCGCTTTTATCCCAGCCGCTCGATGGAAAGAAACGGTAGGTGACTGTCCACGTGTCTAGGTGCCTCTCCCACCAGACTAGTCAAGGGACAGGATAGGTCCACTTGCCAGTGAGACTACTAGTAAAAGGGATTTATTTATACACGGAGCAAAACAAAGTTCCTATGTACCGTAAGAAAATAATAGAAATACTTAGGAAATGGATTTTTATTTTATTGAATCAAGAGAAGGCCGGATGACCTCTCCAAATTTTCCATTACCAGAAACAGAGCAGTACACTCAAAAAATGGTTGTTTGTGCAACAAATGGCTTATGGAATTGCAGTCATAAAATACAATGAAAATATGGGGTCTAATATTTATTATTCATAAGAAAATATTCCCTACATTGTCGTTCGGATCCAAGGAACCGGGCAGACTGATTTTCACGGGAATATTTTCAGCCACGCCGAGTTCTTCTTTTTTACGATTGCATTTGCATAAGATCGAGGAAATCAATCAGGCAATCACGCAGCTATCAGACAAAACTAACCATCTCAAAAGGAGAAACAAAATCAGAGAAGAACAGAGGAAAACAAAGGAGGAGGAATAAGAAGCAACAGGGGGACCATCGGCCACTCCAACTCACGGTGAGTTGGCCGTCGGTTGACCGCCATTTGCTCGGGGAGTCGGGGTTCGCTGCCGCCTGCCGCCATGCCAGTCGCCATTCGGCCAAGAACCCGAGGTCACGCGCTGCGGTTCGTCTCCAGGGGTCCCCGCCCCAGAGCTTACGCCGCCGGGCTTGTGGTCGATTGGGGAAAAGTGGAGGTGGGGGTCGATGGGTAGCAGCACCAAGGGAAGGGTGTGTTTGGATGGCGGGATAAGAAGTTTGGGATAGAATAGACCCATTTCTAATGATGTTTGGTTTAGGAATAGGGATTGGGTTGGCTTTAAGGTCTGTTTAGTTTCAAAAAAATTTCAACCAAAAACATCACATTAAATCTTTAAACTCATTCATGAAGCATTAAATATAGATAAAAATAAAACTAATTACACAGTTAGCCTGTAAACGACAAGATGAATCTTTTGAGCCTAATTATGTCATGATTAGCCATAAGTGCTACAGTAACCCACGTGTGTTAATGACGGGTTAATTATGCTCAAAAGATTCGTCTCGTGGTTTACAGGCCAGTCGTGAAATTAGTTTTTTTATTTGTGTCCAAAAACACCTTTCCGACATGTGGTCAAACGTTTGATGTGATGTTTTCGCAAAAAATTTTCAGGAACTAAACAAGCCCTAAATAGGAAATATTTCCCTCCACTCGCCTGCCTGCTCGCCCGCCGCTGCCGCCTGCCTGTGAAGAAGAGGAGGAGAAGATAGAACAAAGAAAAGAGAAGAAGAAAAAAAGAAAAAAAAGAGGAGATATGATGTTGACATGTGGGTCCCACCATATGCCACGTTAGCCAAACTGGGGAAAAATTAGATCAAGGGATCTTTTTTGCACTGTTTTATATAGTTTGGGGAGGAAGTTTTTGGTTTTATGGTTAAGGGACCTCAAAAAAATCCCGTTGTTAAGTTGAGAGACCTCCGGTGAACTTATTCCTTCTATGTAGCATGCGGCTGTTCCGGCCCATTTGATTTCGACGGGGCTAGACCATACATCGCATCAGATGGGCCACATCTAAGGGGAATTTTCACTTGAACTGGAATGTGGACCCCACGTGTAAGTGTAAAGGTTTGTTTAGTTAGGAAAACTTTAGATGCTTGACCGGATGTCGGAAGTTTATTTCAGTGACTAACTAAAAAACTAAATAATATAGGGTCTCAGGAAACTGTAAGACGAATTTAAACCTACATTTCAATTTCTTCTTTATTGCCCTTCACAAACTCCACAAAAGTGTAGATCTAAATAAAAAGGGGCAATTGCATAACTGGCCCTACTTTAAAGTCTAGTTGCGGATTTAGCCCTATTTTATTTTACTTTGTAAATTTGGCCCCGGTTTTTAAAATTGAAGCTCCTGTTTGGCCCTACTCCGTTTAGTGGGGTTGACAGTGTTAAGTGAGAAAAAAGTGGATATTTTTACCCTTGCTCATTTGACCCTGTTTTGTAAATATTATTTGCATATTTGGCCCTGTTTTTACACATATGTCTACTGTAGGAAATATTTGTAATTTTTAACTTGTATTTAACAGATTTGAGCCAGTTTTGATTGATATTTGACATAAGTTTGATAAATTTGACTAAGATTTAAAATACATTCGATTAAAATTTGAATAAATTTTAAAATATTTGTGGTAACACGGGCATTCCAACCAAGCCCAGTGCATTAAATGTCAGTAAACCCCCAAAAGAGCCCATATCATAGGTTTTCAACATTCTCCAAATCGGCATTTTTTTTTAAAAAAAATATCTGCGAATCGATCAAGCTATCTCTCTATATTATCATCGAATCGTAGCTAGACGAGATAGATTGATCTAATTAGTCAGATCATTTGATCGATCAGGTTGATTAATGTTCAAGGTATATATGGCGTCGTCGTCTTCTCCACCGATCCAACCCCCCAAAAGGTTACGACGGTCGCAGTCGTCGTCGTACGACCAGCCGCGCCTCCTGCACGGCGAACTGCTTGTCGACGAGATCCCCTGGCCACCGCCCGCAACCGCAGCAAATCGCGGTCGCCGCCCGCCCTAGCCGTCGTCCACCGAAGCAAATCACGGCCGCCGCCCGCCACCGCCAGCCTGGGCCGCCGCCTGCCCACCGCCGCGCGCCTGGCCTGTCGCTCCCTCGCCTAGCCCCCGGGCCCGTCGGATCCAAGCGGCTGCCGCCCGCAGCCTGCCGGAGACAACCCCGTCGGAGCCGCCGCAAGTGACGCCGCTGCCTGAACCCTAGCCCGGTCGTGCGTTTGTTCTCACCGGAAGGGAGGATGTGAATAGGCTTAGAGAGTTGAGAGGGGGTATTGTTGTCATTTCGCGTATTTTTTCCTTTACTTTCTCTTTTTTTATATTTACACTTCTCACGGAATATTAACAGTAAGGCCAAACGGGAGCTTCAATTTTAAAAACCAGAGCCAAATCTGTAAACTGAAAAAAAAAACAGGGCTAATTTCACAACTGGACTTTAAAGCAGGGCCAGTTATGCAATTGTCCCATACAAAAATAGAGTACCATATAACGGTTCATACTGTCAGAAAACAATGCGTCCGTGCTGGATTATCATTAGAAGTTCAAAGGAATAATTTTGGAGGAAAAAAAATACAGGATCATTATCTATTCGATAGGAATTAGTGAATTACTCACACAACTACATTGTGGCGCGCATAATTCCGAACGCCAAACTCTTGAATTAGGAGAAAATAAGGGCCTGTTTAGTTCCAAAAACTTTTCACCTAAAAACATCATATCGAATCTTTGGACACATGTACGAAGCATTAAATATAAATAAAAAATAAAACTAATTACACTGTTAGGCTGTAAACGAGCAGACAAATCTTTTAAACCTAATTAGGCTATAATTAGCCATAAGTGCTACAGTAACACACATGTGCTAATGATGGCTTATTTAGGCTTAAAAAATTCGTCTCGTGGTTTCCAGACTAGCCATGAAATTAGTTTTTTCATTCGTGTCAGAAAACCTCTTCCGACATCCGGTCAAACGTCTGATGTGACACTTCTTTCCAAAAAAATTTGGAACTAAATATAGCCTAACTGTTTGCCATGCCATGCCACTGCCTACTTTCAAAATTGGAGTACCAGCCTATCAGGGTTATGATTGTCTCTTTATTAATTCTTTTTGTCTTTTTTTTTAATTTTCATGGCAAGCGTGTCTGCCTGTGATAGGCATGGACAAAATGTTGACTTTACCCCTGGTCCCACACTCCCACTCCCACCACTATTCGTCCTCTTGCCCTTTCCCATTCCAATCTCCTCTCCCTCCTTTTTCCCGTGCTCCGCCTGTCGTCCCCTTCTACGCCGGCGTCATCCTCCACTGACGACGCCAGATCCACCGCGTGTTTCGGCTCCGGCTCCGGCTCCGGCTGCGAATTTGACTCCTCCAGCAAGTGCTGGCGGGCAGGCGGCCGTGCTCGACTGCCCCTACACTGGCTTTCTCGTATACATCAATGATGCTCATGAAGCAAGCAGTCATTATCGTGGACCTCTACCATCAACACAAGAAAAGAAACTCAAAAAGTGCAGGAGAAAGAGAAAGAAAAGGTTCAGAGCAACCGATGCATTCTTCTGCACGTTGGGGACAATAAACAATTCGTTTCAGATCAACCAAGTCAAATGAGCCTCTAATGAATCATGAACGCATATTTTTCAGGAGTTCAAGTGGAAAAAACTGTGGATGGAAATTGGGAAGAACCGGAGATCAGTCAATTTCCATCACTAATTCACTATGGCATATTAGCCTGATCAGTCAATTTCCATCACTATGGCATATTACCCTTTAGGCTAGCTATTATCAGCTGTTAGTTTTAGACATGTAATCTCGTTCCTTAGCTGTCTTCTGTTAACATTGCATCTGCGTACAATTGTACATCTTGTTCAAAATATGTGGTACTGCCACAGTTTCTCTGTTAATTGTTCTATTCAGGTATGCCTGAGCCTATCTAAGTCTTTATGATTAGCACGTGTAAAACTTGCATATTCCCTAAAGTCCCTTCCGTAGTAACAATATAATTGTGTCAGCCATTTGAAAATACGCATTTTGTGTTGTGGGAAATGCGATTTAGGGAATAAACATGGCAATTTTCTTTCAGATTTTAGTAATATTCCAACATTTTGTTCTATAAATGTTAAATATTTTATCATCCAATTCTGAACCTTTCCCATTCCGAGAACCGTATGTGCCTTGCACGTATTCTTCAGTCGATGGAAATTCTAAATAACACGCCAACAGGATGTTAGTTTTGAAGCACTTAAATTTACATTCAATTTTCTTTTGTACTGCCCTTTACAAACTCTACAAAAATGTATTATCTAAACACAATTAGGAGATCACCTGTAAAAATAGGAAACAATGCATCCGTGCTGGATTATCAGTAAAAGGTAAAATGAGCTGGTGCGCCAAACACGTAACTTCAGCTCTCACAATCACAAACACATAAAGGACATTCCAAAATGCAAATAATAACTGTTCATGAAAATGGAGACAATGAAAAACAGCAACGAATTTCGTCGCAGCCAGCCTAGTTTCTCTGTTTCTTTACAGCATAGCAGGATCACAACTTGTCAGGTACATCAAAGATCAGTAGCCAACATATCTCTTCTTACTTTAGGTCCGAGCAAGTAGGCGCCACGCTCATCAGCTCAGTACGGTTGCAGAACTCTTCTTGCTTCAATCACTTCGAGTCACTTCCACAGAAGTCTGAGGTTGAGCATTCGAACATTGACAGATAGTGTATCCAAATCAGCGTAAGATCGGTGGCAGGTTATTCTTATCCTCCTAAGGGCTGGTGCTGCCGTGACTAAAAGCCTCAGAAGGACAAGCTCATGTTGCTCTCCTCTAGAGTTGAGGACCTCTATTTCTCTGAGATTTCTCATCAAAATGTTTGTATTCCTCCAGTTTGGTATCCTATCACAGATGCAGTTCTGTGGGCAAGCACTTTCAACCTGAAATTACAAGATCAGAACAAAGTACAGTGTAATAATAATTTCATTGTCTAACATATCGAGTAACCGTGAATGCTTCACTTGTGCGACACTGAGTAAAAGGAATGGTACAAACTGAAAATAATAGTTCTTACACCGATGATTTTATTTTTATATCCAAGTTTAACACATGTCATATAGGTTTGCAAATATGTTCACACCGTGAATCATGATTTTCATTGCTGCAAATTACACTTATACCAACAATTTCATGGATTTACAGACAGACATCATTTAATTAAAGGACACCAGAAAAGAGGGATACCATGATAAGACAAGTGTGTGAATTTTGCAACAGAGAGGCCTATTTATCAATAACTAGGGCATAATTGACAACTTCTGCCTAAAACAATGGATATATAATTCCACTTACTCACGATGTATTACAGATATAGAAATTAGAATTCAGAAGTTGCTCAAGATTTATAGGAAATATAATCACCTGGGAATGTTCTTTGATTCTCAGGGTCAGTTTTTGTATACGAGTACACTTTGTTAGAATATGCAACACACTAGCTCCATAAACATGCCCTTGTGTATTCAATTCTATTAACAAGATCCAAATGTAAGGGAGTTGGGTTATGCCTTCCATCAACGGCGCAACATCATCAGCATCTTGCCTCTATGAATTTGTACGAAGTTAATAGAGTCAATCTCAGACAAAATGCAAAACTGAAAGAGACGATGAAAAATGTTTGAAAAGGGCCATACAGATAAAGAACTAGGAGTTTGCTTCCATACTAGGAATGATTTAGAAACTTGGTTGCAGAACAGCTAGATTGAGTGAACATTTCTAGACTGTGTACCCTTCACATTTCAGCCAGCAGGAATAGAAATCAATATGATCTGACTTCAGTGACAGTGCAAGTAAACTTAGATACATATGTTGGCTCATGTTCTACAACCAGCTAATGATAACAACCACCAATGCTGATCACTTTGGTAATGAAAACTCAGAAAACTGCACCTGCATATGTGGAAAGCAAGCATGACTTGTGATTACGCTAGCTCGGTAAGACTTGCTTTACTTTGAAGACAGAAACACTAAACTGAATCTTCTGTACATCAACATAGTAACACATATGTACTTCAAAATTGCTCAGCTGGTCTGCAACTTTCCATATAGTTGGCGATAACATTCAACACTCAGCAATTAAAATGATAATCCAACATAAAACTGCAGCCAACTAACGTGTGCACATCTTAAAGACGATCAGAACATAACTATTGGAACAACAGGAAAGTCAATATGCAACTGGAATCAATAACAGTCAGTAATTGAAATTCCATCTGCAGTTTAAACAATACACAATTGATTACTTGATTGCTACAGAGGAAGAAGAAAGAACTCACTGGTTCAATCACAATAAACAGCTTGAGACGGTGAATGCTTGGATAGAGATTGAGAAGCCTCTGACAGCTCGGATTGAAGGTATCCTGCAGCCGTCCATAAGAAAAAACAGTGGGGGGGCGTAGAGTCAGAAGGTGCGGCAGCCTGTTGAAGTTGACCAATCCAGGCATGTAAGAATCAACCCACTGGAGCTTCTCCAGCTCCTCTGCAATAATGCTGACGTCCTCCAGATGCTCATAGAAGCACATGCATACACTCAACTTCTTAAGTCCCGGCACCACGGCATTGAGCCGATCTTCAAGCCTCAGCTCCACGTTGAGCCTTGCCGTCGTAGCCGTGAACCTGTTCTCGAAGAAAAGCTCTCCGGTGACGAGGGGCGCAGCGTCGCGGAGCCAGGATGCGGTGGAGTTGGCCGTGGCGCTGCACATGGAGACGACGGAGAGCAATTTGATGCTCGTGGCCGCGTCCGGCGACGCATAAGCTTCGAGGACGAGACTCACGTGCCTGGAGTTGTTGGGTTCGTGAATCTCCATGTAGAGGTTGGGTACCCATCTCCAGAGTCTGCGCCGCCGCCAGAGATTGGAGAGGAAGCTGGTTCTGAAGACGGCGTGCGTGTCCATGAGTAGGTCCAAAATGCAGGCGATGACTTCGTCCGGGAGGATGCTGAATCGATCCACTCTGCCTCCGTTGCTGCCGGGCGGGGATAATGATAATTCCAAGTCGAGCGAGACTCTTCCGCCTCCTCCTCCGCGGTCGCGCCCGTCGCCGTCGCCGTCGCCGTCGATGTCCATGGGAGCGGCGTCGTTGGCGCTGCCTTCATCCCCTTCGCCGCATTGGGGGAAGCGATCCTCTCTGCCTCTGTTGCCACCGGGAGGGGATAATGATAATTCCAACTCGAGAGAGACGCTTCCGCCTCCTCCGTCGCCGTCGATGTCCGTGGGAGCGGCGTCGTTGGCGCTGGTGCCATCCCCTTCGCCGCATTCGGGGAGGCGATCTGCTCTGCCTCCGTTGCCACCGAGACGGGATAATGATAATTCCAACTCGAGCGAGATGCTTCCGCCTCCGCCGCGTTCGTTGTCCATAGGGTTGGTATCGGGGGCAACATTGGTGCTGCCGACCTCCCCTTCGCCGCCTTCGTCGTCGATGAGGACGAGCTTCACCATGGGGGGCGGTTATTTTTTTCGCGAGAGGTTGGGGAAGGCGGGCTGTTTGGTTTGCACTTTGGACTTGGGAGAGGATAGAGGCTCTCAAAAAAAAAAAAAAAAAAAACTTGGGAGAGGGAAGAGGACAAGGGCGGTGAGGTTGAAGACGATGAGAAACTTGGAAGCGTGTCTTTGTTTTTATCCCAGCCGTTCGATGGAAAGGAACGGGTAGGATGAGCATTCGCACGCGCACCTTGATAGGCCATCGCGGGTAACTGCCCACGTGTCCAGATGCTTCTCCACCAGACTAGTCAAGGGACAGGGTGGGTCCACTTTCCAGTGAGACGTAAATGGGAAGGGATTCATACACGGAGCAAAAGAGTTCCGATGTACTCTAGAGAAAATAATGGAAAATACTTAAAAAATGGATTTCTTTTTTTTTTTTGAGTCAAGAGCAGACCGGATGACCTCTCCAATTTTCCATTACCAGAAATAGAGCAGTACACTCAAAAAATGGATGTTTGTGCAACAAATGGCTTATGGGATTGCAGTCATAAAATACAATGAAAATATGGGGTCGAATATTTATTATGCATAAGAAAATATTCCCTACATTGTCGTTCGGATCCAATAAACTGATTTTCACGGGAATATTTTCAGCCACGCCGAGCTCTTCTTTTTTCCAATTTGCATAAGACCGAGGAAATCAATCAGGCAATCACACAGCTATCAGACAGAACTAACCATCTCAAAAGGAGAAACAAAATCAGAGATGAACAGTGGAAAACAAAAGGAGGAGGAATAAGAAGCAACAGGGGGACCATCGGCTGAGTTGGCCGTCGGTTGACTGCCACTTGCTCGGGGAGTCGGGGTTCGCTGCCGCCTGCCCGCCTGCCGCTATGCCAGTCGCCAGTCGGCCAAGAACCCGAGCTCACGCGCTGCAGTTCGTCTCGAGGGGTCGCCGCGGCAGAGCTTACGCCGCCGGGCTCGTGCCTCGTGGTCGATTGGGGAAAAGTGGAGGTGGGGGGTCGATGGGTAGTAGTAGTACTAGAAGAAAGGAAAAAGAAAAGAGAAGTTTACTGTTCCTTCGCCAGGATGGATGTACTTATGTACTGTATTCTTCTGCTTTCCGTTCGTCTGTTTTCCACTTGATTTACTTTTCTATTCCTATATTTAGCACCAAAATGAACGCACCGCCTTGACACGAGTTTGTTAGCTGATCATTTGACAGACGATGATTTTTGAAAGTAGAAATGCAATAAATAGTGTTTCCCTTAACGGGGGTGAGCACTTCTGAACGTTGTGCCGATATATTTCAAATTAACGAAGTCACACAGTCACATTGCTATTGACGGATACGTCATCTACCACTAAAAAAATATTAGCCGTAAATATAAGTACCTTGTTCTGAGTTTTGAACCCACATGCTCTTTCGCTGATTACCTGACCATGCTCATTTGCATTTCTGTTACCATGTTGATGTTCGGGCTATGTATAATGTGGGCCATCAGAGCATATATGTATGGTCTTATTATATGTTACTCTACTACCGCTGGTTTTGGGTGAGCCAACTGGATCTTACTTGGTGGTTTTCTTATGGTCTTTCAACGTGGGTGGGTAAGCTCGTTCTGTGTAGCCTGTGGCTGTTCCATGACTCGGCCCATTTGATTTCAACGTGGGCTGGGCCATACATCGCATCAGATGGGCCACATCTAAGGGGAATTTTCACTTGAACTGGCATGTGGACCCCACGTGTAAGTGTAACACGTAGACGTGACAGCGTGAGGTCCCGGTGTTAGTCCTAGCCTACGATCTCCACGGAGGAAAAAAATCGCAAAACCTGATAAATCCCCTCCCCTTTGTTGGGGCTGAACCAAGGCACAGAGTACTCTGCACACAACAACAAGTACTTTGCACACAACAACAAGTACTTTTTAGACAAAACAACCCCTCATTTTGCCATGAACTTTGAGGATAGTTTCAACCAGTAAAACAGCAACGGAATTAACACAATCACATGCACATAAGACACAAGGATTTAACGTGGAAAAACCTACTCGGTGTGAAGAGTAAAAAAACCACCGGACCAACCGGTCCACTCCAAACTTTCACTATTATTAACAATGGGTACAATATGGAGTCTTCTCTAGAACATCTAGAGGTACATCACAACAGCCATAATATCATCAAGACAAGGTCTTGCCATCCATAACATCAACCACAACAAGTAACAAGAGGTAATACTAGACAAGCAGAGAAATAGCAGATTGTGTACCCTTCGGTTCTCAGCTGATATCTCCCAAACTACAGATCCAAACTGCACGAAACTTGACATAACTGATGGTCTATGAGTCCCTTCCAAACTGACCAAAAATTAGCCCAATCGGACACCATTTGACCCCTCAAACTGACATTCTACCACAGACTGTACATGCTGAAACTGCAGTCACTCGAGCTAAAGAAACCATACCCAAATCTGATGTTCTACTCAACCAATCCCCACCAAAACTGGCCAGATTGAAGTTCACCAAGTGAGAAACGAACTCACCAAGTTTGGTATCGATCGAAGCACTTTGGCCCTCCAATCGCTGACTTGACGAAGATCGGATTAGAGCCACCAAACTGAAATCTGCACCTCTTCTTCTTCTCCACTCTCCTCTCCTCTCTTGTGTTCTTGCTAGGTTCCTACAATGGCTGCTCTCACTCTCCCCAAGGAAGGCTAGGGTTTTTCTTCTCATCCCCAAAGGATGAGGCGATCTCCACCATCCATTCAAGATAAGAATCAATGGCTAAGATTAATTGGACTTTTGGGCTGCACATGGGCTGAGAACAACTCTGCATATGGAGGGAATTTGTCCCAACACCCTTTGTCGATGCGTGCGATCGACACGCGGGGATCCTAGGGACCCCTTTTTTGGTTCGGCACAGGGGTACGGTACACCGAGGATTAAGCTAAAGAGAAGAAGAAGGTGGGAAGGATGAAAACCCTCCTAATCTGATGTGATGCTGGGGGTTTATACAGGTTCGGGCCGCCTAGGAGGCGTAGTACCCTACTCCTGTTCTTATACTATATGGTGATGAATGGATTACAGGGATTTGGTATGGTGATTTTTCTGTGCCACACTCAGAGTATCTAGCTCTTCGGCCAAGCCTTTTCTAACCGCTAAGATGGAGTTTTTTTCCCTTGGGGGTGAGAGCTGGACGGATGACTGAATATGGAAGTGTAGGCTATGAGGCTTGCTCAAAGAGGACTTGCTAGCTATCAAACTGCCAACCCTTTCTACGGTGGACTTGGGCCTCCTTTTATAGTGCAAGGGGACACCACAGTTGCCTTAGGTTTCTCCTCCTCTGCTCCATGCCGTGGAGTGGTTCTTGTCTCGTCTTGTCGCGGGGCCCGCCCCCATATCTGCCCACGCTGCCACGTTGTAGGAGTTAGCGAGGAGAACTGATACATGTACAGCATGCTTCTGACCAGGGGGGAGCGGCCATCTACCAACCCCAGTGGGGCCCACCTGTCGGCGGCCCTCTGCCTGGGGTGAAGCCGATGCAGCGTCCCCTGCGCCTGCTCCCTCTCTCTCCCACGCGGCCGCCCCGGCATTAAATGTGATCGCGACATACCGGGGAGAGGGGCATGGGTGAGCTGACGGGCTGTCAGCCCATAACAGTAGATGGAGACTTTCCTACCCCATCTCCACGCGAGGGGTAAGGTGATGATGATCTCTGACGAATGCGCCTCACATCACATTAAATGCGATGGGGCAGCGCCTGACCGTTGCATTAATCACGGCGGCTGGGCTTGCCTCTCCCGCGGGAGAGGTGCGGGTTGAGGGGATAGGGGTTCGGGTGACCCCGAACCCTATCCTGTGGAGAAGAGCGGCCTCCGGGCAGCCTCCGTGCCAACCCCACCTTCGGGGTGTCACGTGGCCGCCCGTGGCCCGAACCGGAATGACTCTTGGTGGTATGCCTGTTGATGCTTCCAGCGGTGGACGCGTCTTCTCCCTTAATATGCCATTGTCTGGGGATACCCCCGGGCCCATATCACCGACACCCTTCTTCCTCTCCGGCCGCCTTCGCAGATAAAACCAGATAAACTTGCATGTTCCATGAATTCCCTTATGTAGAAACAATATTATTATTGTGTTAGTCACTTGAAAATACGCATTCTGCTCTTATAATGTCAAGTATATTGTCATCCAATTCTGAACCTCTCTCATTCTCTGAACCATCTAATCATTCTGAACTCTTTGTGCCCTGCACGAATTTTCAGTCAACGGAAATTGCACGCCAACAGAATGTTACTAGCAGTTTTGAGGTACTTAAACCTGAATTTCAATTTCTTCTGTATTGCCCTTCACAAACTCTACAAAAATGTAGATCTAAATACAAAAATAGGAGTACCATGTTACACTTCATTTTGTCAGAAAACAGTGCGTCCGTGCTGGTGAGCTGGTGCACCATACACATAAGTACATAACTTCAGCTCTCAGGAAAACATAAAAGGGCATCCAAAATGCAAATACTAAAACTATGTCTCATGAATATGAAGGCAATGAAGTTACATCAAAATCAGTAGCCAACAGAGCTCTTCTTACTTTAGGTCTGAGGAAGTAGGCACTACACACAGAAGCTCACTATCGTTGCAGAGTTCTTCTTGTTACTTCCACAGAAGTCTCACGGCGAGCATAACTTTGTACATTGTCATATAATTTCTCCCAAGCTGCGAAAGACTGGTGGCAGGTTATTCTTATCCTCCTGAGGGCTGGTGATGCCTTCACTAAGAGCTCCAGAAGGTCAAGCTCATGTTGCTCTCCTCTGAAGTTGAAAACATCTACTTCTTGGAGAAGCTTCATCGAAATGGCCGTTTTTCTCCACTTTGGTATCCGATCACAGATGCAATTCGGTGGACAAGCATTTTCATCCTGAAATTACAAGATCAGAACAAAGTACAAGGTAATATGGTATGAATAAGATTCATCGTCTAACACATCGAGTAACTGTAATAACTTCGCTTTGTGTGATACTTAATAAAAGGAATGATGAAAACTGAGAACATCAGTTCATAATCTGATGGTTTTATTTTCATTTTTCAAGTTTAATGCATGTCCACTGTATGCACCATTACTTGTAATAAAGTCTCACCGAAATACAAACACCATGGTTTGAAATTACAAGTAATTATTCACATAAAGTATTTTACCGTCTACCTGAATAATAAACAATGGAAAGTGTACAACAGAGTGGCAGATGTTTGTCTTCAAGGTGGAAGTTTCCATCAGTTCAATCTCTTTATAAAAATGAATATAACATATAGGATGGAAAATATCTTCACATACGGAAGCATGAGTTTCACGCAATTATGTGAATGTTGCAACAAAAGGCCCTATTAATCGATGAACTCACACCAGTTAACTTTTACTATGTCATAAATAGGGCATAATCGATAAACTTCCTGCCTAAAACAACAAAGCATGTGTGGTTCCACTTACTCAAGAAATTATTGCGGGTATAGAAATTAGAATTAGAAAATGAAGGTTTTCAAGATTCATAGGAAATATGATTACCTTTAAATCTTCTTAGTTTACCAATTTCAGCTCTGCTATACCAGTACACATTGTCAGAATATGCAAAACACTAGCTCCATAAGCATGTCCTTCTGTGTTTAGCTCTAGGAACAAGGTTCTAATGTAAGGGATTCTGGTTATGCCTTGCAGCAATGGTTCAACAACATTGACACCTTGCTCCTGTGGAGTGAATATTTAGGAAGTTAACAGAGGTAAATTCAGAAAAAATGGAAAACTATCAGGGAAGAATAAAAAATGTTTGATACAAGGCCATACTATCAAAGAGTTACAAGTAATTTGCTCGCGTACTAGTATAGGTTTAGTAAATTGCTTGCAGAATGGCTAGCTTGTGCCAACATTTTCAGTTTGGATACCCTCCATATATGTTTGCTGCATTTGGGCCAGCAGGAATAGAAATTAATATAGTCTGAATCCAATGATAGTGCAAGTAAATGTAGATGGATATGCAGACTCATTCCTGATAACCAGATAATGGTGAAATAATTGATAATCACTTAATCAGTATTGATGCTTTGTAACCGACAACTCACAAACAGCACCAGCATGACTTGCAATTATGCTAGATCGGTAAGACTCGCATTACCTTGAAGTTTGAAGACTGAAACACTAACTGAATGTTTTGTACATCAACAAGTATCACTTGAAGTTCAAGATTGCTCCGCTGGTCTGCAACTTTCTAACTAGTTGGCGACAGCATTCAACACTCAGCAACAAAAAAATATTCGAATAAAAAAACTGCGGCCAAATCATTTATCCAGTATTGAGCTTACAACCCAAATGCATGTGCACATATTAAAGATGATCTCAACATTACTGTTGCAACAGTAAATTGATATTTCATGCAGTTTGAACGATACACAGTTGACTGCTTGATTGCTACAGAGGAAGAAGAAGCACTCACCGGTTTTGAATCACAACAATCAACTTGAGACAGTCAATGCTTGGATAGAGAATGAGAAGGCTTTCACTGATTTGATTGTGGTAATACTGAGCCGATCAATAAGGATAAACAGGATAGGGGCATATCATCTGCAGGTGAGGCATCTTGTTGAAGTTGACCAACCCTCGAAGGTACCAATCTGCCCAATGGAGCACCACCAACTCTTCTGCTACAATGCAGACGGCCTCCAGATGCGTAAGGAAGCAATAGGTTACACTCAAAGTCCTGAGTCTTGGCAGCACGGCATTGAGCCGACGCAATCCCTGCATGTTAGACAGATTCATCCAGATGAGATGCTTCAGTCTGAGCGTCAGGGAGTCTAAGCCACGGGACATTGGAATTCCTAGCCATTCCAGGCAGGGGAACATGGCATCTTCCAGGGTGCATTCGCCATGGAACTGGACGTGCTTCAGCTGCAGATCACTGAGCGCAGAGAAGACGCCCGTCGGTGGCAGCGATAGGCCAAGGAACCCCAGGTTCAGCCAAGCAGGTAGATCTGTAGATGTTCGCGGCCGCCGCCGCCGCATGGGCGTCGAGGGCGGCGCGCACGGGGCTGGAGTCATGGGGCTGCTTGTGATGCAAGGCGAGGTAGCACATCCGCGTCCAGAGGTGGCGCCATCCGTGTGTGTGCCTTGCTTTTATCCCAGCCGCTCGTTTGGAAGCAACGGTAGGATGTGAATCGATCATTCCCATCCCACCCGCACCTTGAGAGGCCATCGGAGACCATGTCTACCTCAGCAACTAGTCTGTGGGGCAGGGTGGGTCCACTTGCCAGAGAGACTGGTACTAAAAGAGAAGGGGGATACATATGGAGCAAAAAAAGGTCCTACTATAATAGTACCCAAACAAAAAAGAAATACTGGAAAGAAGTATATGTTGTGCAACAAATGACTTGTAGTACCACACATTATCCACTGATTCCCATTCATCTGTTTTTTACATGCTTTGTTTGTGATATATATTTTTTAATATTGGAATATATTCTTGCCTTCACTTCAACAAAGTTACGGTCAATTATTACATAAATTACAATTCGAACGATTGTGAATTACAGGATCACAGCATGACAACGAAAAAAAAAAATTGCTAAAACACCAGGCTAAAGATAGAGACAACAGATATATCTAAACCTCCATCTATAATTGGTGAAAATGTGCATAACCGTTGTTTCCACATCCGCTCGCAAGTTAAGTGTAGTCCTTGTCTTTCTCAAACTAGCAAATAGAATCCGCTTACAACATGTTAAACCGAAGCGGAAGATAATATCGGAGATAACTAAGGTGTAAACTAATCAACCGTTTGCTCACATCTTATTCATCGCCATAACCATGGAAGCCGATCCGACAATGATACCGCTGCGCTGCAGTACGAAAATCTCCATCAAAGAAGCACTAATATTTGATACTACTATTTGATATTTTTTAAAATTATGATTACTATGTTACTTTTTTCTGTTCCAAAATATAAACACTTCTAACATTGAAAATCTGTTCTGAAATATAAATATTTCTACCACCATTTATTATATATTAAAAATCCATTAAACTTTCTTTAAAACGCTTCTAAGCCGCCACTTGGCGCTCTAGAATCCAAAAAATTCTAATAAAAAAAGAAAAACATCTGGCCATTAATTTTAACTTAAACCAGTGGGCCTATTATTTTGAGCCATTAGATTAGTTTTAGAAGAAATAATCTCTTCCACCCTTCCTATTTGTGTGCATGCGGACTCTCCTCTCTCCTTGTGGCGCTGCACACACGCCCCTCTCCCCTTTGCATGTGCGCTCCCTGTTGGGAATAGTCCCACATTAGAAGTTTAGAGGGAGTTGCATCAACTTATAAGTGGGGGGAGTCCATCACCTCATGGGTTAGCTTTTGGGATGCAGAAAGATTTCCTTCCGGTTGGACTCCCGCCTATGGGCCAACAATTGGTATTAGAGCTGGGTCCACAATCATGGCCCGTGCATACTGGGGTGGTGTAGGCCCAAAGCCCAGTGGACCGTGGGTGTGAGGCCCGTTGTGTCCATGGGTGGGGCCGGTCAGTGGACCGTGGGTGTGGAACCCGGTCAGTGGACCATAGGTGTGAGGCCCGTATGTGCCCGTGTATGAGGGGCCGGTCAGGGCTGAGGGGCATCAATGTGAGACGGGGGAGATTGTTGAGAATTGTCCCACATTAGAAGTTTAGGGAGAGTTGCACCAACTTATAAGTGGGGGAGTCCTTCACCTCATGGGCTAGCTTTTGGGGTGCAAAAAGATTTTCTTCCGGTTGGGCTCCCGCCTATGGGCCAACACTCCCTTCCCTTTTTTCTTGCTAATTAGTTAGTTAATATTGCCACTAATTCATTTAAAGCTTTTAAATGACCTTAATATTAAATTGTACATGAAAATATTAATGTGTTTGAACCATCATGTTCTCTACATAAAATCAACAATTTAAGTTACATATTAATAATATTTGAACTTATATAGGCACTATAAAATTGTTATGTGTCCCTTTCAAATAAAATGAAATAAAATTGTTTTGTTTATCTTTAATAAATTAGTGATAATTCTAAACATTTTAGATCTTTTTATAGATTAACAAATAAATTTTAGATCTTCTCAAAATTAAATACCGACACATAGACAGTACACCTCCTTCTCCTTCCTCACATGCGTACGGTCTCACGAAGCTCTCGCCCTATGTGGTTATGTGCATGGGTGTGATGCCATCCACCCCTCCTCCCTCTATTTAACTATCTAACTGTATTAATTGAATTTAATTATTGTGAGATAAATGTGTTTTGAACATCCATAACTTGGATTTATATATTCATTTTCTCATATGTTTTGTTTTAACTATATCTTTATCCACTAAAAGTCAATTAAACTTTTCCCCGACATTCTCCAAGTTTCACGTCCATAAAATTAATGGGAATTATGAAAGAAAAAACACAAAATTGATCATTGAAGTTCACTCAGATCAGTGGACTCTATTACCGGCCATGAGATTAGACCTTGAGAAAAAAGATCTCAAATCACCCCTGATCAGGGGACCTCCACCATCCTCAACCCTCCACCTCTCCTCTCTCTCACTCTCTTTTCCCCTTCATATAATTAAGGATGAACCAAACAGATCAATAATTAGGCATTCAAATGACCACTATTTTTAAGTTACATATCTGATTTTAAATCTATCAAAAATATTTTTTTATTTATAATTAGATCAATATTATTTCAGCATCGACCCTTGCATTTGCATGCCATCCAAATAACTAATAAAATTAGCAGAAAAAATAAAAGCCTGTTAGAACCCTTCTAAGCTGTCAAATGTTCTATACAAACTTATCAGACAATCAGTTTTCACTTAATCCGGAAACCCATTATTAAAGCCATTAGAACAAATTGATCTTAGCTAAAACTAGGGGCGGATCTAGCGTGGATGCAGGGGATCGAGCCCCCTACCCAGCTAGATCCCCATAGAGAGTAAGAGGGAGGGAGAGGGAAGAAGGGGGAGGAAAAAGAGTAGTGGGGTTGGAGGAAGAAGAACACAACCATACCCACTCCACATGAAGTCTAGATCCACCTCTGAATAAAGCCCATGTTAACTACTCACTCCGTTTCATACCATTTTGTACTTCAATTTTTTAAAAGTTATACTTTCTCTGATTTATATTAAGATGAATGGCTTAATGTATTTGTGCCATATTCGTGTGTAGATTCATATGGATGTTAGTGACAATCTTTGCATCATTGTAATTTTTACCTTAGAAAACGGCATAGCACTTTTGGATTTTTTTCCCCAAACATTTACATGCGTGTGATCCAAATTGTCACTAAAAATAAATAAAAGTAATAACATAGATTGTATAATCATTTAAAATGATAAAATTTGTTTGAAACCAACAAAAATTGAAGCAAGCAATAAGATATTTTCTCATAAATTTAAGATTGCGCATTTAGTATTTTAGATTACAGTTTATACAATAAAATTATAACAAATGTTTAGAGTAGCATCAAATTTTTATTGATAAAAAATGATAAATTTAAAACAAAATTAATATTAATTTTACAAGCCGCTTACTATATATAACACTTACATATTTTGGGTGATAATGTTTTAAGCAATAAATCAAGATGCCCGGCAATCTGCGCGGGCTACCTGCCTAGTTTACTTGTAATATTAATCACCTTCCATTTACTTTTTTTTCTCAAGTTGCTCCCAATCGCCGCAAATCGTAGCCAACACATCGAGCACACATTGTTTTTTAATCAGTATACCTATTACTTATAAAAGACGCGCCACCGCGAGGTAAATGCCATTAAATGAACACTCGAAAAAGGACCATTATGGTGGATGCAGCTGGTTTATCCTGGGCTGAGGCTAGCTAAGATGTCATCTAACGCCATAGGGACGAAATACAACGAATTTGTTAGCTGACTGTATTTGGCAGATGATGATTCTTGAATGTAGGAAACTAGGAATCCACGGTAATTTGGGCCTTTCTGATTATTGTCGCCCATTTGGCCATTTCTGAACCTTTCTGATTCTCTTTACCACCGACTCTTTCTGGACCTTTGTGACTTGTATGTATTTTCAGTCATTGGAAATAAAATGCCAGCAGGATGTTAGTTTTGAGGCAGCAGCAAGGGAGCAAGAGCAGAGGCTGCAAGATGAGATTCAACGGCGAGTGCACCAAGTGCTTAGCCAGCAGTTGGTAAACCCTCCATCATCTAATGCGTCGACCCACGTACATAGCCCTGCTCCTCAGCTCCCCGAGCCTACTACGACATCGATGCAGCTCTACCGGCCCGTGGATGATACTGATGAGAGGACAAAGTGCGAGCTTCACTGCCACATGATGAACTTGTCCATCAAGGTGGCATCCGGTTTTTATGAGCCTGGACAAATCATCCACCGGCGGACCTGCACCTTTTTTAAAAATTAACCAAAATTAATTTAAAATTTTAAAAACAACCCGGCCGCAAATATATTTGCGCCGGGTGACCCTTTTGGACACGCCAAAATGGGCGGCGCGTCCAAACAGAGCTGCCGCGCCACTGCAACAGCGTGGACCCGGCGAGCGAGCCCCGCCAGCGTGGCGCTGGCCTTGCCGCGCCACATGCTTTGGCGCGACAGCTTGTCGTGCCAGGCGGGCTGGCGTGACAAGGCCAGCATACAAAGCACAGCGCGAGCTGGCTCTCACCGGCGAGCACAGCCCGAGCTAGCTCCCGAAGCTCGCGCCGCCACCGCCAAATCGACTGCGAAATCCATCGTTTTGAGGTGCGAAAAGCGGTGGAAATCGATCGCAGCGTCATCCCTAAGGTATTCCCCCAATTTTTGCCTTGTTGCACCATTGGATTTGAGACTTTTTAGTTCTTTTGGTGACGTATCGGTTAGGATTAGATTTTGTAATATAGACGTAATAGATGTGTATGTTGATGGATCGGATGCTTATTTGGTATAGTGGATTCTCTGCCCGCAATTTTGACATGTAGAATTAGTTGAAAGCTTCAATTTGGAGATATTGTTGTTCAATGTGTAGTGCATATGCTAGATAGGGTAATATAGGTAGTGTATGTGAGTTATTGCTTGTCAAATGTATCGGTGCATATAGTTGTTCATAATACGGGGGTTTGAAATTTTCAATGTTTATGTAGATGAACCGTTTAGTTTATATGCAATATGATTTGTTCATGATACGTGGGTTTGAAATTTGTTGTGTAGGCTTAATGTCAACGGAATATTTGAAGTCTAGGGGCTGGGGGTGTTACCTGGATGAGGCATGGCCCGAGGGCCCTGTGCCTCCTCCACTCCCTGTCCCATTGTGCTTATGTGGAATTCCTGCTATGGTAAAGCAATCAAGAGAACCGAGAACAGCTGGACAAGCCTACTATGTGTGCAAGAACAAGTATAATAGTGAGTGTCCGTGTTACTTCTTCCAGTGGATAGATGGTCAGGACAAGTATGACCCAAGGATACGTCTATTTCCTTATGACGAGATGGAGTTGAAGCCATACAATGAGTTTAGGCGATAGGTTCCTCCTCCACCAAATCCAGCACCAATGACGGTGGAAGAGAAGTCGGAGGCTTCGTGCATCCGTGTGAAGAACCCACCGTTGTGCCACTGTGGGTATCCTTGCAAGCTGCAACGTCCTAACATTGGTGTTCCTGCTAAGTTCACACCTTTCTTTCGGTGCAAGCTAACAACTCATGTTAGTGTTGTTAGAATATGTGTTCATTATTTTGTCATGATGATCATGGATATATTGTCTAAATTTTTCAATCGTATATGTAGGATGGATGGCCTATGTGTGACTTTCAGGAGTATATACATGGTCTGAAGTCTCTTTGGCCGACGGATGAGGAGGTGCGGTCCTTTGAGACAGAGAAAACGCATTAGCCTTGTGAGAGAAGGCCCCATCCCCGTTGTAAGTGCGGGATTGTGGCAACAGTCAGTGTCATACCAAGTGAGCTTGGATATGGGTATTATTGTGGGAATGCATATGGCAAGTACTGGGTAAGGAATAAGAATATGCATCGTTTGATTTACACATAGTTTAGTCTTAGTATTGTAGTAATATAGTAAGGTTAATATGTTGCTAACTTCTGTAGGAGGGAAGAACATGTAATTGGGAGGATTTTCCAGGACGTAGGAAGTTATGGCAACAATTGGGGAGTGAGTCCGAGCCATTAAGGAGTAACACAATGGACAAGATACGGAGGAAGTTGAGAAGCAAGTACGATATTCCCCTCCCGGAACGAGAAGTTGAGGCCATGCTGTCAGAAGATATGAGGCGTCACAAGGGTCAGCCTGGACGGGGGTACTATACCTATGAGGAGTGCATCACGTATTGGAGGCTGCACAGGGATAAGTATCCAGCGGGCCTTACCCGAGAAGAGAAGACTGCAAAAAGGCAGAAGATTGAAGAGGAACGGGAGAGGCAAAGAAGGCGCTCGAAGGAGAAAGCTCGTAAGGACCCAATTAGTGACTATCCATATGGTACATGGGAACACTATTTCAAGACGGTGGAGAATAGAGAGAGGAAGGGCAAAGAAGAGGAAATGAAGGCGAGAGCTCGAGATGCAGAAATGGAGACAGTGAGAGCACTTGTTGCCGGATTGCCTGCGCAATTGCCTGTCGACAAGAAAGGGAAGGGAATTGCAAAACCTAACTGGTACGATGGTGGAGACGATGATTGGCGCGGCGATGAGTTCATTTATGATGGTGACTCCAACTAGATTCACTTGTTGTATCGTGTTAAATGTGTATAATGTTTATGTAAACGATGTGTGTGTGTGGAACATGTCGAAGCACAAGAGTACTTGTTCGGACTAAGCTGCATTTTTTTTGTTTCATGTCGAAGCACGAACGATTGTATCTCATGATTAAGGGACCCTGGATAGGATATATATGGTCAAGAGTACACAATCGCAGTGGCATGTACGACACTTGAACTGTTGCAGGGCAATTGTGTCGTTACTAAACCCTAACATGCCTTAGGTAATTGAAGAACATCACGATTTGTTGTCCTACAAACACTAACATTACGAAAGTTCAATCGCAGTGGCATGTACGACACTTACACTATTGCATGGCTAGTGTGTCGTTACTAAACCCTAACATGCCTTAGGTAATTGAAAAACATCACGATTCGTTGTCCTACAAACACAAACATTACGAAAGTTCAAGGGCGTCCGTTACTGTCATTGACAATGTCATCCAATTCTTTTTTGGACGCCTCGGTACGAAGCCTGAGAATCTCGGCGTTCCTCGCTGCCCTCCTTCCTTCTTCCTCCCGCTGCTTCTTCCTTGCCAGGTAGTCCGCGTCGTTGTGGCTGATGGAGTCGTCTATCCACTCAAAAAATGGCACGCACTTATGTTCGGTGCTTCTGTCCTACCTGAACTCTGTTTTGAACATATATAAAGCATTGTCATGAGCTATATCTTTGAACAAGACTTTTCAAAAAATTTTTGAAGACGAGGTTTACCTGAGAGTTTTCATTCCCCGATGTGACGAGGTGTATCGTTGGGCAGCACCAGTACCTCCTCCCATAAGTTTCCTCTTCAAATGAGCACCGGCACTGGCAGTTACTACCGCAAAAGCACTCCGGTGGATCCTCTCCCTTAGGCCTAATGTATATATCTCTCCACGATTTATCTGGGTCGTTTCTTGGAGCTCCTTGCATGGACTCCTACTCACGATGGAGCCTTAGAAAATTCCAGTTAGCTCTTATTGTATCTTCACACAAATCCTCAGCTTCTTGTGCGTTCCTTTTATACCGAGTTTGGCCGGATTCCCCCCTTCATTATGTTCAATTTCAATTGAGCGAAGTGAGAAGGCTATGCACTGTCGAAGGGACGGCTCACTGAGAAGGCTATGCACTGTCGAAGGGACGGCTCACTGCAAAGACTATGCACTGTCGAAGGGACGGCTCACTGAAAAGGCTAGTAAGTGAGTACGCAACGTGAAAGCGATCGCAGACTGAAAAGGCTAGGTTCGAGCACAACACAGGTGACGCGGCGTGAAGGTTGGCTCGACAGTGCAGTTGCCGTGCGGGCCGGATAGGCAAGGCAGGGCCGTCGCGCCACTGCAGCAGGCGTGTCAGGCAGGGTCGAGGTGTCGCGCCTGCTGCAGTGGGAGTCAAAATTTGCGAAGGAGGCATTTGTTCCTGCCATTGACTTTTTATCACATGTTTGACCATTCGTCTTATTCAAAAAATACAAGTCATGTTTAAAATATCTATAGTAATAAACCAATTCATAACAAAATAAATAATATTTGCATAAATTTTTTGAATAAGACGAATGGTCAAACATGTGGTTAAAAGTCAACGGCGACATGTATTAAAATACGGAGGGAGTACATCATTAGCAAATATTTACTGTAGTACCACATTGTCAAATCATGGCATAATTAAGCTCAAAAGATTCATCTCGTAATTTATATGCAAACTGTGCAATTGGTTTTTTCATCCACAATTAATACTCCATGCATGTCACTAGTACAAAAACTATTTTTACGGGCGGGCGCGTCGCCCACCCAATTCAAATTGCCTGGAGAAATGAAGTATTCTTGCGGGCGGGAGGGTGCCCGCCCGGAAAAATCATTTTTTGCAGGCGGGCGTGACTTTTCTGGGCGGA
>CM002485.1:15815119-15842685 GCA_000325765.3 Leersia perrieri
TCCAACCAAATCTAGATCTGGCGAGGAGGGAGGGCTGCCGCGCTCGCCAGATCTAGGCCCGTCGCCGACACGCTCGCCGCCGGCTGCCTTCTACCCACGCAGCCGCTGAGCCCCGCCGTTGGCCGCCCGCAGATGCCGTCGCCGCCAGAAAAGAGAGAGAGAAGTGCGAGCGAGAGAGAGGAGAGAGTCGCAATAGAGAGAGGAGGGGCGCGCGGTGGGCCCCCGTCCATCTTTACGGGCGGTAGGGTTGTCAGGCCGCCCACAGGCGGATCACCTTATGGACTGCCTGCAAAAATGTATTTTTGCACGCGGGTGTAGACGGCGCCGGCTCCGAATCAATTTTTGCAGGCGGCTCTAATAACGGGCCACCTGCAAAAATAATAGGGCATCGCCCATAAAATAGGTTTTGTACTAGTGTGTATTCAAACATTTGATGTGATATTTTTGGCCAAAAAATTTTGGGATCTAAACAAGGCCTATGTTGTTGAACTATTCCTGTATCTCTATTTTCTAGAGTTCAAGCTATAACACTGTTTAATTGTATTCATGGTTTGCAGTGCTTGGGTGCGGTTCATCTCGAAATTCGGCCCCGGTGAATTAGAATGGAAACTAGAGCTGACTATCCACTACAACTTCCCGGTAAGTATTAGGTCCGTGCGTTTTCACCTTGTTCATTTCGTTATCACCTTGCTTGGTTATTTAATCTGATGAATTATTTTCTCGTTAAGTGTCTGTATCAAGAAGGGGGGAACCATTTATCTGGTTTCTACGTTAGCGAGTTCATGGTGAATGACTTGTACACGAATTCTGAAAATCGGGCTGAAGTATGTAAACAATATCCACAATTATATGTTTTCTTTAATTATATGTTTTCCTTAATTTTATGTTTTCTTCAATATCCCTACACACCTCATATAATTAACTATATGTTTTCTTTTATCTTTTAGTTGGATTTTATGACAGATCAACTCGTACCCAGGGAGCGCACTGTGTGGATTCCTCCTTGAACAAGTCATTGACCCATCAGGAGAATTCTACTATGACGGTGGACCAATAGACACACCGCCGCCGGATTCAGATTAATGAACATATCACATTGTAATATACAAGCACTTGGAAGTTTCTTTCATTGTGGATATGTAGATATATGTATAATTTCATACATGTTGTATATACCAATATGTGTGTGTACATGTGTTTGTGTGTGTGTATGTGTGTGTGTGCATTCTCCTACAACAACTTCTATACCAACTTCTTGACGAAAATAATAATAATAAAACATGCAGTGAATTGTTTCTACACTTAGCAATAAGAAAGACTGGGAATCTAGCTTGTCACTGACCGATTTATATCTCTTCCTTTCTATACATGGCAAAGTATACTGGCCAATGCGTAACTTCACATCCTGTAGACTTTTATTACTGGACTTCAGATTCTAAACTCTGTACCTGTAATGCATAACTTCTGAATCTATAAACCTATAGGTAACTTCTGAATTACCAAAGACCTACACATGTTCACATTTATTTCAGTACCTACTCGCTAAAATAAATCAAGAAAACGCTTGTCACAACATGCTTAGGCATTAAGATTCATGGCAATGGCTCAGTGATGCAAAGAATAGTTTTTGTCAGCAGTCCTGCTGATACTAGTTTGAAGTATTTTCATTTTTTTTTTTGAAGGAGTAGTTTGAAGTATTTTCAGAATACACTTAGGACAAGTAAATGTGGGCAATGACTTCAATCTGAAGTTCTGAAATATGCGCAAGAAGAATGACTGCATCAAGCTTGCTCATGTCCCAATTAAATGAAATTTCTTCTCAGCATTGAAGTATATTAAAGATGAGACCATCCTCTGCTGCAAGAACAGACCGAGTCTCTTCACTCCAGATTATGGGAGAAGCTAACCTGTTCCTTTCGATCAGAGAACTCAAAAAGCTACCGATGGGAGGGGTGCCACTGCAGGAGCCGGAGGTGGAGGAGGGATGCGAAGCGGCTCACGTCAGCACGCGCTGAAGGCCAAGAATGGCTTCGACAGCGGCGGAAGTGTGCAACTCATCAAATGCCGGAAGGTGTTGGCCCAACTCCTAGCTAGCTCTCACACTCACGTAAACAGAAATTCCGGCGAGAGAAACACAACTCACAACTTTTGAAAGCAAGCAAGAAGAATAATTAAATGTAAATATCACAAGCTCTAACTTTATAAAAGGGTTTACATCTCTTTATATAAAACCTAAAGTCGGTTTGCTACAGTAACCGACATTACAGAAATTTGACAGCTCATATTAAACTAATATCCTAGCACACACAAGAAAAACCAAATTGACTATTACTTCTAGCTAACTTGCTAACCAAGTAAAAGACTATCAAGAACAAGAATTATACTAACAATCTCTCCCTATCTTTGTTCTTCTACTCTGAATCCTCGTGTCGATTTTGCCTTCGACAAACGCCGCGGAGCCAAACTTGCTCCTGTATCTTGGCACTCTATTAACTGGACTTAGTAAAAGGGCAACAGAGAATAGGGGCTACAAATAGGCCACGGACTGCTAGGAACTAATCTCCACGTCTGGCCTTTTCATGCCACGATCCGCACGACCTGCTCGCAACATCCAAGAGCCTTTCGCTGCTCCTCCGCACGAACCGGCAACCACGCACACCACTACATCCTACAGCCCTAGACTCTATCCAAACTAAGACATGATCAACGCATGTAGCCAGCATGCAATGCACTTGTGTACAACCTGCATCTAGACCTGGACGGCAACGACCTTGCCAACCTTTACTTGACCCGAGCTCGAACAAACGCTGAACGAGCTGGACACTACGATGTGTCGCGGCCGTAACACATGGCGCGACCCACTGACTCACATGCCAGGAACACACCCACATGTGCATGGCGCGATGCACACGCATGGTGCGACATCACGGCCACGGGACACTCTCTATGGCATGCTTATTCCTAACAATACATCTTTCTCTAAACACGACATGGTGAACTCGATCTTCACAGTAGCACCGCCTCCTCGTTGACGTCGGCGAGCAACGCTCTCTCCCTCTTCTTCTTCGGGCAATACTGCGCCATGTGACTGTGCACACCACAGTCGAAGCATTTGCCTCGGTAACGGCTCTTACCGCGCCCCGAGCTTGTGCTGCCGCCGTCATCATCGTCATCATGGTCACTGTCATGGCCGCCGCCCTTCTCGCCAACTCCACGACACGCCACACCGCCGTACGCTTGCTCCTTGCCGCCACGCTGGCGCCGCCTTGCCTTCCACTGCTCCTCCATGAGAAGCAGTTGCCTGACGTGGCCCGCACTTGCTGCCGCTTGATCCTCGGCGTCCGTGTCCTCCGCCATCTGTAACCGGCCGATGAGCTCCTCGATCTTCATGGTGTTGATGTCGGCGAGCATCTCAATTGCCACCGCGACTTGCTTCAGCTTCTTGGGGACCACGCGTAAAACTTTCTTCATGACGCGGCTGTCCTCCATCTCCTCACCAAGCTCGCGCAGGCTGGTGGTGAGCCCGTTGATGCGCACGGCAAAGTCGGTGATGCTCTCCCCGTCACGGAACGCCACGTTCTCGAACTGCTTCATGAGGCACTGGATGCTCGCGGACTTCATGCGGTCGTTGCCAGCGTGCATGTTCTTCACCGCGTCCCACGCCTCCTTTGCCGACTTCTTCACGGTGAGCCCGGCCTTCATCTCTGACGGCACCACGCGCAAGATGGCGGTCAGCGCCCGCCGATCCTTGGCGCGCTCCTTGGTGACCGCCTCCACTGCATCCCACAACTCCAGCGCCTACAAGCTCACCTGCATAACCAAAGCCCACTGATGGTAGTCGGTCCTGGTTAGCCGCGGCAGCTCCATGACGCTGTAATTGGGCACGACGCGCTCCATGATGATACCGGAGGTCGAGCCATCTCCGATCTTCATCTTCTTGGCTCTGATATAAAATGTTGGCCCAACTCCTACCTAGCTCTCACACTCACGGAAACAGAAACTCTGGCGAGGGAAACACAGCTCACAACTTTTGAGAGCAAGAAGGAATAGGAAAAACATATAATTTTTATAGGAATACAAGTGTAAAACAGAAAATTACAAAACACATAAAAAATATAAGAATTAATCGTTTGATAGAACCATACGAATAATACAGAAATTGAAGGGAAGAGATAGACTCTTGAATATTGACAGGGGATAGGAACAGAAAGCAGTCAAAATTCAGTGTGGTGTTTACTTTTGACAGAACTCTTCAGGATTATAGTTCAGGTGTTCAGGTAAATAAAAGAGAGTGCAAATGCAGATCCTTGCATTAAGGTGCTGCTTGGGGTCACAAAAAAATATTGAATGGCAGGAACATACAAAGTATTGTTGATTGATTATTTATTCAAGGATCAATAAAAATATAATAACATGAATTTTGAAACCTGTTGAACCTATTTATGTATTCTGATAGTTGATGTTAACATTGCATTTATTTAGTAGTTATATGTCACATTTATGGACAGGCCATATTACATTATAGTGATTAGCTCAATTAGCAATGGTGTTGCTAATCTTCATTGATCACATGAGGAGGCAATATATTTTGAGCCACGACATCTAGATATTTTAGATATGCTTATAATATTAAGTATTTAAATTGATTCATCTTGCCTGCTTCCTAATGGAAAAAATGCAAATCTGCCATGATTCTTGCTTTACTAAAGTGGGCTTTGGTATGTACATTAGCACATAGTACTAGTACCTTCTTTAGTTCCAATTATTTCCATGGTTCATGGTTGTATTATGTTTGTATGACAAGCGGACATGAACAGAAAGCAGTCCAAATGCAGTGTTCTTTACTTTTCACCGAAGTTCTCTTCAAAATTCAAGCTCAGGTGTTCAGGTAAATAAGATAATAATGCAAATATAGATTTGACATATAGAATGTAGATGACAAAAGATACTGGTGTATCCTACATCGTTTATTCAATTTTTTCCGTACATTATCTAATCAACTTGATGCACTGTGTGATAAAATTCTGTCGTGTTTAAGAACCTTCTAAATTAATTCTTAGTTGTATGAAGCAATTATGGATAAACAAGCTGCTATTTCTTATTCATGGGAAAAGCTTGTCTTGCTGCTCAAATTGTTATATCTTAGCTTTTGTGGTTCAACAGCTATTCCAAAACTATAATCATGTATGTCTTAGATACTTCATTTTGGCTTACCTTATTCATATATTATTTTTACTCTTTTTGGATGCTTTGTGTATACTAATCGATGATTCATGTCAATTTATATGGGCTAATAACAACATATCTTCACCTTTGTCTCCTTCAGATATTTGTATGGTGCATACATTGAAGACTCATGTCGGACACCACGCAACTGCATGCAGATGCTAGTATATGAATAATCAGTTGATCTCATGAAGGAAATGGCTGTTCAGGCGTTTGTTCTCATAAATCTAAGTGACAAGAGTTTCATGAAGTAGAAATACAAGCATTAAAAAATTGTACTTTCAACAGTTGTGTTATGTATTGTTGTAAATAACATCATACTTGTTCCCTTTGCAATACAATGTGTGATATGTTGAAGTGTTGTTTGAGGAATGTGATGCTTATAAAATACTTGTGTGTTTTTTCCTTGTTAAATTACAAGCAATAATTTATAGCTAATTTGTTGATCATGCTATTTTTGTGTTACTTTTGTTAAAAAAAGGTATTACAATTTCTAGTATGCACAATTATATTATGTGTTACTGGTGTTACAGTTTTGTGTTACTAGGAGCCATGCCAAGGTGCATCACCATAAGGTTATAGCTTCAAATAGGTGCTACCAGGGCTTCATGGTAACAACTTGTGTGTGTTACTAAACAAACATTGTTGTAACATATTTTTTTTGCTATGCTGTAACAATAATTATGCACTAGAGAATGATGTAGTAACATGGCAAACAAGAACATTATCAGTTGTGTTGGTGCGAATCCCAGTAACACGTTTTTGAGCATGTAGTAACACATAGCTGTGTTACTACAACCCAGTCCTGGTGTAGTGTCATCCGCAATTGAGCCCTGGTGTAGTCGAGGTGACACCCCAGTCCTGCCCGCAGCGATGCCGAGCCCATGTCTGGCGCATAGACTGTAGCTGTGACGCACTCATACGCCCACACTCACAGTCGCAGCGGAATGTTGCAATGAAAGCAGGCATGAATCTTTTTGGGCAGTGGCAGACCTAGGATTTTTATACTGGGTGTGTCCCAACAGATGAAGGAGGCAAACGAAAAAAACTCAAGTACAAAAATACAATTTAAACCTTAGTTGATTAATCAAATATAAGATACAAAATAGTTACATATTTCAATAAAGCCTTAAATAACACGATCGATGAAATCTACTATCTCCCCTTCGATACTAGATCGCTATATTTTGGAATGGATGAAATAAATTTTGACTTTTTTCCATAGCATAGAAGCACCCAAGCTTTTTTTTCATGTTTCTTTGTTTCAACGAACTAAATATAATTTCTTTGTCCATATTCAATGAGAGAAACAGGTGATGCAGAATCTAAAATCATTGGTACAGAGCTAAGGAAAGAAAGAACGCCCATAATTCAACTTAACCTCTGCCTACAAATAACAAAAATTATGCCTTCAATTTTTTAATTCTAATTGATTTCCCTCATTTGAGTTTTGCATTTTCAATCAATGTGAAACCTAGATGGCTGGAGTCCTAGAGCAGCTAACGTTGATCGTTGATTAATCATTGAAATTTATTAGCTGCTGCCTGCCTCGCTGGGCACACTGGCTAGCTAGACGCCCTCGTCCCTCACGTCTCGCCAACAGAAATACACACACATATCATTTGAGATGGATTGGGCTCTTGGGTCTTAGTATCAGATAAACAAGTCATTTCAAGTGTTTAGTCCAACTAATACTACTAGATCCTAATTTTGTGGTGATTTTTTTTGGGTATGTCGGTGCATACCTGGCACCAGCCCTAGGTCCGTTCCCTGTTTTTGGGTGATTTCGTTGTCAGTGAGCATAAGTGGATCCTAAGGCAGCCCGCTGGCAATAATCTCTACGGGTTTTATGCTATGCATTATATGCACACCTACACTGAAGATAGCACTTAGTCAAGAACTGGTTTGTATGTATCCATACATATTTAACATGCATGACGTTTTCGAATTCAGTCATCTTTTGACACTAACTAGAATTGCTTTTGTTTTGCAGCATCATAAGCTCGAGACTTCCGAGTTAGTTCTATCCGAGAATAGCATTTCAGGAAGAGCTAGCAGGGTTTGTGTTAGACCTTGTTGTGGCTCCGAATGGAGAGTTCAGCATTATTTAGAGACTTTGTAAACTTGATGCTTGGACTATATAAACTTGATTTTGGACTAGTTGCACTTGATTTTCGGACTTGTAATATATTTGATGCATTGTGCTAGTGGATATGTGTATGTTCTGTTCGTACAATAAATATCTATTCCATTTATTATTGTGATGCAAAATTAGTTTCCTGATTTAATTTATTTCCTGTTGAAAATCAGTTATGACTGCCGGTTTAAACCGTATGTGAAAAATACTTTTCACATGCGGTTTATAGAAGGATTTGGCAGTGATAAAGGACTCATCACCGCCAGTTTTGCTTAGAACCAGCGGTGATGAGCTCTTTATCACCGACCTCACCGCCGGTTTGTGCCTAGACTCGTTATCACCGTTGGTTGGTGTATAGAACCGGCGGTGATAATATTTTTCACCGCCGATTTAGAAACCGCCTGTGAGAGCTTTTGCGTCATCACCGACCTTTCACCAGGGGCACCTAAAACCGCTTGTGATGAGGGCTTACGAACTGCCTATGATGTGCCTGTGTCTAGTAGTGTCTCTGCGCTTCTTCATGCTACAGATTTACTACCTCCGTTGCAAAATATAAGATACAACCACCCTGGATACAAAGACCAAGAAACATTTAATCCAACAAATGCATGCTTTCTATTTTTTCTTTAGTTTATTGTTTTGTCAATGCATGTTTTTTTAGATAATGGATTTATTAATCCGGCCTCTATATCCACGAGGGATATGCAGCCAAAACGATACATGAGTACATCGGCTCAAACCTTACATGAAGGACACCCAAACACAACAAAAGAAGTAGAAGTCCTAGTATTAGCTAACGACACCTACCACCAAAACCCTTGTACAACCGCCACAACCCAAACGCCTCTGGTGCGTCGAGAAGCTGCCAAGATGCACCACCACCATCTTCCTTGCTTGACCGATGTAGGAAAGAACCAGCAACTACGACTTGCCAAACGGCCGACACCCCTAGGACACCGACACCGAGAGCCTTTGTCGTTGTTGTCTTCACCTGCCGTAGTCAAACACGCCGCCACAGGAGGTACTAGCCTCCATCGTACTCGACGTCTCCATCCATGCCACTCCAACACCAACAAAAACACTGCCATTGTCATCGTCTCCTTAGCAAATCAGCTACTAGAACCAGATCTACGACAGAGACAACGAACCGTCAGAAGTGTCTCCGTGTTCCGCCAGTGAATCGAGGCGTATGGTCACAGATCCGTCCACGTGACATCTAGGCCACGAGACCACCCAACCGAACCCAAATCGACCACCCCGGCAACCTCTCCGTCAACTCCGGCCGGCGCTACACCCTAGCCGGCCGCCGACATACAGGCCACCAAGCAACGAACCAGCCGCAACCCAAGCCGCCGGCAGCCACCTGCGTGGCGACCATGCAGCCACCACGTGCCTCTGCCACACGCCGCCATCGGGCGGTGGCCCATGCCGCCAGCCACGCCGCCTCCCCGGTCGGGCCGGCAACCCCCAGCTAGATCCAGTCTCGGAGGACTTGAATCCGGCCAGCATAGTGCCGAAGATGCCGCATCTAGGCCGCTCGCCGCCCTGCCGAACCGCCGTCGTGACGGCACACCAGCCCCCTGCGCCGCCAGCCCACCCGCATGCCTCGCCGGGCCCCACCGCCACCAACTGTCGGCGACCCGCCAGATCCGGCCGGAGACGGCATGGATCTAGACGGGAAGCCGCCACCGCCGCCATCAGTGCGCCGCCCCGCCGAGAGGCATAATTGCCATGTAACGTCACTCTGATATGCTGGATCTAAATCTTTTCTGCTGGATCTACATGTTTTAGATAAGGTTACTCGTTTTGCCAATACATGTAGCAATGTAATTAATACACATTTTATATTTTGAAACATGAAAAAATTGGTTGTCTTAGATTTTGAAACGGAAAGAGTACAAGCTAGATACGAGCGACGCAGCCAATATGATATAAGTCAATACATTTTATTGGGACATACATATGAGAGACAGAGAGACACAAAAAAAAAAACTCGATCCCCAGCACATGGTATGCATAACAGAGCTGAGCTGGGCTAAGCAGCAGCTGTCGGCGTCGACGCCGCGAAGCAGTAGCACAACTGGTCCTTGGCAGTTAATTTTTTATTCTATCGAGGAAGATGATCGAGGGAACGAGACGCGCAGCAACCATGTGTGTCGATACGCGGCGGTGGGGGCTTCAAGTTCATGGAGACAGCGGTGGTAGCTGGCTTGAGGAAGCACCATCTTGCCGGTGCTGGGCATCACTGTTCAAATTAGGTGAATCACCTCTATGTTTGTGTATCCTTCTTATACCCTAGGATATATAGGAAACGCAAGGAGCGTTTAATAACAAAAAATATTAATAACAAAATGCTTGTATGGAGAAAAGGAATCTTACTATTACTAATTGGGGGCTCCTTTTGGAGCCACCACGTTAATCCTCATGAGACACGCTAGAAAAAATAGATAAATCCTAGAAATTCTCACAAAAATCAGAAACATCCGACCATCAATCCGGTATATTCCAATCATCATAACCATTAGATCTATTTTATTTTTTACAAAAGTACCCACCACTGCCATTATGATAATTGGCTAAAGTAATCCCTTAAATTTATATCTAAATTACCCACCTCTGCCATTATTAAAAATAAACTAAAGTAACCCTCTAAACTTCATTTAAATTACCCACCTATGCCATTATTAAAAACTAACATGAATTAACCACAAAACTTTATTTTAATTACCCACCAATACCATTAAACTAAAATAATCCCCTAAACTTCATCTAAATTACCCACCTATGCCATTATTAAAAACTAACCTAAATTAACCCCTAAATTCTATTTAAATTACCCACCAATACCATTATAAATTAACCTAAAGTGACCCCCTTAATTTCCATCTAAATTACCCATTTACACCATTATTAACCATGACATAGATCAACCTTAAATATATGACTCTTGATTATGTATTGTTGTCATCAGATATATAGAAAATACTAATTCCAGGTATAGATGCTTGATTTGTCTCACGATATAAACCCTGTATATCTATGCAGGAAGCAATAAGAGTATCGATTTGTATGTTAAAAACGTAGTTCAAAGTAAGGATTTAGTTAAACAAATATGTAGGTGCGATCTACAGTAAAAAATAGATAGGGATTAAAAAAATGTATAGAGTAGTTCTTAATTGAAGTCCATCAGTCTATCACAGCCGACTAAAATGGTGAGTACATAGCTATATGAGTACTGTGCTAGAACCACTAATCCATTATACAAAGTGGTTCTAGCATAGGAAAATAACCTAACATAACTCCTAAATCTACAGCTCCATATGCAAAGTGAGGGATGAAAAATGTATAGAGTAGTTGCTAACTGAAGTCTATCGGAACCGATTAAAAGGTGAGTACATTTATGTATGGGTATTGTGCTAGAACCACTAATATATTATGTTTTCTAAAGAATTACCCACATATACCATAATGAAAATATATAGTCTAATGTAACTACCAAAAGCTTATCTAAATTACTCACCTCTAGTAACACATTAATCTTCATTTAAATTATCTACCTATATCATTATAAAAATAAAACTAATCTCAAGTAACCCCTAAATTTGCATCTAAATCAACCATGTCATTATTAAAAAATAGTGTAAGTAATCCCTAAATTGGCATCTACCTATGCCATTATAAAAGAATCCAAAGTATACCAATATATGATTCTAAATCATCCATTATTGTCGTTGTTAATTAAAGTATAAATGATGATGTGTGTTGTTGTAGACCATGCATACATGAATAGGGAGAAAAGCAATAAGAATGCTGATTTCCATGTTAAACACGGGTGTGGATCCCCTACCCCTAGAGTTCAGGCCAACTCCACCAGGTGGATGTGCTCAAATCTCAGCCACTCTTCTATTTCTATGACGAGATTAACCCTTTTCTAGTTGAGTCTCATAATTACTGTTGATTTAGAGAGAAAATATGGTTTTTTATCAATGGGACTGTGAAAAGAAACACAAATATATTCCCTTTAAAAACAAAGATCGCATGTTTCCTGTGTGCATATTTGAGGAAAAATATGTCTTGAACATTGTTGATTTCTTGAAAAAAATGAAAGTGCTTTTCTTAAATTTTACGTCAATCAAGGGAGTTAATTAGGAGTTGTGCCATGATCTCAACCGTACAAATCAAAAGGGTGGCTATGATATTGTCAAATTCACCGGGTAGAGTTGGCCTCAACTCTAGGGGATCCGCACCCGTTAAACACATAGCTCAAACTAAAGTTCAATGTGAATAAAAGTGCATAGAGTAATGATCTAATAATGCCCATCACAACTGAATAAAATAAGTAGCCCGTGCAGGAGCACGGGTTGATAGACTAGTAATGGGAAAATAATTGAATACCTGCATGGGTTCTGGAGTAGAGTGCTCTTTTCTAGGGCCGATTTGAGAGGCAGAGGCATCTTCCCACTGTCCCCACCATTCTGGCTCGTTGTAGTGCCAAAGGTTGATGCCGGCATGGTATAGCAAAGCCCATAGATGGGTGATGAGCTCGCCACCCTGTGAGAGGTGCCGTCTGTGCTCCTCTAAGACATCGGCATCGACCGCTGGTGCAGCATAGACCAACGCCTTGACCCAGAATTCTGCCAGTGCCTTCCAGCGCTCAGGCGTCGTCTGGCTTCGCAGTCCCATGCCTTGTTCCACACCCAAGCAAAAGATACTAGTCTGTGCTGATCCACGCGCGCTTTCCATTGCCCCTAGCTTGTCATCCTTCCCACGCAGCGCCCTGGATACATCCTGTCGAACTTTATCGTACATCATTCTCATATCCTCAGCCGAGACACCGATTAACAACAGTGGTGCTGAAACCACCAAATATGCGCAATATTTGGACAGAGCCGTGGCCACGCGATGATCCTTCTCGACAGCTGCCTTTTCACTGTCTGTGCACTCGAGGAAACCCTTGTCGTCACGCCCCTGTGCCAATTCACAGTAACATGTTGCAACATGCCATGTCAGAATACAAGTAAAAGTGTCACTAACCTCCTGAGCCCAGCGACTTGCTTCGTTGGAGTCGAGCTGGCCAACAAAATCAGCAATGGCTGCCTTCACATCAGCATGCAGCTCAATGGGGTCCCCTGTCTTGCTGTCCCACAGCATTTCCCGAAGCACTCGGCGGATGTAATGCAATCCCAGCATCCCCGAGCAAAGGGAACACAGGGGGTCAATAATGAACACCTCCATGAATGCTTTAAGCTTCCTCAAACAAGACGAGCCCAAAATAAAATCCAGGAATCCAACGCAGCACCCCATGCTGGCTGATTCAACTATTGAATGTTGCCCAAGCTTATTTTGCCATAAGTATTTGCCAAAGAGATTAATCTTGATAAGAGATGCTCTTAGTTGTCTCATCCTCCATCTTATCCCCTTAACCTGAGGATACCTGACGCAGTCACAGGCAAAGGCAACTCTGGCCAAATTTGATGTCCAGCAGCGTAGCAACTGAAACACCTGCAGGAGGGCTAGGGACAACAGTACCACTTCGGTAATAATAACATCTGCTATTGTGGTGTCCACAATGATGGTGCCATGAGCCGTACGACGGTTGGTCCTAGTCCCAGGTATGGCAGCCACTACCCCAACAAAACATATCCCAATAACTGAAGCAAATGCCCAGATGCTAGCAGCTTTTGCTTCGTAGTAATGGAGGAATGCATTGTTTGTGAAGAAGATATCATACAGAAATGCCAGCTCAACCTCGACCACCTTGAAGACCCGCTCAAAGCTTCTGACTAAGGGCTCGCCCATTTCCATTGGCAAAGCTTCTTCCATTGCCCCAATGAAACGCCGTTGCAACAAATGAGACAGAGAGAACGAGAAGCACACATCTTTGCAGGCATCAAGATTTGATGTTAACTTAAAGTCTTCACCCGTCCTAGTAGATATATCGCTCATGTAAACCGTAGTACGAGACCCTACCACATCAAGGGGCTCATCGACTATTAGCTTTGCTACATCACTAGGATATTTGAAAAAAAAGTGTGCTCTCTCTTCTGGAATGCCTCTGATCATTTTCTGCATAGAGCTCGGCAGCACAATTGCCATAGATCTATGAAAGCCCTTCATGAAAGTGATGCAAGACAACAAGAAGATAGCTACGCTACCAATATCACTGGATATGGTTGACATACTCATCAGCATGACATATCCACAGTAGAGGCTAAGCTGATATAGCATCTTCCATAGCTCGACCTTGTAGTCAAGACCTGACGTTGTGGCTGGATCAATGCAGCAAAGGAGGCCCAGTAAGGATACAGCCCATATGGGGTACATCTCACTCTTCACGGATGAAGATTGCATTAAACCAATGCTATATGTCCCCAGGGATAAAAATAAACCATTTGAAATTATGAAGCCCTTTTGGATGATCCAATGATTGGACCAGCGGCGGTACGACCCAAAGGCAGCAATGAAGAAGGATAGGGCAATGGCCACCAATGTTATTGCCTCAATACGGAGCACTGTCCCCCTAGGACTACTCCATAGATCTCTCAAATTATTCAAAAAGGTTGCATTTCCCAAGTGCTGTTGATCCATATTCCCCACAGGGGAGTAATCGACCTTGAAAGAAGAAGATGCATTGTGAATGGTGGGCTACCAATTTAGCCACAATAATTGGAGTTTATTGAAAAAAAAATAGGCCATTCTATGATAGAATAGCTAGGTGGCTTTCTTTGAAGAAAAAAATAAGCACCCAATTTAGAGAAGAGCAGGAGGCAAACCTAGGCAGTGAAGGCATGCACCCACACGGCCACACCTCCCACCACCAGTTCCTAGAACACAAAGTTTTCGAATTGCTACACTGTTTGCTAGCATCTTGTCATGCTGATGCTTGAGAGCTATGTTACCCAGATACGGCGATACGGATATGGATATGCGATACGGTGATATGGCATTTTCTAAAAAAACCAGGATATGGGGATACGTATACATATACAAATTAAAAATAAAAAATATTAAGAAACCTGAGCAAAGAAATAGGAGTAGCAATAATAGCAGCCAATTCTTTCCTCTAAAAAAACAAGTGCATCAGAGAACAAATTAATAAATAGTTCAACTGAACATAATTGCACTTGCATCTGATGAATCTGCAACAGCATTAGCAGCCGCAACAAAATCCATTGGATCTATTACTAACGAAATGTGAAAATAAAAGCAATAGCAGATCGTGCATGGAATCTCGAGTGAATTGAACGAAGAAAAGGGTGATGCAGGCAAGCGCGGCGCGCGGCGGCTGCGGCGGCGTCGCCGGGTGTGCGCGAGGGGTGTCGGGATGGGGGAGTGTAAGACGGCGCGTGAAGCGGGGTGGGTGAGGGCGAACGAAACAAAGAGGCAGGCCGCAGCCGTATCCGGCGTGTATCGGGACGTATCAGCAAAGTATCCTGATTTATTTTATTTGTTTGCAAATCAAAAAAATGCCAGATACGTACGAGATACGTATCGGAGCGTATCTGATACCGTATCTGATACGGATACATTGCCTGACCGCCGTATCCAGGAATCGTAGCTTGAGAGTACTCATACCTGCCCTAACAGGTTTCTTTCACTTTTTAACTTTTGGATCTAGGCCCATAAACGGCTCTTACAATTTCCAACCACCGTTAAATTCCTCGTATGAATAAGAGGAAGAAAAACAGGGAGAGGGAGTGAATGATGAGGGAGTGAAAAGCAGGAGGGAGTGGACGAGCAGGGAGAGGAAGAAAGAAGAGGGAGAGTTGGAGTAGCACCCTACCCGATTGTCCTGTGTCCACTTCTGGCACATTTGGATTTGCTGAACTAGATTCCAATTCCACTCCTAGCGAATTTGGAATAGGCAAGAACTACATTCCCGACACAATCTAGCAAATGCTCGTTTCCAAAGAAAATATTTCAAGTATTTCAAATAATCCCAAAGCAGTCGAAATATTTCAGAAGAAAAAGGAAGAGGGGCTTGGAATGTTGTCTACTACTATTTAGAAGCCTCTATAATTTACTGATAATATGTTATGTACATGTCCAAATTCTTTCAAAGAAGATAACAAAATAGTATGCTTTCAGTGCTAGATAGAATGGGTCATATAATATAATGCTATATTTCAAATAATCCCAAAGCAGTCGAAATATTTCAAATATTTCCAAAGCAGTCGAAATATTTCAGAAGAAAAAGGAAGAGGGGCTTGGGATGTTGTCTACTACTATTTAGAAGCCTCTATAATTTACTGATAATAGGTTATGTACATGTCCAAATTCTTTGAAAGAAGATAACAAAATAGTATGCTTTCAGTGCTAGATAGAATAGATCATATAATATAATGCTAATAATTTACCACGTAGTCGCTTCAACGAATAAATTAGTTTTGTTGGAGGTCATCACGTACCATATTTTCAATTGCTTGTCGTTTCCTAGCTCAGTTGAGCTTCCCTGGCGCAGGAGCCTTCTCGATCCTTATTTGCGGCCACTTCTTAACGCTGCAAATGTTGCCAGAGATTTATTTGCCATATATTAAGAAGCGCATGATGCTCTCAAGGGTGCACGCTTTTGCATGCTTTACACTTGTTCCCGGAGTTTCTTTGCGTGTTGGCCGTCTTTCTTTATTCTTTGCTCTGCGCTTAAGCATTTTTGTATTCGATCGGTTGGGAACGAGAAAGTGTGGTCACGCAGCGTTGGGCCTTTCTAGCCCAGAAGGAAGAAACGGACTAGCAAGCTACTCCCTCCGTCCCAAAATATAGCAATTTAGGAGGGGATGTGACCCCTCTTAGAACAATGTGTCTAGCATAATACATGAGCTAGATATATTGTCTTAGGAGGGGTCAAATCCCGTTGTAGGTTGCTATATTATGGGACGGAGGTAGTATGTACTTGTGCACTGCCGCTCCAAATGTTGCAAATGTTGCCTGAAGAGATTTATTTGCCATATATTAAGAAGTGCATGATACTATCAAGGGTGCACGCTTTTGCATGCTTTACACTTGTTCCCGGAGTTCCTTTGTGTGTTGGCCGTCTTTCTTTATTCTTTGCTCCGCGCTTAAGTGTTTTTTATTCGGTTGGGAACGAGAAAGTGTGGTCACGCAGCGTTGGGTCTTTCTAGCCTAGAAGGAAGAAACGGGACTAGCAAGCTATGTACTCGTGCACCGCCGCTCCCTCAGGTGGGGTGGCCATCTCTCGGGTGTTGTTGCTGGGGAACCGTCGCCCGCCTCTCCCCTACGGGCCGGGGGAGGGGCAGGTGGTCATCCTCTCCTCCCTTCCCTTTCTCCATGTAACTGTTAGTAGTGTAATTTGGCTACTTGAGATATTCAGTTGGCCAGATTATTTGAGTGGTTTATGTTATGATTAGAGTTGCTTTGAGATATATTTGATTGACGCAGGGCACGATCAGGCACCAGAGCTTCTGGGCACACCAAATGTTTATGGGCGAGGTGTATAGATATTAATACATATATATTTGCCGCGTACTACAGTTCTACAGAAGATTGAAAGCTACTTACAGTTGATGGCATGAGTGATTATCCTTAATCAGGTGATTAACGGCAAGATTACGTGATCTGGACATGGTGTGGGCGTAAGGCAGAGGCATGCATGTCTGAACTTTGTTGATCTAGGAGGCTTCTAAGGCGTTGGTACTGGATATCTTTTTGGTTGGCGGAGCCTGGTTCTCCGGTTATTTGTGCACATGAAGCTGGACCGGTTATTTGTCTGGCGTGAAATTTGGAAACTACTGTGAAGCATATCAGCGCGTGTTGCGGTAAAGGAAGTTAGAAGTTAACAATTTTGGCAGTTGTTTTGATCAGGATCGAGTCGTATACGGCGCCACGCGGATTTGTACGCGTTTCCTTGTACGAGGCAGTTTATTATTAGTCTTTAGGCATACCCTATATATATACTAGGGTTTTGATCTGTTTATGACCCGAACACATTATCAATCTACTATTATTTTTCTTCGTTCTTTCTTTTCATGCCTAGGTTTAGGAGTAATTTAGCTATTTTTTGCTGATTTGTCCTGTAAACAGTCGCATGTCTCTGCGAAATTGAGACAATCTCCTTTGCCGTTTTGCCCGTAAATCGGCCGTTCGTCGTCACGTAAGTACAACATTTATCTCTTTGCTAATTTGTTTGTAAATTAGTCGTTCGATTCCACGAAAGTGAATTAATCTCGAAATCGGTCCTGCTAGCCGGTTTTGATCTGACGATTTTGACGACTCCATAGATTACACCGCAAATCGTTAGGTTTTCTTGTGTTGGTCACAAAATAGCGTCAACAGTAACATTCTGAATTTTAAACAAATTTTAAACCTAAAATTATGGAATTTTCAAAACTTTTTATATGAAAGTGCATCATGTTGGATCATATTGGTTTAGTCAAGTTACAACTTTGGTGCCAATAAAACACAAATGAACCAAGAAAATAATTATAAGGATTTCAAATAATTATCTATTATATTATTAAAAGAGCCTTGAAAGAATACTCCATGTTCGCTCTGGAAGCTAGAAATTACCACGTTAATCGATAAAAAGAGAAAATATTAACCGTTGGATCATAATACATGTAAATTTTAATGGCTAAGATTTAATATGTATATCTTTACCTATTATAAAAGTTAGAGGTTTCTGTCCTTTCATACATCATGAGGTCATCATTGCGTCAGCAAGTCCGATTTTCTTTCGTCTGTTTGCTCGGCCTCGCGGTTTCGCTTTGTCACGTGATTTTTGCTCGGCCTCACACGGGACACCCCAGCAGCCAGCTACATGGGCCCAAACTCACGAATCGCTCCGTCTCCTCAGGCCGTGAATAACAAGGTTCGGCCTTTTCTAATTCTTATAGTGCCCAACATCGTACAGTGCACATATCCAAAGCCTTAATATATGTATTTTTCTGGCATGATATTTTGCGTCTTGTTGGGTACGTACTGATAGGGGATTATTATCGTAGCATAGATTATAAATAACAAGATAGGGGATTATTCATCCGTTACAACGCACGGACACTTTGCTATATCTTTACCTTTCATATAAAAAAGGAAAGGAGATTCCTTTCGTCCAACAAGAGGTCCACCATCTCACAACAAGAGGTCCACCAAAAATCTCCTATGTCATAGCAGCCCAGTACAAACCCGCATGTGTCGTAACAGGCCCATCAAAAGACCCACACGTCAAAATCAGAACAGACAAATCAAGCATACAAAACTACAGATCAAATCAACTTCTATTACTCTCCATCTATTCACAAAGGCCTTCTCCATCTCATCTCAATCTCAATCTCAACCTTGCCGAATTCACAACCTCTCCTTTCAACTTCCTCATGTCAGCTAACTCACATCTTCTTTCTTCGTCAACTTCAACTCAACTTCCGATAAAATTTAGAATGAACATATTTAGCACATGTTGCTGCAAGACTATCATGTTGCATATATACACCATTGCCGTGAGAAATTTAATATCAAATTGAATCAAAAGTGTTATATTATACAAGCTTCAAGGTATCGAATCGAAAGTGTTATATTATAGAATGACAAACAAACTGACAGGGGCAAACCTGAGCTTCGATTTGAAAAAGTAAGGGAAAAATCACACAGATTAAAAAGAAAGGGTAAAATCACAATTATAGCATAAACCAAGGGCAAGAACACAATTGCCCCTTTTTCTAAAGCCCACGCATATGTAAACGGATCTGAGTCGAGCCCACAAAAGAAAGAAGAAAAAGGAGAACTCACCTCTACAACCGCCGGCCGTCGACAACACCGTGGGAATAGCTTCACCGCCACCGCCGGGCGTCGACGACGCCGTGCGGGTAGAACATCGTCGGTCGTCGCCAATGCCAGGCGGGGAAGCCGATGGGAGGAAGGGACCCTCCACGTGCATGCTCCGGCCACCGCCGCGAGGCCACTCGACGGCGGCGCGCTCGTCCTTAGGCGAGCACACGCACCGGCGAGGGGGCGTGCTACGGCACCTCGCCATGCCCGCTCGAGCTCCGGCTAGAGAGAGAGGGGATGTTTAGGGTTAGGGTTAGGGTTGCGACAATGAGACGACTGGTTGGGTCGGGGGTTTTCTCCCCCGATCTCACCGCCCGCCTGTCCGATCGAAACCCTAGTCGATCGGACGATTGGGATCGGCCAAACCGACAAGTGACCCAGGTGGGCGGCGTGCGGGCCGCTTTGCCGGCCCAGGCCCAGGTTGCAGCCTGGGAGCGTGGAAGCGGCTGCGTGCACGCAAATGGCCGTGGGTCGTACAGTACATGCTAGAATAATCCATTGTTGGTCCCTCGACCTTGCTAATATCGTTTTTTACTGTATATATATTAATAGGTAGATAATTATCTAACATAGATTATAAAATAAAAAAGGTCACCCGTAGCAATGCACGGGCATTTCTCCTAGTCTAAAAGAATATGGCAAGGATTCCTACATTAAGAAAAAAACAAACGGACAAAGGTCCGGGGGGATTGGTGACCTAGGAGGTAATAGGTCACCCATGACCGTTAACTGCATGCAATTGCTTAATTACCATACAAAAAAATGCAATGTAAGGAAATGTACATGCAGCCATAGAAGGAAATGCTGTATTAAGAATGACGACATGCAGACAATGAATAATGTAATTTATGGGGGTAATTAATATCTATTTATCTGGAGTTTTACAGCACGTCTCGTGGAAGAGAAGAAAACTGTACATGACAGCTGCACCCTACGTGATAATTGTACAGGCAAAAATTGTACGTGTCAGTTTACAAATGTTCTGATGTAGGCATGTGCAACAATAATTTTGTGCATTGTGGCAATATGATGTTGTGGTGTATATCCTGGCCAGGCCAGGTTTAAAATTTTACATCCCTTTCTATCGATGGGCACCATTGGAACTTCAATTTTGAAAAATTTCAAGTTTTCTTTTCAAGTTAGGATAAGTTTTGGTCAAATTGAATAGCTTTTACTAATTTTTTTAAAATGAATTTTATCGATGGGTGATATCCGTAGACCGGATAAATAGGGAATTAGGGTACGTTGATATAAGGATCTACGCAAAACAACATCATGCACACAGAGAGACAAGAATTATACTGGTTCAGGCCCTTGAGCGAGTAATATCCTAATCCAGTTTATATGAAATTGATATGGGGGAATCCATAGAGTAGAAAGGAGTAGATGAATCCTAGTGATGTCGACGAGATCGTAGTCGAGGGGATCGACTAGCTATCTCGGTGAATCGGATTTAAGTGCTCCGGCTTTGTAAACTATGGTGGATATGTTGGTGGTTTGATTCGATCTCCTTGAACCCCCTAGGGGTACGCCATTTATACCGTGGGTTACCCGTATCTCTAAGTAAGACTCGGAGACATAGAACCCTGCACGATACCAGAAAGACATAGTCCTCTTCGAGTTGGACCCGTAGTCACCATACTCGTGAGGATATTTCCCTTAATATCTTATATATTTCCTTGTTGTTTAAGGAAACATATCGTATGCGTGAAGGTATACCTTATCTGTATATTCCGTAAATTGTAGGATGTAAGTTATGTCTTATCCATAACCCTGACAGTAGCGCACGACTTCAACTTAAATGAACTCATGTTGTCATCCGCGACTACATTTGTCAACGTTCATCATACTCACTTGATCGTTCTCAGTGAGGATCGAGAAGTGATGGAGTGCTCGATAATGCTGAAGGAAGTCCAACGGTGCATAAGTGAATTTAAATTGACACCGCGCCTGATGGATCACCTTGACATCTCGTAAGTTTCATTTTGCACTAGGGTACAACATTATAACCCAATGCAAAGTGAAACAAGATTCGTTTTACCTAGCGTAAAGTGTAATTTACTCTAAAATAAATTCATGATATATATAGTTATATCCAAAAAAAAATTATAAACCTTAGGATGTAGACATGTATTATTCATTTCTCATTATTGGGCCTAAATATTAATGTTAGTGTTGCAAAAGTTGGAGGCCCACGTCCAATAGGAACTGAGCACAGCCCACCAAAAGCCCACGGATACATCTTCCTACCTGGCATATCGATGATTGCTGCTAGCGGCGTGAGTAGGCGCTAGGTGACAAACTCCCATCTGCGACTTGGCCGGCGAACACATCGTTGGCTCGAACCCTCGCGCGCGGTGCGCCGCGCCGCCGCCCTGAACCCGCCGCTCGACCACCGAAGGGCCCGATCTCTCTCATACGACCATCAGCTGATTAACCTCAGGTAATTCTTTAGCTCGTTTTGCATTGGCTGGGTATTTGTCAACTTGTATGGTTTTAAATCTGTGATGCAAATTGTAGTGATCAGCGATGTAATTAGCTATTTGCTCCCACTAATCAGTTTTTTGTGACGTTAAGTTGTGCATATCTGATTTTTTTGGTTTCCAATAGGGAATTGTTACAATGCCGTTATATAACCAATTCGACAATGGGGCCAATACTGTTCTAATCCTAAGTCACAAAAGTTTCCGGATCGATGGATCGAGGAACTGAAATATGGAACGCGGTACGCTATTTTTTAAAATTGTGGGACGGTAGGGATATACCTCTTCGGAACCCTTTTTTTAAAGAGATGAAACATGTTCCTATATTTTTTGGAACGTTAATCCGAAACGGTGTACTTAAATTGAGGAACATATAGCTTAACATAGGTTTATAGTGCCAAAATATAAAGGAATTCATCAAGATTTTGCATCAATATCTACTGAATAAATCTGGATAGCTGCTAGTTGTAAACATTATGATCTATTTTTATCTCCATAAACCACCCTCTGCCCTTATCCCTATAATCCCACATCATACTTGTTCCATATTGTACCATGTATTTGGTACCGCGATCCAGTCGTATTTGGGACGATGTCCCACGATGTTCCCGTTCCCGTTCCCGTTCCTGGGACGAAGTTCCCGGTACAAGGAACTCACTCATGTTTCACGTTCCACGTGACTTAATCCAATCATATAAAGTACTATCATTCTGACAAAATGCTCATCATCTTTTCCCTTGGTTATCTGTTCTTCCAAATATTTGAAAGTGATTGATGAAGTCTCACCCTTTCCCCTGTATAAGTCAAATAAAGTAGAGTCTGCAACTTTTTTGCTAATCTCTATACTCTTTCCCGTGTCTGATAGACCTAAGATGCAGTAAACATCCCAAGAAGAAATAGAAACCACATGGCCCCCAATGCTGAAGGTCCTATCATCATGATTATAATGATCTGCAAGGGACTCAAGCAGCAAACGTTGAATGGACATCGAGGGGATTTTAAGTAACTGCCCTAATCCTACATTCTCCACAGCAACTACTTGATCGGGATTCAGCCTTTTGCATAATGCAGCAAACTTTGCAGGCATACATACAGTTGGAGCCTGGTTAAAAAAAGGTTCCATGTGAGATTGAAGAAAAATTTGACCAAACGTTGCAAAATAGATCTGAACTCATGTGTATACCATATTTTTGATGCCTCAACATTCACCAGCTCCCACAGTGCTCGGATGAATTAAGTAAACCACAATTTCAGCTTCAAATTGACCTATAAAATAACTGTAATTAATCAAAGATAAAAACCAAATTGTAGAAACTACATGAATAAATTTCCATTCAAAGAAAACAATGACTGCACCTTAGCATTGCAGATTTCTGACAAGAGGAAGCAAACAACAATGTGTTTTTCTGAAGGTATGAGCTAGACTGCTCATCAGAAATATTTCTGTGTCCAAGCTACTACCAAGGAATTTGTTTGAAAGGGAATCTAACTGACAGACTGGAATTCAAGATGAGGATTGCAATCAACAATTGGCATTTGAATTACAAATCTTACCTTGCCAAACCATGCGCATGCAGCCATCCCAATGTCTCCCCAGTCAGTGGTCACCATCGCCGAGCCTGGGAGGGCGCCGACTCTCCCGCTGCCGCTTTCCTTGCCTCCGATGCTGCCGCCATGCCGATCCCCTCCTTGCCGGCGTAGGCGCAGGTCGCATCGTGTAGATCAAGAGCTAAACGGTAAAACGCAGATCGAATACCAGACTCAGGAACAACAAACCCAAAATTTCCGCTAGGAGATTTCAATCTAGCAGGGGAGCAATGGAGTGTAACAGGGATTTATGGGCCACAGTCTGACATTGATAAGAGGAACTTTCTTGAAGAACTGAAGTTGCTCAGGCTACTTATGAAGCCTAGATGGTTGATATTGGGTGATTTTAATCTCATCACCCAAGAGTCAGACAAGAACAACAACAACATAAACAGAGGAATGATACAGGCTTTTAGATCGGCCCTAAATGAAATGGAGCTCATAGAGATTAAATTAAATGGCAGAAAGTTCACCTGGTCAAGCCACACTGAATTGCCTACTCTAACAAAAATTGACAGGGTTTTTTGCACCATCCAATGGGAGAATTCTTTTCCAGATTGCTTTTTAGCTCCTGCGTCCACTCTAGTGTCTGATCATTGCCCTTTGGTGCTAACCTCAAGTTCTGATAGGCCAAAACCAAACATCTTCAGGTTTCAAAACTTCTGGCTAAAACTGCCAGACTTCCTACAGGTAGTCCAGGAATCTTGGAGCAGAAGTGTGCAATCACAAAACCCCATCAGAAGGTTACACATTAAACTGACAAGAACTGCAAAGGCTTTAAAAAGATGGAACAAAGAACGAATTGGGAGTTTAAAACTCAGGATGGCCATTGCTGGGGAATTAATCCTCAGATTAAACGTTGCAGAAGAAGAAAGAAATCTGCAGCAACATGAGATGGAATTTAGGAAATTCCTTAAACAAAAACTGCTAGGTCTTCCTGCACTAGAAAGAATCAGGATAAGACAATGCTCCAGGCAGACCTGGATAAAGGCAGGAGATGCAAACACAAGGTTTTTTCAGTTAAAAGCAAGTGCAAGGAAGAGGAAAAATCACATACTACAGCTTCAAACTGAAGAAGGGCTAGTCCTGCAGCACTCACAAAAAGGGGAAGCACTCCTGAATTTTTTCCAAAATCATTTAGGGGAATACAAGCAAAGAGATTTGATATTCAATTTCCAGCAGCTGGAACAAAATCAACATGATTTGTCAGAACTAGAAAATCCTTTCTCTGCACAGGAAATCCAAAAAGTGATACAGGAAATGAAATCTGATTGTGCACCTGGCCCAGATGGGTTCACGGGGGGTTTTTTCAAAAAAGCTTGGCACATAATTCAGGAAGATATAGTCAGTGCAATCAACCATGTGACAGGGAATCCAGATCATCTTGTTTGGCTGCTAAACTCTGCATACATAGCTCTGCTGCCAAAAAAATCTGGAGCAATGTGCATTAAAGACTTCAGGCCTATAAGCTTGATACACTCCTTTGGCAAGATCTTTTCAAAGCTGTTGGCAAACAGGTTAGCACCAAAACTGAAAAGCCTTGTTTCTCTGAATCAGAGTGCTTTTATTAAAGGAAGGAACATCCAGGACAATTTTCTTTTTGTGAATAACATAATAAAAGAGCTAAACAGTGCAAAAAAGCCTTCTATCTTTCTGAAATTAGATATAGCAAAGGCTTTGATTCTGTTTGTTGGCCATATCTACTGGATCTTCTTAGATACTTAGGTTTTGGCCCAAACTGGCTCTCTTGGATTGTGGCAATCCTATCTAGTTCATCGTCGAAGATCATTCTTAATGGGGTTGCAGGGAAAAGTTTTGATCATGGAAGAGGACTCAGGCAAGGTGACCCTCTGTCACTAATGCTTTTCATCCTGGCAATAGATCCTTTACAGAAACTTTTTAGCAAAGCACAAAGAGATGGCCTTCTCCAACCGGTGTCCAAAAGAACAGAGAGATTCAACATCTCCTTATATGCTGATGATGTAGCAGTTTTTGTAACCCCGAGCAAACAGGAATTAGAGACGATGCAGGCAATTTTAACAGTTTTTGGCATTGCCACGGGAATGGTTACAAATCTGGAAAAAAGTGAAATATATCCAATAAGATGTGATGACATTGATCTGCAAGAGATATTACAACCTTTCCCAGGTTTGCTGAAGACTTTTCCATGCACATATTTGGGAATGCCTCTCCATTACAGGAAACTAAGAAGAGCAGATGCACAACCAATCATTGACAGGTTAGCAAACAGACTGCCAACCTGGAAGGGGAGATTGCTGAACAAAATGGGCAAAACAATCTTGGTAAAGTCGACACTGTCTGCACTGCCAGTATATCATCTAACCATTTTTCCTTTGAAGAAGTGGGCAATCAAGAAGATGGACAAAATACGAAGAAATTTCCTTTGGAAGGGAGCAGAAGAAGCAAATGGAGGCCATTGCCTAGTAAATTGGAAGAGAGTCTGCAGGCCAAAGAACATGGGGGGTTTAGGAATCCCTGATTTTGAATGTTTTGGGAGAGCCCTCAGACTCAGGTGGTTATGGCAAGAGTGGACAGAGGAAAACAAACCATGGAAAGGCACTCAACTACCATGTGATGAAACAGACAAGGAATTGTTCAGAGCCTCAACAAAAATATCTATAGGAAATGGTAAGAAAGCAAAATTTGGGCTGACAGATGGTTAAATGGTTCATCACCAAAAGAATTGGCTCCAAGTCTTTATCAACTAGCTTACCGTAAAAACAGAACTATATGGCAGGAGCTACAAAACAATGTCTGGCTCAGACCAATGAGAAGAATATCGACGGTTGAAGAGGCAAATGAATTTGTTATGCTATGGCAATGCATTCAACAGGTTCAGCTACAAGAGGAAGTTGAAGATAGCATTACATGGAATTGGACGACAACAGGTGTTTACTCGGCAAGTTCGGCCTACAAACTTCAATTTACAGGAGGCATTCCAGATGAAAGGTTCAACTTTATTTGGAAAGCAAAAGCTGAAAACAAATGCAAGTTCTTTGGGTGGTTAATGGCACAGAAAAAAATCTTAACAGCAGACAAGTTACAGCTGTGTGGGTGGCCAAATACCCCAATTTGCGCCATGTGTGGAACACAGAATGAAACAACACAGCATCTTTTGATGGATTGTGCCTTTGCCAAGCAAGTATGGCTGTGACTGGCGCATCGTCTAAACGTGACTCTACCAGGAATGCAAGGCTTCAATGGCGACTTCATGTCCCGGTGGAATGGAGCAAGAAAAACGTTTGCTGCAGAGCAAAGGCGTCTGCTTGATGGAATTATCATCTACACTGCGTGGAGCATATGGTTAGAACGAAATAACAGGATCTTCAACAGTGCTTACAGACTGACAAATGAAGTTGTCGAAGCGGCTTTGCAACTTTGTAGGGAGAGAGAATATGCAAATGGCTAATAAGTAGTTTTACAATTTTTATCAAATCTCTGTAAAGAAGATTGCAGTGCTAGAACTGGCAATATGAATGTTTGTATTTTTCTCCCCTATCTAATGCAATGGCAGAGCTCCTGCCTCCTTCCTCGAAAAAAAAGATTTCAATCTACAGAATTTGGGATGGAAAGAGAAATATCCTTTCCATCTGCAGGATTCGGCTAGCCATTGATGGGAATTCCCCATTGATGAGGGTAGACAGTTTTTTTTTTTTTTTTGCGACTCGAGAGTAGACAGGTTGACATCCTTACGATACGAGGGTAGCAACCGATCCACCGGTTGTAGCCGGTTAAAAATGGCAAATATAAATCCCCGTATGCAGTATATGAACGGTCCAGATCTTCTCGCTCTTACCTCCTACCAGGTAAGTTGGAGCACACTTCTCCAGCCTAATAGCATAAACGGACATGGACTCCATATTGACACATATCGCACCACTATATAAATATGAATTTATAATATACTAGCAAAATGTCCGTGCGTTGCAACGGGATATAGAGTATTGTAGCTTTATTTTCTAAAACAGACATGTGTCACATTTTAGTAGCTAGGTTCTGTTCAAAAGCCGACAATTGTGTAATATTAGTTATAATTATATTGGAATATTAGAATGACTTTAATTAGGAATAGCCCATGGCCAATGGGAGAGATCAGTCTTGTTGCGTCCCGATGTATCAATCGTCCTAAATTAGGGGTGAGGCTAATACGCGTCGCATCACGCGGGGGCACCCTGTGCGACATATTTCTCCCCTCTTCTCCTTTTTCCTCCCTTCCTCCCCTCCTTCCTCCCCTTTTTCCCCTTCTTCCTCTTCCTCTGCTGGCATCCTCCGCCTCCACCCTCTGCCGCCTCCCCCCTGGGCTTGCGGCGCCGGAAGGACGTTAACGGCGCTTG
>CM002485.1:15842785-15865325 GCA_000325765.3 Leersia perrieri
CGGCGCCGTCGCCGCCTCACCGCCCGCCCTTGCCTGCCGGTCCGGCCGTCGCCCGGCGTCCCTCTAAGCTCGCTGGCGACCCCTCCTTACCCACTCAAACCCCAAAACTCTAAATACATGGCGGGGTTCGCCATCCTTCACCGTCGTTACTGTCGAGGTTCGCCATTGTCGTCATCGCATCGCCGCCATCACCAGAGACGAGCAGTGGCGGTGCTGTTAGATCTTAACAGCGTCGTTAGGATCTAACGGCGCCGCCCCCGCTCGTCCAATCATAGAATGCCACGTGGCTAACGGAAACGTGTCATGCGCCCTCAGCCCATGCGACGTGTCTCGCGTTAGGCCTACTGCTAAATTAGTGCAAAGAAAACGTGTTGCTCCTCGTTCCGACTGATCAATGTCATAATTCATAAAACGGAAATGCGTCGAGCTAGCGACCGACCGGGATTTAATCGGGAGGGACGGAACTGTGTTGTTATTTTGGGATTTTGACTGGAAACTGGAGTGCAAAACATGGTGCGTGTTGATTGGAGGCGTGGAGCGATCAGCTGGGCTTGAAGGATACGAAAACATGCTGGTAGCTTACAGATGGGCCACAGATTGATGGGCGGAAGGCCCAGTTCCAGGGAGAAGCGAGGCTTTCCCGTTCCTACGTACGCTGCTACGCATAGCGAGCAATACGGGAGAAGGCGTGATTACGAAACGGATTAGCCTGATGACGTAGGTGCGACAGACGAAAAATCTGGACAGAAACATGACAGATTCATCTTTAAGTATAGATTGGATTCCTCTGTAGAGTCCTAAAAGGGAAGTAAAGGGCAGAACTAATCTACATCTGATTGTTGTCGCAGAATAGAACAGTACTAATCTAAATCTGATTAGTACTATTCTAGAATTCCTATCGCCCTAACAGTTATTTCCATGCGTGGCTCTGACAGGATGAGAGTCGGAATACAAGATACCTGCAGCTTGGTGCCTCCATCCAGGAGCACACGTACGATTGCTTTCCAAGGCATAAAAACAAACAAAGGCCAAGGCATCTACCCAATGGATGGCATTCTTGCAGGAAAAAAAATGACGCACATGCTATATAAACATATATATTTAGTTAAATGAAAGATGTATTAAAAATAGAGTTTAAAAATCATTAAAATTCGGAATAAAATATTATAAAAATAAATAAGTAATACTACAATCTGCAAACATCAAAAAGTAATATTTAAAAACAGAGTGAATTTCGTATTGGTCCATGTATTATTATCAATGTTTCACTTTGGACTAGATGGTAGCTAATATTTTCACTTTGGACTAAGAATTCTTACATTTTTGTTGCACAATGGGCCACCTTGTCTCTCACTAGTTCGGCGGCCATCAGCAACGAGAACTGGGCCACCGGCAGCTTTTGCCAGATCCAGCAGACACCGTGCAACATGTCGCTGCCGGCGGCTCGGACAACATCACTAGCCTACTGCCACTGCCCCAACGAACAAATTAAATCACCGGCAACACAAGGATGAACTTGGAGTATATGTACCGTAAAACAGACTGATCGGAGTAATAGTGTTAGCTCAAGCTAGGAACCAAAGTGGCCGGCCAACACCTTCATCTGACCTTGAACAAGACTGGGGGCTGGCATGTGGATGCGTGGAGCTCGAGCTTGATGTGGCATCGTGGGGGCGGAGCTCGGGCTTAGGCTTGTCTGAGCAGATGGAGGCTGGAGATCGAGCTCAAGAGCGAGCATGGAGTCAACGAATGTAGAGCTCGAGCTCTCATGTGGTTGCTGGATTAGGTGGAGCATGACTGCTCAAGCTCGCGTAAGGACCTGCTGGAGCATGGCGAGCAGGCGAGGTGGGTTGCTGAAGAAAGAGAAGATAGAGAAACTGGTCTAAATTGCAAGGGATGCAATATTGCCCAGCCCAAAGTGAAAATAATGGCTAGAAGGTGGTCCAAACTAAAACTTAGGTTAAAATATCTAGCTCAAGATGCAATTTTACTCTTAAAAATATAACAACAATGCATATAAAAGAACATTGAAGGGAAAAATAGAGTTCATATATAAATTCAATTTTGATACAACTAAAATAAAACAAAAAAATATAATCCACATAGGAACATAATCTATAAATATAAAAAATTCAGGATTAAAAATTAAAAGATGACACCAAAAAAAAACAAATATATTAACCATTAGGATGTGGTAGACATAGATTGTAATGGTGTAGATTTATTACATAGTAACCAGAATTATATGAAAGAGATTGGAAGAAAAAAAATATGTAATGAAAGGCAACTTTCTAAACAAATTGGTGACGGCGGACATGCACACAAGACCTACATTTAGGTAGTGAGCGGGTGTGAGTAGAGAAGGGGTGGTGGGTGAGTGCGCACAATCTGCGATGGTTGCCGGAAATCACGCACAAGCCGTGCACAAGCCATGAAAGGAGCGAGCAGCTGTGAGTACTGAGTAGAGCATCGGTGGCAAGAAAGCACACACAAGTGACAGCAGCGACGGGAACAAACACACGATTCATGGATGTAGCAAGCGGCGGTGGCACACGAGCACGACAAGTGGTAGGGGTGGCGGGTGAGATGAACACACAATCCATGAAGGCAACGAGCGGTGGTGGCGAGCAAGCACACACAAGCAATGGAGGTGACGGTAGGGCAATCAACAGTTGCGACAGCAACAAAGCGAGTGCAAGTAGAACTTTCGCCACAATGACGTTGGATGAGCAAACTCGAGTGGTACCGGCGGTAATAAGCAAGCTACGGGCCGACTAAATATTCAATATAGTTATACGGAAATGATCTATAATTAAAGAAGAAAGCAATTCGCATCTTATTAGAGTTTGAAAGACAATATAAACATAGGTAATGCGTAAAATAAGTTAAATCTTACCGCGCAAATGTGTGGGCTATCCTGCTTGCTATATTATTAAAACAAATTTGAAACAAGACTCCATGTTTGCTCTAGAGGCTAGAAATTTCCATATTAATGGTAGAAAAATAAAAAGATAGTTCAAATAGGAATACAATTTATGAATTTTGAGATTATATTAAAAATCAAGGAATATTGAAGAAAGAATTTAGGTTCCATACAGAAATACAATTTATAAGAAACTGGAACTCTGAATTAAGAAATAAGGAAGATTTTAAGAAAGTCTAGAGTCCATATAGAAATATAATTTATAAATAAGTAGAATTTGTAAATATTAAAACAAAGTCTATAATCCATATAGAAATAAATTTTAAATTACTATAATTTGAAATTATAAAATATGAAATATTGAAAGAAAAGCCTAGAGTCCATATAGATATAATTAAATAAACAAACAAAAATCTAGAAGTATAAAGGTAAGGAAATTTGAAATAAAGTACAAAGTAAATCAATTTAAAAAATTGAATTTTAGAATTAAAAAATAAAGAATGTACAAAAAAGAGTCTAAAGTCCATATAAAAAAGTATAGAGTGGGAGAAATTGACAAGCTATCATAGGCAACCATAGTTTTAGTCTTCTTTTTTTTTGGCTGATTTTAAAGAAACACGGTGGTGAGGAGAAACCAACGAGTTAAAGGGTGGATAAGAGGAAAAGGAAAAGGAAAAAAAAAGTTGTGTATGGCGATTTTGGAACCTAGGACCAGAAAAGGAGTAGGATGCCGACAGCTATAAACAGGATTTTATTGAAATTATAAAAACGAAACAACGGCGAGAAAGGTTCAAAATTTTAAGCTCTCTAGGAAAAACAAATAGTATAAAATAATATTTCCTAGAAAAATATAGATAATTTTGCATCATATTATAAATACAAGTATGTATCGATGCTAGCCGCGTTGCGCGGGTTACCCTACTAGTTTCCTAATTAAAGAAGAGGGAAATCATAAAGGAAAATTTATAGAAATATTCAAATAAAACAAGGGTTAATTGGACCATGCCAACAAATTTGACGGTTTAGAAATATGCCACTACACTTCAACAAATTGGATCCTTGCCACTGCAAAACTCAACCAATTTTACCCGTGCCATACCGTATGTCTGAAGTGCCTGTTGACTTCGTTTTTTGACCAACTATTTTGGTATGGATAGAAATGCCCCTCTTATTTCTCTTCATACACCGCATGGGCATACAGAGATGTTGCAGCCACACCTCACCTTCCCGTTCCCACTCTGGCGGCGGCGTTGATGACGTGCCCGGCCACCATCCTCTCCATTCCTCTTCCCTAACTGCGACCGTTGAAGCTGATGGCAACAGCGCCGGGCGGCGCGGCGAATCCGCTCGGCCGCTGCGGCGGCTAGCTACGCCGAGCGGCGCGACAAATCCGCTTAGTCGCTGCGGCTAGCGACGACGGCGCCGGTCAAACGCAGCAACGCGTGGACAGAGGTGCAAGCAGCAGCGGCAATTGGATGATTCAAAGAAAAAGGTCGATGCCATGTGCAAGCAGAAACCAATATTTGGCCAAAAATTGTTGCACAAATAGTATCAATTGAACATGTGTATGCGCATGACGCGACACTCTAAAAATGCGGTTTTACTGATGAACACTATTGGTCTTATTTTATCATTTTTAATTAACTTAGAGACAGAATTACACATGAAATGACTATTTTGCCCTTGATCTATTTTCATGTAATGTAAAGTTTATATAGAATTGAACATGACATGTGCATCATATTTTTGTTACTGATGTTCCGCTCTCAGCAGACGCTCACGCCGCGCGCCGCCCCTGCTTGACGCATTGCTCGCCCCTGCAGCAATGTTGCTGGCATGCTCACAGCTGCCACCCTTCATCGATCGCTACTGCTCACCCGTGCAAGAATCACTACCTATGCCGTAATATAAGGTTAGGTTGGGGAAAAGTAAAAACCGGTAATTTTTTTCAACTATCATGTGTGAACCAGACATTTGAGTAAAAAAAAAAGGCCAAGAGCAAAATAGTCATTTCAAATTCTCTCTCTTAACTAATTAGAAATAATAAAATATGTCATCCGGTGTCTATCAGCAAATTACCGCTTTTTAAAGTGTCCTATAGAATTGACGCGTTTTTTGAGTGTCTTACGGCAAAGGACGCAATCTTTGAGTGCTCTATAACAAATTTTGCCATGTATGTATTGTACATGTGGTTGAAATTTGCCAATTTTTGTTGGGAGAAGGGATGATGTTGGGGTCGCTCATGTCGCGGTCACACTTCGCCGTCGCCGCCGCCACACTTCGGCACGCAGCCGCCGTCACTCCCGCTTGCTACGCTTAGGGAAGGGGAATACAGGAAGTTGGTCACGATCCGTTTCCTGCGCCACGATCCATTTTGCTTCAGCCTTCAGGTGTCGGTCGACGAAGAGAAAAGGAGCAAGGACAATTAGGCTGCGTTAGTTTCAGCCAAAAAGGCAACTCGGCACAGTGATTTCCCCTGGCACGCATCCCAATGCACGCAAAAATGTGTTTTTTAAAAAAATTTCTACACGAAAGTTGTTTTAAAAAAATCAAATTAATCCATTTTCGAAATTTAAAATAACTAATAATTAATTAATCAGGTACTTATGATGTTTCTCGTTTTACGTGCAAACGAGTTGCCTCACTTTAAACTAACGCAGCCTTAGGTCCATACCAGTAGTAAATTTCAGCGAAAAAACAGGTCAACAGCCACCTCGGGCGTACAGGATGGTATGGATGCAAATCATATGGTCTTGGAGTGGCATAGACCCAATTTATTGAATTATAGTGATATATTTCTAAACTTTCAAATTTATAATAACATGGATCTAATTAACCCATGAAAATATGGGGTCGAATATTTATTATTCATGGTGAATTTTACCCCTACATTGCAGACTGATTTCACGGGAATATTAACTTCAGCCACGCCGAGCACTTCTTTTTTCCAATTTGCACAAGACCGAGGAAATCAATCAACAAATCACGTAGCTATCAGACAGAGCAAAACTATCTCAGAAAAACAAAATCAGAGAAGAATAATGGAAGAAAAAAGGAAGAGGTGGTTGGTGAGTAGTACATAGAAAGGGAAAAGAAAAGGGAGTATTCTGTTCATTCACTCGATGGATGTGCCTCTGCTTGAGCTACCTTTTGGAAATTTAACTATTTGCCATCATTGCAAACTGCTATTCTTGAAATGCCATCCTATTAAAATTTCTACAGATTTGCCACATAAGAGATTACACTCTAATAATCTATCACTTTTGCATATTTGGGTGCACAACTCAACATGGCCTACCCACGCGAAATGTCCATACTGTCCTTTACTTGTCCTCAAGCCAAATGAGGGGAGGGGGGGTGGAGAGTGTGTTGACCCAGAGATCACATCCATCGACCAACCGATCCCCATCATGGCCAGCAACAGCACCGCCACCGGCAACCGCCCTCCTGCAGCAGGCCACGCCGTTGGAGACCCATCCCGCTGGCCACGCCACTGGCCCCCTGCCGCCAGCCGCGCCGACACCAGCCGCCCTCATGCCGTCCTCCTACTGCCGAACCCCTCTTGCCGATGATGAAGCCCTCTAATTGTCCTCCTTGGTGAGTTATTTTCTTTTTACATCTCCAAGATTTTGTGTGTAGCATGCATGTGGGGGGAGAGTTAGATTTGTTCTAACTCCACTCCTGATTTTCTTTTTGTCGTGATTGATCCTGGCAATGCGGTTAGAATTGTTGTTAAATGTGTTGCATATGTAGCAAAACTAGAGTATGGTTCACTTGAGATTTCAGAGCAGGAGCATGGGTTGTGGGCTAATAGAAACAAGGTCTAGGTCTATAGTTTAGAGAAATTGATCTGTGATGATATGGCTATCAAGTTGATATGGGGACCTAGCCAAGATATTATAGTATGGGGATTGGACTAGAGAAATAGGCATGAATGGATGCTTTCATGCTAAACAATTTGAGAAGTGGTGGCGGTCCCAGTTTAAGAACGTGGTGCATTTTGGGGTTGAAGTGGTGAGTAAGAAGGGATATGTAGCTAAAGAAGCCACTTCCACTCTTCAAGTTCCACCATCACAGACAACCAGCCCTAGACCAGTCACTAGGAGGTGAGTGCCTATTATGTTCTTTTCTATTATATTTTAGGATCCCTGCTATGTTGCACTGATATGTATTTTTTCTATTTGCATACATCAAACACAAGAAGGTTGGCATTGGAGATAGGCCAAGACACAAGTGACCTAGATATACAGGTGCAATCAGTTGAGCCATCTAGGAAGCTAACTCCAAGAAAAAAGCTGGCTAGCAAGAAGAAAATTGCAACTCCAACTAAGCCTTCGAACTGATATTGGTTAACTTACTAGTGCATGTTTTGTATTACTTGTTATTTTGGATAAACAAGATGTGGGTGTGGCTTGATGGTGTGATGTGTGACATGGTGGGGTAAATGGCATTGTCGATGCCCTTATTAATATGGTGGTGCTGATCTTGTAATGTTAGGCCTATTATGAACCTGTTTAATTAGTTGGAACTTGTCATGTCCTTGGTGTTGAACTTGTTATGTGGTGTTGATATGTTGAACCTGTCATGGTCTGGTGGGACATGTTGAACTTATTTTGTTTGGTTAGTGACATAATGGTGTTAAGTTATTATGCATGATAATGTATGGTCTGTGTCTATGCACAAATTATGTGTTACATGTGTTGAAATTATGTGTTATTCTTGCAATTTTTTTTAATATTGTCACATGTCGAAATCTGCTTCATATGTATCATTTTGTTGTCCAAAATATAAGTTTGAGGCACACAATGTTATTCAAAATACACCAAATAACATGAGAAAACCCATGCTTCATTGCTCTGTTAAGCATATATCAATGAAAGGGTAGGATGGGCAATTCACATGGACAATCCATGTTGGCATGCTGAGGTGTATACTAAATTAGGCAAAAGTGGTAGATTATTAGAGTATAATATCTCTCATATGGCAAATTTGTAGGAAATTTTGGTAGGATGGCATTCCAAGAGTGGCAGTTCGCCATGATGGCAAATAGTTAAATTTTCTGCTTTTGTATTGTATTCTTCTGCTTTCCGTTCGATGTTTTCCACTTGATTTACCTTTCTTCTTTTTTCGAGATAAATAGCTGCACCCTTCATTGCTGGTTTGAGACACAATCAAGAGAAGTGATTCTATGTTTCTCTATTACTTAACATTTAGAACAGAACGTGTATTTTCAAGTGAGTAGCACAATAATATTGTTTCTACATAAGGGAATTCAGGTAATATGCAAGTTTATCTGGTTTTATTTGCACGGGCAGGGGGAGAGGAAGAAGGGGAGGGGGTTTATCTGGTTTTGCGTTTTTTTCCTCTATAAAGAGTGTAGGCTGGAACTGGCACGTGGGCTTCACCATGTCGTGTCTACCTGTTACACTTACAGGTGGCCCGGCCCACATGTCAATTCCGGTGAAAATTTTCCTTGCATGTGGCCTATCTGATGCGATGCAAGTATGGCCCAGTCCATATTGAAATCAAATGTGACCAGTCATGGAACAACCATAACTTACAGAGAACTAGTATACATCAAAAGCCCATAAGAAAACGGAACTAAAGTAAGGTCCAGCCCATCCAAAACTAGCAGTAGCAGAGTGACATAATAGGACCATACAAATATGGCCTAATGACAGTCATATTGTACATAGCCCGAATTATGTCATTGCACTACATCAATATGACAACAAAAATCATACGAGACTATTCTCCAAAACTCTGTAGTAGTTTTGTGTGTGGCATATTCCGACCAAATCGAGGTGAGGTATGCATTTCTTTTCTCTAAAACTATTTAGTTCCTTGTAAAAACACTTTATTTTAACTTCAAATTACAGTGCATTCCGACATTCAAGAATCATCATCTGTCAAATGGTCAGCTAACAAACTTGTGTCAAGGAAAATTTAAGGTGCGTTTATTTTGGTGCTAAGTATAGGAACAAACTTATGGCATGCAAAAGGGCTATTGAATTGGCAAAGGAATGGGAGGTAAACTAGCTGATCCTAGAAACAGATAGCACTGAAGTTGCTTGAATGTTTCAGGAGAAAACCTAGACAGATCGTTGTATGGTACAGTGCTGCAAGGTATCAAAGAACATCTTCGCTCCTCCTAGGTCACTAAGATAGTATGGATTCGATCGGCGAATCAGGTAGTTCACAGAGCTGATATTCTCAACCTTTTGTGCCTTGCACGTATTTTCAGTCAACGGAAATAGCACGCCAAGAGGATGTTAGTAATTTTGAGGTACTTAAACTTACATTTCAATTTCTTTTGTATTGCCCTTCACAAACTCTAAAATACAATTTGGAGATCTAAAATACAAAATAGAAGTACCATGTTATAGTTCATGTGGGGCACCATATTCATTATACTTACTAACACTCACATGCACACGTCACCACGATATCATTTAGGTGGGATCCATACAAATATAATAGACACCATAACCTCACGCGTACATGACAGCGATAAAGAGTAATTCGGTATAATAAATACAAAACCAGGAGTGAAACAAAGAAGATAGACGACAAGATAGCTTGCCGGTTCACACGAGGTGTTCCCGTGAACCATGCAAAGGCGGTGACCAAACACGATACACGTCCCGTGGGTCTCGATATCAAGTGCTATCCTACAATTATCTCAATTGTTTCAAACCCATACTCATGCATAGCTAGTCTCCAAAATGTTAGTGACTAGCCATACACTTTTATCAAAGCAATGACATCAAAGTGCATAAGTAATGGTTCTAAGCATAAGTATAAATAGTCTTAAATAAGTCTAAAGTAGTACATTGGCGATAAGCCAAAATAAATAAGGTTCAGCGGAAAGCATGTCTACCCAAACATAGGCAAACCGACTAGGCGGAATCCCCGAGTAAGAACCGTCCTGGAAACCAACCAAGCAAGCTACAAGAACACTCCAATCAACGATCATCACTTGTAGCAAAGGTCTGAGGCAACAACAAAGAATAGAGAGCAAGAAATCAGTACATTAAATAAATTAATATATTGGCAAGGCGGAAACAACCCTAACATACTACATGCTAGCTCAATATGAAGGAAAGGCAGTGTATAGGTTCATTACATAAATGCCAATTTAAGTTCACAATATTTCGTAATGGTAATTCGTAAAGCATAGTAGTAAAAGCATATAAGTAAATAATAGTAGTAACAATATAAGTAAATAATCACCATTCTCCCTCATCCATCATCCATCAAATCCACAAGTTCACAAATCACCAATTCATACCAAGTTTCCCAAGTTCACAAGCATTTCAAAACCATAAGACTATACTCATGACACTTCACCATGTCGTTCATGACCGTGAGCACGGCTAATTGATTAGTTTTAGACTCTGTAGAGTTTGTACAACTTTTAAGCCCACACAATATGAATCGCTCTAGTTTGTTTTGTGCTCGCGAAGCACTATCACACTCTTCACGGTAAATGCAGTCTAGAGATCACAACAAAACCGTTACATTGTTTATTGTCTAGCCTTGCACCAACACGATGAGTGTTTCTCCACGGTAGGGATCAACGAACGCCGCTAGGTAGCGGGCCCACGCTTTAACCTAACGCCGTGAGGACTCCTGCCTAGCATCCCTCACAAGGCACAACACCGTTGTATTGGATAGTCTTAGTCACTCGTTCAAAATATCAAGTTGTGTGGTAAGACAGCCATCATGATAGCAACATAATCAATCAGCATCAACAACATGGGAAGTTCCTATGAGTTACTAACCAAGCTAACTCATACTCTTCGGCCTATCAAGATACAAGGCTAAACTCTAAACAACTTAATAGGTCAAGGCCAGCCCATACTAGCACAGGTGGTTTATACTGTATACAATAGTTGGTGACATAGAGTGAGGTCCTTAATCGACTCAGACGAATGCTCCCCCTATCGGTGTACAACTACCACCATATGCATACCACTCGCCGCCTAAGTCTAAAATCAAGTTTATCTCCATTTTTAGTTCACAAATAGCCAAATTTCCGCTTCTGTCCAGAAGCACATAAATTCCCATTTTCACATATATAAAGTGTCCAAAACGAGTATCAACATTTTAGAAATAATGTGCAAGCGTATAGCGGCATAATAAGCATGTATAGCCCCATTAGAGCACAAGTAGTGTTCTTTAAACCATGCTAGTGGTACAAACAGTAAGGGATTATGTGAGGACCGCCCTAGAATTCAAGTGGTGTACTCATTTGAGACATGTCAACGCGAAATATCTAGCGAACTGGGATCTCGAATAAGAACCAAATAAGTACCGTAACCATTCGCCCTCATCGCAGCCCCTGACACATCTCAAAAGAGTAAACTACAAGGACTCTAAGCGTCGGACTCGAAATAAAAGATGTAACCTGAGAAATAGCCACATCAGTCTCCTACGTCATATGCCCGTCGTCAACTCGATGGTGGCGACCACAAACATACCCCAGGAACTCGATCTCAACAAAGGCTATTTCCCAGTTGCGGCAGTTATTCCCAAGCCCATCCTCGTATGTGCTAGCTGCCCAGGAATGCAACTAGCCCACACAATTCATCTCAAGGCATGACATCAAAAAATTAAATGGATCTAAGCATAAGCATAAATTTAAGGCCTAATTAAGCTAGAATATTATATTGGCTTTATGCCATAAGTACGATGGCTCAGCGGCAAGCGAAGCTACCCATCTCCACAGGCAAGCCGACTAGGGTAAGCCCTAGTGAACCATCACCCTAGAAATTCGGCAATCAAGCTGCGAGAATACCTGCAGCGGGGTTAGGACAAAAACAACAACAAGCAAGAGTCAGTACATTATTCGAAAATAATGTACTGGCAAGATATGCAAACCTACAAACACTACATGCTAGCTCAATTACAATGAAGTGGCTGTATATTGGTTTAATTTGCGTAAAGCTAGGTTGGTTCGCAATATAAAATCATATAGTTCACAATTCACATATTCAAATGAGAATGTATTTAAAACAAATACTGCATGGTATTGCAATATAATTTAAAGCATAGGGACATAATCATTTCAAAGAATACACATATATATGAGCATAAGTCTTCACATTTCACAAATCATCACTTAAAAACACAAGTCTATACTCATGACACGCCACTAGGTTGCTCATCACCGTGAGCACGGCTATCCCGGGTAGATTTAGACTCTGCAGAGTTGTGCAGAGTTTGTACAGGACCACACGATGTGATAGAAGTGAATGCTACACCCCAGGGGTTTAGATACCCGTCGGCATCATCCACACTCTCACATTGAGTGCGGCCTAGGGGTCACAACTCGACGGTTACATCACCCAACTTCTAACCTTGCACCAGCAACGATGTGTGTGACTCCGCGTTACATCTAGAATGCAACGCCGCTAGGAGGCGGGCCCTCGCCAAGCCTAGCGCTGTAGGCGCAACCCTCGAGTTTCCCATGAGGCATGACATCGTTGTATTGGACAAATTACGCCTACCACCGTTACGAGTCAATAGGTAGCTCCTTTAAATAGCCCTATTACCGTTATGGGTACATAGGCACCACCCATACTACTCTGGTCTACCCGGATGCAAAGCTAGAAATTTGATAAATTAATAAGCCGAGGTCATCCCACAATGACACGTGTGGCAGTACAGTAATCCTAGTTAATGACAACGAGTTTAGTCCTTAATCGACTCAGGCGAACGCTTTCCCTATCGGTGCATAACTACTACCATATGTACACCACTTGCCGCCTAAGTCTAAAAATCAAGCTTTTCCATCTCATTTAGTTCACAAGTATTCAAATGAGCACTCCTCTGTCCATTCTTTCAAAATTCACAGTTCGATAATCAATATAGAATAGTTGTATAATTTAGTCCTGAAGTATAGCATAAAGCGGCAAACGATAGCATCATAATCCCATGTGAGTACCATTAAGCACTCCATATCATCTAGGGGTGTGTCAAAAACAGGAGTATAACAATGTCGAGGTAGATTATGCAGCAATTGGGACTTTAGCTACCATTACCCCTTTAACATAAATTTAATTAATTAGCTAACTATCGCATGCAAACATTTTCAATCAAAATAGTTTTGTCCATCAAACAGGGATCAATGTGTTCAAGGAGGGAGGGCACTTGTCTGACTCAGCAAATCATCACAACATCAGTAAGATCGACAAAAGAACCACTCACCTCATCACCGTCAATACCGTTGCCTAACACAGTTATACACATGCACGATAATTACTCAAAATGCATAAGAACAAAATAAGTATGAATGTACAACATGTATGCAGTGGCTGCTAGGCTTAGTGAGGTTCTGGGGAGATTGGTTTTTATTCCATTTATTTGCATTTAGATACTTTTAATTTGTATATTAAACCTAGTAGATGGTGTATAAGTTTTTAGAATACATAAGGCTAGAGTTCCAGTCATCTCCCAGGTTACAAGAAGGTAAAGCACTACTGTAGAAGGCCTACAAAATAAAATTTACAATTTTTTTGGAGTCACTATGAATTTTATACAAATTTTATAAGTTGCATAATTAAATTAAGCTATTAATTTCCAAGTGGTACTAGACACTGTAGTGTGGCAAAGTTCTAAATTACAACAGTACAGAGATTGAATTAAGAAACTGAACAAAAGTGGTTTCATAATTTTTGAAGCTAGGATGAATTTCCTATGAATTTTTAAAGTCCTATGTGCACTTTATATCTTTTATTTGTTACACCAATTTTATAAGTAGTTTCTGTACAGAAAGTGTGATGTTTGACTCAAATTAGTGCACAATTTTAGAAATCCAACAAAACTGGTTTGACATTATTTGGAGTTGAGATGAATTTTCTATGGATTTCCCAAGTCCTAACTATATTCTACACACATTTTACACTATTTGATTACAACACAAATTTTAGAGATATTTTCTATACAGTTTAGTGTTACAGTAAAATAGTGCGTAGTTTTATGAATCTAGAAAATTTGGTTTGACCTCATTTGGACTTCAAGTGAATTTGATATGAATTTTACATGTTCTAGGTATAGAGTACTCCCTCCGTCCCGAATTAAATCGATTCCTGGATCCCCGAGGTGAGTTTAGTACTAATGCGAAATGACAATAATGCCCTCGTTGACTAGTCCAGTACATCGATTCATCCACCACTGATTACAAGACAGACATACTGCAAGGACTCAGGAGCCCGGAGCAGAGATGGCAATGGGGACCCGTTCCCCGATTCTCCATGGGGAATTCTCCTATTAGATGATGGTTGTAATTTATAATCCATGGAGATTGAAATGGAGGAAAACCACCACCATTGGGTTTGATGGAGACGGGGATGGCCCTACACCCTCCATACCCGTCCCCCACGGAGACCCGTATATATACAGACTACGGGCAAGCTCAGTGCAAATAAATGTCTTTCTCCTTTATAAATGTCTTTCTCCCACAAAATAAAGGCTTAATAGCTTGAGTTTTAAACAACCCTAACCACCCCGGTCCACTCCATTCCTTACTCCACCTTTCTAGCTGCCGCACCCAAAACTCATCATCCTGAACGTCACTACTTCGCTTCCCGTCATCTGGTACACCATAGACCGGAGACGAAGATGGAGGCTTCACGGGTTTTTTAAACCGCACGGAGCTGGTGATGGAAAAATTGATCCCCATCATGTTTTATGGGGATGGTGACGGAGGAATTTAATCTTCATGGAGATGGGGATGAGAAGACAACCTCCGATGGGTAATTCCTTGTTGCCATCTCTAGCCCGGAGGCATGCATCTGGCGAAAAAAAAAGGAACGCCAAAAAAACTGAACTTCTCCGACTGCAAAAATTAGCAAGAATCAACAATTAACAGACCCAGGTAGCAGTCATGGCCTCATGGGTGAGGTATTATTCACTGACCACGGTTTGCATGAAGCCATCACCAGAAAGCCAAGAAGAACTTTGTTCATTTAACAAGATCAAAAGGGAGAAAGAATCAATAGAAAGAAGTAGAAGGAAAATATAGAAAGGATTGGCATCGGATCCACATCCACATCCGCTGAAGGCTCATGCATCGGCCGTTTCATCAGTTGCGTTGCAGCCCATAGCATGCATGCATCTGGCGCCGACGGCGCCGCCGCATCTACTGCCACCTCCTGCCTCACAAGCGCATCGATCCGCCTCCGCTGCAGCTGCCGCGTTCGTCGTCGCGTTCATCCGATACCACTGTTGCTGATATCAGATCGTGGTCGGGGCAGAAAACCAGCAAGAGGCATCCGCAGCCGCAAGCCCGTGGGCAGGCATGTAAGCCGTGGCTGCCGCCGGCCGTCGCATGTTGCGGTCTCCGGAGGTCCGGCAGTGCCGCCGTTGGTCGTGTTGTCGATTGAGGAGAAGGAGAGAGGTAGATCGAGGATTTGGGGGAGATTGGGGGAAGAAGAATAGTGATGGTGAGAGAGGGAACGACTGAATCGAGAGGATAAGTGTTGATTATATTAACCCTGCCGTACACGTTTCTTTTCGGTGCTTCTCGATTTGCGGCGTAGAAATCGGTTTTTTTGGGGACAATGCCTCCGCTCCAGAAATCGCTTTTTTCTGGGACAGAGAGTAGGTATTTTTCTTATTATGTATTACTTGGTGTATATGTAAATAGTAGGTGTACATAATTTTATTACATCATAATTAAGAGTGCATATTTATAAGACCTCTAAAATTAGTTTTATATTTTTATCAATTTCCAGGAATTCTGATTTTATAAAGTTCAAACTATTGAAATACACCTAAAAGATAAATAAAACTTTACATCACAATTATATACAAAAGTTGGTTCTTTTTATTTTATAACATTAAAGAGCATGCTTCTATAAGTCTACAGAAATTTGAATCATTCAAAAACAAGTCAAGATGAATTAGTTATGGATTTTTGAAGTTTAGAGCTTTTGTAGCAAATTCCAGCACGTGTTGATTATACTTTTCATTAAGAGTCCTCAAAGTTGTTTCTATTACAAGTAAGTTCAGAGAACAGTGAAATGAGTCTTGGTCGTTTTTTCAAAGTGAACCCTGAAACTAATCGAATTCTCCCATGAAGTCCTTCTCGTCCCTCAAAGTGAGCAGCCGTGGCCGAGCTCGATCACGAGCTCGCCGGCGGCGAATCAGGTGTCGCGCCCAAAACGAAAAACGTTCCTGAGGCTGTTACGAGTCTAGTGGTGGTGGTCTCATGTGGTGAAGTTGCCTGTAGCCCGTCGGCGACGAGCGCAGGTGGCGGCAAGTCTTGGGTGGCACGGTGAGGCGGCGCTAGGGGCTTTCCAAGGTTAAATCGATGCATGAAAGTGGGTCCTGTGTTCTCCAGGGTACTCACCATGGCTTCGTTCGGGTCTGGGAAGGTCCGAGCAACGCCGGCGGCGAGAAGATTGTCTGGCGGCAATGGAAATCCCGGCGGTGACGAGGGTGGCTCGATTCGGCAGGCGATCTTCAACATAGAAGCATCCGCTACGTCATATAGGATCTAGAGTTGTTCTCTACGCGAGGAATTGCACTAGGACTCACTGGCGACGGAGAACTGATGGCAACGGCAGCGGTCAGCCGAAAAAGGGAATGACCGTTTTTCTGTGTACGCGGCATTGGGGTTCGATTGATTACTCCCAGGGACTCCAAAGAACGGTTTGATGCCGGTGGCGAAGCAGAGAGGTGCGCCGAGGTCTGTGCCGGCGTCGGGGACGACGATGTCCTGGCGGCGGCGTCTGGAAGCCCAGCGGCGAGAACAACGACTCCGCCAGGTGCTCGATCAAGGTGTTAGAGAAGTCAGAAGGACGGCTCAAGTGTGTGGAATCGGTTCAGGACTCACCGGAGAATTGCATCCGCGGCAGCAACGGCGGACAACCGGGGAAGAAGGGGGCGATACCGATAGCTCGACTGAGGGCACGGCCTATAAAAGCAAGGTTTTGGGGAGGTTATGGAAGACACAGAGATGGCATGTGCACGAGGAAGAGGTCGATGGCTTGAGAGGCTAGGAACTGATGGCACTGGCGGAGCGCCGGCAAGGAAGACGGCGACGACATTCACGCGACTCGAGACATCTCGGCTCGATTCCTCCTAGCCGAACCTCAAGGATGGAGAGACGAAGGTGTTGGCGAAGCAACTCGGATTGTCGTGGTCCGAGGCATCGGGAACGGCGGACCTTAGCCGGCGGCGAGGAAGAAGATGCGCCCAGGTGTTCGGTCGAACGGATCTAGGACAAAAAAGGTACCGATGAGCTCGGCACGGTGAGGATAACACGTTCCAGAGAAAGAGAAGAGGAGTGGCTCACCGAAGCAGCACGACAACGGCGGCAATGTCGCTGGAGCCAAGGAAGAAGTGGGGTTTCTTCATTGTTTAGGGAGCAAATGGCCTCATTCTCGATGTGAACACAGAGAGGGAGTAATGTCGTGCTCAGGGAGGCGTTGGGCAAAGTAAATGGAGGAAGTCGACATGTCTATGGCTTTGGGTGGAAGGAAGAGAGGATACCAGTGGCAGGCGAGGTGGCAAGGGTTCTCTGCTAGCTGAGGGTGGTGAGCAGTGTTCCTAGACTTGTTCCACAGCTTGGGGCATGTAGGGCCCACTTGTCATAGAGGGAAACCCAATCTTTAGCCTTCTAGGGCAAGACTTAGCTTTGGTCCATGAGGGGTTTTGGCCTGCTGATTTTTCTGAAATAAAGAGGTGAGAAAATGATGCGTCCTCTAGTGGTTGTTTGATATGTGGTCATCCCACTGGTGCAGATGCCCTGGCCTTAGGGCCTAAGTATAATTTTTGGCAGCTAAATAAAGATGGTTAGAGGATGATGAACTTAGGGTTTTCAGGCTGAATTTTCCAAGTCCTGGTTTTCAGAAATAGGATTCAATTTTGTGGGGCTTGGTTAGCTATGGTAGAAACATAAACATTGGCTTGATGTTATACTTTCTGGATAGAGGATAAAATGTGCTATATTTTGGCTAAAAGGGATTTTAATTAGGGTTTATGGCTTGACATTGATGATCTAGAGAACTATGGTTCAGGATGTTGATGGCTGCAAACATTGTTTTGTTGGATTTTGAAGAGGATGAAGGAAATACTTAGAAATAGAATTAGTTCAAGAAAAGGCTAGGGTTTAGAGTGTGCAACATGTACTTCAACTTCTCGGAAGTGGTTTGGCAAGATGGGGTTTAGACAAATTTGAAGAGGGGAGTGAAAATGGCTCATTGATACAAATTCAGGAATTTGGCTCCATAAATATTCTATCCTAGAATGACTCTTAGGGTTATAGTTTTGCTAGTAGTGGTTGAACATGGGATGAGGGTTTTATATAATTGATGTTGGGATTTTTGGCTAGGGTACAAGTTGCTCTAAGCTTTCGTAAAAAGGAATTTTCCATAAACCTAATGGTTTAGGCTTGATAATCAAGGGAAGGTGGAATGAGAATGTGATTTGCTGTGGTAGGCTGAAAGTAGTGTTAGATTGGGTTTTGGAGATGAGAGGAGGAATAGATGTATGGCTAGTTAGCTTTACCAGAACTTAGGGTTGAGAGGGAACAACTTAATCTATAACTTCACTGACGTAGAACTCCATATTGGCCTTTGGTTGAGATTTGATGATGAAACAAAAGGGGCAAAAGGGCTAAGGTTAAAACTCCTGGTTGGCTGATTTGAAAGTGGACCAACAAGACACCAAAACAAGTTATAAAAATTAAAGAACAAATTATGTGGTTTACTTGTGAGGTGAAGCGTGTGAATTTTCATAGGATTTTTGGATGCATAATTAATTCATAGGAATTATTAAATGATTGCTTGTGATGCATGTATATGCCCTACATGATTATGCAAGAAAATCCAGAAACAATAGAAATAAGCCAAGCACACAAAAACATTACATTTGATGCATGTGACACTTTTTGTTTTATTATTTTATGTGCATCAAAAGTTTACAAAGCTAGTCTCTTATTTTCCAAATTACTTGTTAAATAGAGATGAGCTATACAAATTAAATGTACAAGACTAGTTGGATCATGAAACATGTGTTGTTGGTTTTAGCTAATGCACAACGTACTATTGGAAAAAGTTTTATTTTATTGCTAATTTTGGAAACAAGTTGATTGAACTCAATGCAGCATACACTTAAATTTAATTTTGCCAGGTTTTATTTTCTTGGTCTGTTACAGTTCAATCTGTCAGAAAACAGTGCGTCCGCGCTGGATTATCAGTAAAAGATATAGTGAGCTGGTGCACCATACGCATAACTTCAGCTCTCAGAAAAACAGAAAGGGCGTTCCAAAATGCAAATACTAAAACTGCGTCTCATGAATATGAAGGCAACAAAGTTCGTGGCAGCCAGCATAGTTTCTCTCTTTCTTTACAGCATAGCAGGATCAAAACTTGTCAGGTACATCAATGATCAGTAGCCAACAGAGCTCTTCTTACTTTAGGTCTGAGCAAGTAGGCGCTACACACATCCGCTCACTACGGTTGCAGAGCTTTTCTTGTCACTTCCACAGAAGTCTCACGACGAGCATAACTTAATTTGTACATTGCCATATAATGTTTCCCAAGCAGCGAAAGACTGATGGCAGGTTATTCTTCTCCTCCTAAGGACTGGTGAATTGGTGATACCTTGACCAAGAGCTCCAGAAGGTCAAGCTCATGTTTCTCTCCTCTGAACTTGAAAACCTCTAATTCTTCGAGAAGCTTCATCGAAATGGCCGTATTTCTCCAGTTTGGTCGCCGATCACAGATGCAGTTCGGTGGAGAAGAATTCGTTGGAATTTGCTAATGGACTAAGGCTTATGTAGAGATTAATTCCTAGAAAATCACAAAAGCCCACCTTATGAAAAGCACACATGTGAACCTTTATTACCACCTTGCTAGTTCTAGGAGAGTGAGACCTCCTTAAATAAGAGAGTGCTCTCTAGCCACTTGAGCAAGAGAGAAGTAAAGGAACACACGCGCGCGCTCGCTCGCCTCGCCGTGCCTGGGGCGCGCGCACACGACATGTGCGTGAATGGTCCGCCAAATTGGCTCCTTGGCTCCTTGTCCTTGCGCAGATGCGGCTTCCTTTTGTAGTTTTTATCGGATCTTTCCTTGCGTGAGGTGGTGTAGAGTTTGGATAGGTTATGTAATACCCTGATTTTCCTTCAGGGTTTAAAAATCAATTAATAAATCATTTTCTAGAATTTATGTAAAAAGGAAAATCAATTAACAAGTGAATTAAATCAAGGAAATAAAATTTCCATTAATAAATTCTAGCTGGTGTAATTTTCTAAAATTCTTCATGCCCTAAAATACTCTCTGAGAATTTTTGAGAATTTTTAGAGCTCAAGTTCTAATTTTAATATTACAAAGTTCAATTCAGTGAATAATTAAATGAAAAACCAAATTAAAAACCCCTCCAATCTTCTAGGCCAAATGTGGCCCGAAATCCCTTCTTTTTCCCTCAATTCCAGGTCTGCCCATTCCCTTCCGGAATAAGTCCACTTTGACTCCCTCAAGTGTACATGGAATCTAAATTGTATCCCTCATCTGTAATACCAGACATTTTAACCCCTGAACTTCCAAAACCGGTGCAATTTGACTCCTCTAGCGGTTTTGGAGGGCGGTTTTGCTGACGTGGCGGTGTTGACCCGGTCTTCGTCCCACGTGGCGCTTGTATGGCATTGGAATTAAAAAAATATATCTGTGGGGCCCCATGTCATCCTCTCTCTCAACCCATCTTCCTCCCTCTCTCTCCCTTCTCTATCTTTTCTCCCCCTTTTTCTCTTCCCGACGGCGGTGCCGGCGAACAGTGGGGATGATGGCGGCCATGGCACCAGTGCCCGCCGGCTGCCAGATCCGCGCTGGCCTCTCCTCCTTGGCCTAGAAGAATGCACGGGGCAAGGCGAGGTTTGGATGACGAAGGCGGCCAACCACATCCATGTTCTGCTCGAACGCCTCCGCCTCCAGCGCCGCCGCGCCGATCTTGGCGGTGTCGAGCCTCTTCACGATGATGACGAGGCAGCCATCGAGCACTGCCTTGTAGGTGGTCCCCATGCTCCCGCGGCCGAGCACCTCCGCCGGCGTGCGCATCAGCTGCTCGAGGCTGTATCTGGCGCCCTCATCGGCACAGAACGTGAGACAGCCGCTCCGCTCCAGCCGCCCCGCCTTCTCCTCTGGCGTCATCATCGCCGACATCTCCTTGTGTTCTAGCGCGTGCTCCACGTAACCCATGTCGGCGTCCCTGCTCGAATCCGACATCGCCGCCGCGCATCACGCATAGGAAAGTTTTCCCCTTTTCATTGTGACCATCATGCAGAGGAGAAGCAACGCCACGAACGCGCCGCCGGTAGCCACGACGGCGACGGCCGTCATCCTAACTTTCCGGGAATGCGGTGTGGTTGAATCCGGCAAGCTGATGTCCTCCTGCGACGGGCTATCGCCGCCGGTGGCCGTCGCGCTCTGCACCGGGGGAGCGGCAGTGCCATTGTTGCCGCCGGATCCGTGGAAGAACAATAGGTGGAACCCACGGCACTCGCGGCGGACGACCTCGCCGCAAAGCTCTGGATTTTTGACGAACGCGGCGGCGCCCATCTGCGCCATGACTGGGGTCATCGGAACTGTCGGGGTAGATGTGGCCGGGGAAGAAAAGAGAGAGAAGGGAGAGAGAGTGGGAGGAAGAAGATCAGAGAGGATGACATGTGGGCCCTACAAATCAATGGGTTCCACATGTGCCACCACGTCAGCAAAACCGCCCTCCAAAGCCGCTGGAGGAGTCAAATTGCACCGGTTTTGGAAGTTCAGGGGTTAAAATGTCTGGTATTGCAGATGAGGGATACGATTTAGATTCCATGTACACTTGAGGGAGTCAAAGTGGACTTATTCCTTCCCTTCCTCACTCCCCTTCCTTCCTGGGCCGGCCCAATCCGCCTCCCCCTTTTGCTCTCACCGACATGTGGGGCCTGGGCCCACATGTCGGGGTCGTCTCCCACCTCCGGCCTATGCCAGAGTGAGGCAGCGCCTTCGCCACCGTTTCCTGCCCTCCCATCAGCGCGCGCACGCCGTTCGAAATTCGTCGAAGACCGGGTCATCGCCACGCGTCGCCCGCTGCTTCGTCCCTGCACCCACGAAGACACGACGCCGCGCCCTCGTTCCGCCCCACGATGCCGAGAAAATCGGCGACGCCGCCATGTCGCCCCGGCCATCCTCGAGTCCTCCGAGGCCTTTAAAACGCCTCCCCGTCCCCCGATCTCTCCCTTCCCCCGCTCTTCCGACCCGCACGTGCCCTAGCCGAGCAGATCGGCGAGTTCCCGAGCCGCCACCGCCTTTTTTCTCAGTCTCCTGCTCCGGCGACGCTCCAGCCGTCGTTTTCTTCCGCAGCTGTCGTCGTCAGATGTCTCCATTGCTGCCTCCAGGACTACGACGCCGAGAGGAGCGCCGTCCCGTCGCCCTCTATCGCCGAAAGCCGACGGAAGCCCTCGCCGCCGTCTAGCCGCCGCCGCCGACGACTGGAACACGATGCCGGTGCGTCCTTCGTCGTTCGTCGTCGCCTACTCGCCAGTGAGGACCTTCTCCTTCCCCCTTTGTCCTCCGCCATGTCTCGTGCCCGCCGCCACGCCGGATGGTCGCTGCCGGCGACCATCGG
>CM002485.1:15876225-15891888 GCA_000325765.3 Leersia perrieri
GCCGGGTAGATATTGTAACAAATAAGGAAACCCTAAGCCGTCTAGGGCTAGGATTCCTAGATGACTCGGCCTTCTCCCCCTATATAAGAAGGGGCCGAGGACGTCAAAATATATATCATCATACACCATATTCAATCATACAAACTCGGCAGAATACTTCCTCCGGGCTGGATTAGGGCTATTACTCCATTGGAGGGCCTGAACCAGTATAAATTCTCGTGTTCTGTCACCATCTAGCTTTCGAGTTCGTGCATAGCCCCATATAGTTTATTGCCGGTACAAAACACCGACAAGCTGAATGGCTTACGGGTCTGCCAAGGCGCGAGAGGGGGCTTGCTCGGGTATGAGAAGCGAAACCTAAAGCGTGGTGTGATTGGTTTGAAGTGGGTTACGTGAAGGGTCCTGTCACAGTCTCATTCTGTGGTATCATGGTGGTATTCCGGACACACGATGATGTGTGAGAGGCTGTGTCCTATGGGTATAGTTGTACAGCTCTGGACAGAGTAAAATCTAATCGATTATCCGTGTCCGCAGTTACGGATGACCGAATGAGATTCACCGTGATTAGTCTCACTCTTAATTAATTTGAATCTATTGAACCTACTAGAAGTAGGTTGTTGGTTGGACCTGGTCGATGTGGTGTAACTTCGATCAGTGGGCTAGTGGGTGATTGGATGGGCCTGGTTGACGTGATGTAACGTCAATCAGTGGATTTTAATGATAAGCCAATTAATGAACTGCCTTTACAAATTATATCTCCTTTTCTTTCTTTTATGCAACTATACACCGTGCTATGCCTCCTTTGCATTCCCTGTTACATTCAATGCATTTCGGTGGCTTGCTGAATACGGTGGTTGGTACTCAGTCTTGCTTAATTTTCCCCACTCAGAGAAAGAGTCAAAGATTGAAGATGCCGTAGAGATCAGGGCTTATACCCCAGTTGAGCTGCCTATGGAGTGGAGCTGAAGCCTCGCTAGATCGCCTTTCCGCTGCTGCCTTCTTTTGGTGCGAGGACTAAGTGCCTCTTGTAAGTATTTATCGTTTTACGTTATGTTGAATTTGTACTTTGACTATCAGTTTGTGTACCTCGGCTGAAAACTGGATGCGGATTAATACATGTTCGGAAATTGGTTCTAAATTTCTAGACGTGACAAGCGTGCCTATCCGGTTCGGTTATGATATGGAAGGCGTATTGATCACATGTCCTTTATATACCGAACCGCTACCTCTACGCAATGTACGTGAAAACAATCTAGGGTTTGCCTCTCCTCTCCGTACTGCGCCGCCACCGTAATCTACTCATCCCCTCCGCCAGGTGCACCTGCGATCGGGAGAGCAGGTTTCTACAACTGTCGTCCTCGTGAAGTCCTGCACCCGGAGAGGGCGAATAAGGTTTTTGGGAAGCGCTCCGCATGACTGCTTGCTGCTCGTCCACCACGGCTCGTCTTCCTCGTTGGTCGGTTGCGGCTCGCCATCATCCACACCTTCCACCGCAGGTTGAACATGCAGTACATGTTGATCCATCTGTTGCTACAAATCCTCCTCGGCAGAGCCCTCGGTACGTGATTACGATGTTTAATCTAGTATATAATCTGTTTAATCTATTTGTGTGTGGTTCTTTCGTATACATGTTTAGATTAATTCTGGATGCTATGGTTATGTTGTTTTATTCCTATGTTGCCATGATTTATTTATGGAATAGATTAAATTATTATGTGCTTATATTTTCAAGAATCCAAAAACCTTATTATAGGCACTTTGATTTTTCAATGGCTGGTTTTGCTGAAGCACTAAGGCCGGATAAATTCACAGGTATGCACTTTAAGAGATGGCAGATCAGGGTCACTCTATGGCTAACGGCTATGAAGTGCTTCTGGGTTAGTACTGGCAAACCTGAAGGGATTCAATCTGCTAAACAGCAGAAAGAATTCGAGCAAGCCACTACTATGTTTGTGGGAGGCATTCTTAGCATTCTTGGTGATCGTCTTGTGGAGTCATACATGTATATGACTGACGCTAAGGAGTTGTGGGATACGCTGAATACCAAATTCGGTGCTACTGATGCTAGCAATGAGATGTATGTTATGGAGCAGTTTCACGACATGAGAATGGTTGAAAACCTTTAAGTTGTTGAGCAGACTCATGATATACAGACTATTGCTAAGGAACTCAAACTCCTTAAGTGCGCCTTACCCGACATGTTTGTGGTCGCGTGCATTATTGCGAAGCTACCTTCTTCATGGAGAAGTTTCAGTACTGCACTGAAGCACAAGAGACAGGAGTACACCGTTGAGGGATTGATTTCATCTCTTGATGTTGAGAAGAAGGATCGGGCAAAGGATGCAGCGTCTAAGGGTGATGGTGGGCAATCAAGTGCTAACGTGGTGCACAAGCCCTCGTACAAGAACAACGGGAAATTCAAAGCCCAACAGACCACCAACTTCCAGAAGAAGAAAAACAACAACAATCAAGAGGAGAGGACTTGCTTCGTGTGTGGCTTGCCTGGCTATCTGGCTAGAAAGTGTCCATGGCGCAAGGGGATGAAGGCGCCTGCTGGACAGTCTTCTAAGTCTGTCAACATGACCATTGGCAAAACTGATGATGCTGGGTACAGTAAATTTCCTACTGTCCTTTTAGTTAGTCAATCTACTAATTGGTGGGTTGATACGGAAGCTAATGTACATGTTTGTGATGATATATTGTTGTTTACCTCTTATTAGGTTACCCGGGATTCCTCCGTCCTAATGGGGAACAGGTCGCATGCTTCTGTTTATGGTGTTGGCACGGTAGATCTAAAGTTTACTACGGGAAAGATCGTGCAGCTAAAGAACGTGCAGCATGTCCCTACTATCGACAAGAATCTCGTTAGTGGTTCCCGTCTATGTAGAGACAGATTTAAGTTGGTGTTTGAGTCTAATAAAGTAGTTGTGTCTAAACATGGATATTTTTACTGGTAATGGCTATGAGTGCAGAGGCTTGTTCCACTTTTCCCTTTCTGATTTTTGCAATAAGTTGTGAACCATATTTGTGGCAGTGTGGATGATGAGGCTGATGTTTGGCACTCACGTTTATGTCATATTAATTTTTGTTTGATGTCTTGGCTTTCCAGTATGAGTTTAATTCCTAAGTTTTTCATTGTCAAAGGTTCTAAGTGCCATAGTTGTGTGCAATCAAAGCAACCTCGTAAACCTCACAAGGCTGCCAAGGAGAGAAACTTGGCACCATTAGAGCTCGTACATTCTGATCTTTGCGAGATGAATGGGGTGTTGACGGAGGCTGGAAAACGGTACTTCATGACTTTGATCGATGATGCTACTAGATTTTGTTATGTGTATTTGTTGAAAACTAAAGATGAGGCTCTAGACTATTTTAAGATTTATAAGGCAGAAGTTGAGAATCAACTTGACAGAAAGATAAAAAGATTTAGGTCAGATCGTTGTGGAGAGTTTTTCTCAAACGAATTTGAATTATTTTGTGAGGAACATGGCATAGTACATAAGAGGACACCTCCCTATTCTCCCGAATCTAATGGGATTGCTGAAAGGAAGAACCACACATTGACTGACTTGGTGAATGCCATGTTAGATACCGCGGGATTACCTCAAGCATGGTGGGGGAGGCATTGTTGACCTCGAATCATGTATTAAATAGAATTCCTAACAGAAACAAGGACAAAACACCATACGAGATATGGAGTGAGAGAAAACCATCACTTTCTTACTTGCGCACGTGGGGGTGCTTGGTGAAAGTCAATATACCAATTCCAAAGAAACGCAAGTTGGGACCTAAGACTGTAGATTGTGTCTTTCTGGGATATGCTTATTATAGCATAGCTTATAGATTCTTAATAGTTAAATCTAAGGTACCCGACATGTATGTTGGTATAATTATGGAGCCTCAAGATGCTACTTTCTTTTATAGCATTTTTCCAATGAAGGATACACATAGCACTTCTAGTCAACCTTCTGAAATAATTCTCAGATCAATCACACCACCTGAACAAACACATGATTTTGTCACTAAGGAGGATAACAGTGAAGCTCCTAGGAGAAGCAAGAGACAAAGGACAGCTAAGTCTTTTGGTGATGATTTCACTGTGTACCTTGTGGATGACACTCCTAAGTTAATTTCAGAAGCTTATGCATCACCAGATGCAGACTACTGGAAAGAGGTTCTCCATAGCGAAATGGATTCCATTCTTGCTAATGGGACTTGGGAGGTGACAGAGAGACCCTATGGATGCAAACCCGTGGGGTGCAAGTGGATGTTCAAGAAGAAGCTTAGGCCTGATGGTACTATTGAAAAGTATAAGGCTCGGCTTGTGGCTAAGGGCTATACTAAAAAAGAAGGTGAAGATTTTTTTACACTTACTCACATGTTGCTCGATTGACCACAATTCAAGTACTACTATCCTTGTCTGCCTCAAATGGTCTTCTCGTTCATCAAATGGACGTTAAGACAATTTTTCTCAATGGAGAGTTGGATAAGGAAATTTACATGGATCAACCTGATAGATTTGTAGTAGAAGGTCAAGAAGGCAAAGTGTGCAAGTTATTAAAATCTTTATATGGTCTGAAACAAGCTCCTAAGCAATGGCACGAGAAGTTTGATACAACGCTAATGTCTGCAGGATTCGCAGTCAATGAGGCAGATAAGTGTATATACTATCATCATGGTGGGGGTGATGGAGTTATTCTATGCCTGTATATTGATGACATACTGATTTTTGGGACAAACATTGAGGTGATTAATGAGGTTAACTCATTTTTGTCTCAAAGTTTTGACATGAAGGATTTGGGAGTAGCTGATGTTATTCTGTATATTAAGCTAATTAGAGGTGAGGATGGGATTACATTGTTACAATCCCATTATGTGGAGAAGATTTTGAATCGTTTTGGCTATATTGATAGGAAACCTTCTCCAACACCTTATGATCCTAGCTTGCTGCTTCATAATAACAAGAAACTTGCTAGGAATCAACTCAAGTACTCCCAAATCATCGGCTCACTTATGTACCTAGCTAGTGCTACTAGGCCTGACATCTCTTTTGCTGCGAGCAAATTGAGCCAGTTTACCTCTAATCCAGGAGAAGATCATTGGCAAGCGCTTGAGCGAGTTATGCGCTATCTAAAAGGTACTATGGACTTGGGACTTCACTATTCTAGGTACCCCATGGTACTAGAGGTATATAGTGATTCTAATTGGATCTCAGATGTTGATGAGATCAAAGCCACTAGTGGATATGTCTTCATACTAGGTGGTGGTGCTGTTTCTTGGAGGTCTTGCAAACAGACCATTTTGACAAGGTCAACCATGGAGGCAGAGCTTACGGCACTAGATACTACTACTGTTGAGGCAGAATGTTATCCTAATGAACTGTGACAATCAAACTGTGATTATCAAGGTGAACAGTTCTAAGGATAACATGAAATCGTCTAGACATGTGAAGAGACGATTGAAGTCTGTCAAAAAATTGAGAAACTCCGGAATTATAACATTGGATTACATCCAAATAGCTAGAAACCTGGAAGATCCCTACATGGGTATGAGACCCATATGAGTTATCTATGGTAGTAACCCAACCTATGTGATCGGACATCCCATGAATTAGGACCTGGGAAGAACAAGCTATTAGTTAACTAGAGGAGAGTACCATTAATAAACCCTCTCTAAGTGAAGATGCATGTACTCTCTTATTGCAAGGCAGGTTGGCTATGTCTTAATGTGTTCTGTTGGCTTTAATTAGCAAAGATGCTATCTTGTAGAGCATTCTTAAAAGAATACATCCATATGAGCTTGACTAGTAGCTGCGGTCCATGGAGATTTGGGGTGAATCTCGTAGGAAGCTCATGAATAGACCGAGGAGTATGGCTTATAGGCTCCATCCACGGGGTAGACTACTGGCAGCCTAGTATCAGTCAAGGCTTTGAGTGAAACTTGCTTTCACCAAACATGCAATTCAAGACGTGGTCCATTGTTCAAGTTGTGAGTAAGTGTAGCTTGGAGTCCTAGGTGGATGTTCAACCTTAACTAGTCTCCATCACAATACTGGTATATAAACAGTACATTGGAACAAGCAAATATCTGTGGGTTTTGAGATTTGGTGGGGGATTATTGGAATTTGCTAATGGGCTAAGGCCCATGTAGAGATTAATTCCTAGAAAATCACAAAAGCCCACCTCATAGGAAGCACACATGTGAACCTTTAGTACCACCTTGCTAGTTCTAGAAGAGTGAGACCTCCTTAAATAGAAGAGTGCTCCCAAGCCACTTAAGCAAGAGAGAAGTAGAGGAACACACACGCGCGCTCACTCGCCTGGCCTTGCCGGGCCCAGCCGGGGGGCACACGACATGCACGTGAATGGTCCGCCAAAATTGGCTCCTCGTAGATGCGGTTTCCTTTTGCAGTTTTGTTTTACTGTGCCCAATAAAATTTCCGGAATTTGTTTTGAAAACTTATTGGATCTTTCCTTGCGTGAGTAGGTTAGAGTTCAGATAGGTTACACGTGCCTATCCGGTTCGGTTACGATATGAAAGGCATACTGATCACATGTCCTTTATATACCGAACCGCTACCTCGACGCAACGTACGTGAAAACAATACGATACGTGTTGATCCATCTGCTGCTACAAATCCTCCTCGGTACGTGATTATGATGTTTAATCTAATATATAATCTGTTTAATGTATTCGTGTGTGGTTCTTTCGTATAGATGTTTAGATTAATTCTGGATGATATGGTTATGTTGTTTTATTCCTGTGTTGTCATGATTTATTTATGGAATAGATTAAATTATTATGTGCATATATATTTTCAACAGAATTTTCATCCTGAAATTACAAGATCAGAACAAAGTATAAGGTAATATGGTATGAATAAGATTCATTGTCTAGTAACACATTAACTGTAAGAACTTCGCTTTGTGCGATACTTAATAAAAGGAATGATGAAAACTGAGAACGAGATCAGTTCATAATCTGATGGTTTTATTTTCATTTTCAAGTTTAATGCATGTCCACTGTATGCACCATTACTTTTTAATAGAAAGTAATATAAAGTCTCATCAAAATACAAACACCATGGTTTGAAATTACTAGTGCTTATTCAGATAGAGTATTTTACCGTCCACCAAAATAATAAACAATGGAAAGTGTACAATAGAAAGTGGAAGATGTTTGTCTTCAAGGTGGAAGCTTCCATCAGTTCAAACTCTTTATAAAAATATAACATATAGGATGGAATATATCTTCACATACCGAAGCATGATTTTCACACAACTATGTGAATGTTGCAACAAAAAGCCCTATTAATCGATGAACTTACACCAGTTAACTTTTACTATGTCATAAATAGGGCATAATCGATAAACTTCCTGCCTAAAACAACAAAGCATGTGTGGCTCCACTTACTCAAGAAATTATTGCAGGTATAGAAATTAGAATTAGAAAATTAAGATTTTCAAGATTCATAAGAAATATGATTACCTAAAATCTTCTTGGTTTACCAATTTCAGCTCTGCTATACCAGTACACATTGTCAGAATGCAACACGCTAGCTCCATAAGCATGCACTTCTGTGTTTAGATCTAGGAACAAGGTTCTAATGTAAGGGATTCTGGTTATGCCTTGCAGCAATGGTTCAACAACATCGTCCCCTTGCACCTGTGAAGTGAATCTATTATCTTATTAATAAAGTAATAGAAAAATAAGCCTCCACGTTCGGTCTTAATGCCTAAAAATTCTTACATTAATGGTAAAAAGGAAAAACCATAGACCCATGATTAGAAGGGTGGGTCCAGAATATAACGGTGTAGATTGAACAAGGAGTCCTGTTAGAAATACAATTCATACATATCCAAAATTTGAATTAAAAACAATGTTGTGTCCGATTCTGATGGGTCCAGTTCGGACTTCAATGGATTAAAATACATGGCAGTGTACGTGTGTGATTAAAACCTGTGCAATTGATTGAAGCATATACGTGTATGATCAGCGTACATGTGCCTGCGTGCCTCCGCAAGTATTTGAGATATCGAGTCAATCTTCATTGGAAGTTTAGGTCATAATTTATTTTAATAGTAAAAAAATCATAGATGTTACAAGCCTATTTAGTTTAAAACATGTATATTTTTGTATGTCATAATTACCAAAATATACTTATATTTCAAAGTAGTTTTTACTATATATGCATTTTATTCCAACATTCAATCATTAAAACATATGTTTTACAGTTATAATTAGCCCTAAGAAACCAATGGAGCTAACGGCATAATTAATGTCGGCCCACCAATTATTGTGTTAATCAAAGTTAAAAGAGAATCCTGATCACTGATTTTGTACGGTCTCAAGTGCAATAGTAAGCATATAATGAGCATCTATTATCTTAATAAAGGAATAGAAAAACGAGTCTCTCTCATGGTCTAGGAATTACCACGTTATAAAAAAAAATAGAAAATCATGGTCTAGGAATTACCACGTTATAAAAAAAAATAGAAAATCATGGTCTAGGAATTACCACGTTATAAAAAAAAAGAGTCCATATAGAAATGTAATCTAACTTCGGAATTAAAAAATATAAATATTAAAAAGGAGATTCTAGAGTCCTTATAGAAATACAATTTAGAAAAAACTGAAATTCAAAATAAAAATAATGAATATTGGAAGAAAAGTATAGAGTCCATATAGAAATACAATCTAATTTTGGAAATAAAAAATATGGAATATTAAAAGGAGACTCTAGAGTCCGTGAATAAATACAATTTAGAAAAAACTAAAATATAGAATTAAAAATAAAGAACATTGGAAGAAAAGTATAGATCCCATATAGACATACAATCTATTTTACGAATTAAAAATATGGATGATTAAAAAAAGACTCTAGAGTCCACATGGAAATACAATTTAGAAAAAAACTGAAATTAGGTTTTAAAAATAAGAAATTTTGGGAAAAAAAGTATAGAGTCTGTTTAGAAATACAATCTAATTGCAAAATTAAAAAAGATGGTATATTAAAAGGAGACTCCATAGTTCATATAGAAATACAAATTAGAACAAACTTAAATTTAGAATTAAAATTAATGAATATTAGAATAGAATCTAATTTTGAAATTAAAAAATATATATAATATTAAAAGCAGACTCTAGAGTGCATATACAAATATAGTTTAGAAAAAACTAAAATTCAGAACTAAAAGTAGAAAATATTAGAAGAAAAGTTTAGAGTCCATATTAAAAAAAACTAAAAATAAGAAATATTGAAAGAAAAAATATAGAGTCCACATAAATACAATATACAATAAATTAAATTCAGAATCAAGTAATTAAGAAATAGTAGTCTATAGTCAATATAGAAATACAATTTAAAAAATCTTATCTTCAGATTTTAAAATAGGAATATTTCTACGGCCCCTAAAAAATACAAGTTAGAATAAAATAAAATAAATAAGTAATAGAAAAACGAGCCATGTGATTGAGGCGGATAAAGATAATAAAGGAGGAATGATAAACATAGGAGGAAGAGTATGATGTTAAAAAAAAGTACGCAAAGAATTACTCTGTTTGATATTATTAATTACATATGCATTCTTTAATGCTTATAAAAAAATTACAATAAAATTCTATAAAAAATGGTATAATTGCTATTTACAAAGAAGATCTATCTGGGATATTAAGTAATAAAAATGTTAGTATATAATGATGTAAATGATTACATTGCATTGGTTTCCTACCTATAATGTTAGGAATGCTCTTATGTGTATATTATTAATACTAATTCATAAAAATTATGGTAATAACTTAAATTTAAGTATATTTATAGGCAAAACTAAATCTAATAGCATAAGCATATATAAACGTGAAAATTAAACCTAGCCGCGCAAATTGTGTGGGCCACCGTGCTAGTTTTTAGGAAGTTAAGAGAGAGGTTAATTCAGACAAAATGGAAAACTATCAGGGAAACAATAAAAAAAGTTTGATAAAAGGCTATACTCTTGAAGAATTACAAGTAATTTGCCCGCTAACTAGTATAGATTTAGTAAATTGCTTGCATAATGGCTATTTTGTGCCAACATTTTCAATTTGGATACCCTCCATATATGTTTGCTGCATTTGGGCCAGCAGGAATAGAAATTAATATAGTCTGAATCCAATTATGGTGCAAGTAAATTAGATGGATATGCAGACTCATTTCTGATAACCAGATAATGGTGAAACAATTGATAATCACTTAATTTGTATTGATACTTTGTTAACAACTCACAAATAGCACCAGCATGGCAGCATGTCTTGCAATTACGCTAGATCGGTAAGACTCGAATTACTTTGAAGTTTGAAGACGGAAACACTACCTGAATGTTTTGTACAACAACAAGTATCACTTGAAGTTCAAGATTGCTCTGCTGGTCTGCAAATTTCTAACTAGTTGGCGATAGCATTCAAAACTCAGCAACAAAAAGGATATTCGAATAAAAAAATTGCAGCCAAATCATTTATCCAATATTGAGCTTACAACCCAAATGACATGCGCACATATTGAAGACGATCTGAACATAACTATTGCAACAGTAAATTGATATTCCATGCAGTTTGAACGATTCACAGTTGACTACTTGATTGCTACATAGGAAGAAGAAGCACTCACCGGTTGAATCATAACAATCAGCTTTTTTTTTTTTTGAGCAAGAATCATAACAATCAGCTTGAGACAGATTTGATTGTGGTAATACTGAGCCGATCTATAAGGATGAACAGGATAGGGGCATATCATCTGCAGGTGGGGCATCTTCTTGAAGTTGACCAGCCCTCGAAGGTACCAAACTACCAATCTGCCCACTGGAGCATCACCAGCTCCTCTGCTACAATGCAGACGGCCTCCAGATGCTCAAGGAAGCAATAGGTTACACTCAGTCCTGAGTCTTGGCAGCACGGCATTGAGCTGACGCAAACCCCTCACGTGCAGATTCGTCCAGATGAGATGCTTCAGTCTGAGCGTCAGGGAGTCTATGCCACGTGACATTGTAATTCCTAGCCATTCCAAGCAGGGGAACATGGCATCGTTCAGGTTGCATTCGCCATGGAACTGGACGTGCTTCAGCTGCAAATCCCTGAGCGCAGCGAAGACGCCCGTCGGTGGCAGCGATAGGCCAAGGAACCCCAGGTTCTGCCAAATCCTGGTGGCTCTCGTGAAGCAGGGCATCTCGAACGCGCCTCTTTGCTCCACCGAGCATCTGTTGTGGAACATGAGCTCTCCGGTGACGAGGGGCGCGGCGACGCGGAGCCAAGAGGCCATAGCTTCCTTGGAAAATGCAGGCGAGGACATCATCTGGGAGATCGCTGAGGCCGATTCGCCTCCTTGGGAATCCGCCTCCGTCTCCGGCGGTAGGGACGATTTCGGCGCTATCGCCGTCGGCAGGGACGCGCGAGGCGCCTTCGCCTTCTCCGCCGCCGTCGCGCCCGTCTCCGTCGTCGCCGTTGATGTCGATGGGAGCGGGATCGTTGATTACCGCGCCGATTCCACCGTCAATTTCTCCGTCGATGGAGACGAGCACCGCCATGGCCGTCGGGGGGTTCCGTTTTTTGGAGAGGTCTGGGGAAGGCGGGGTTTGGACTTTGGAGAGGGGAGGTTGAAGACGACGAGAACAGGAACGGGAACGGGAAGCGTGTTTGTGCCTTGCTTTTATCCCAGCCGCTCGTTTGGGAACGGGAACGGGAGTAACGCCATAGGGACGAAATACAACGAGTTTGTTAGCTGACTCTATTTGGCAGATGATGATTCTTGAATGTAGGAATCCACGGTAATTTGGGCCTTTCTAATTATTGTCGCCCATTTGGCCATTTTCCGAACCTTTCTGATTCTCTTTACCACTCACTCTTTCTGAACCTTTGTGACTTGTATGCAAGGTAATAAATAGTAGATAGCGGGTCTACAGCGGATCACAGATAGCTGGTGCTATAGAGGACGCTAAGTTTCAATAGTGGTATTTAATATTTACATATAAATTAGAATATTGCCATGAATAATGAATTTATAACATATTAACAAAAATAATTAACACACTATTATTAAACCAATATACATATTGGTCTAAAAATATTAATTTAGTGCAATATCACAGTAGTCCGTAAAGCACGATGTCACCGTCAGCGCATGTCAAATGTTCTTATAGAGTCACCGGAGACAAATAGGTTAGGGTTACCACCAACTATTTATATGACTCGTAAATTTGCTATAGCGGTCGGCTATATTGTATTGCAGCTACTATAGCGATCTGCTATGGGCAAATAACTGCCGCTAAGTTCCAAGCCGTTATATCTAACCTACTACGTTATAGCGGTAGCGCCGTTATAGCGGCCGCTACCAACACTATTTAATACCTTGCTTGTATGTATTTTCAGCCATTGGAAATAAAATGTCCGCAGGAGTACTTAAACTTACATTCCAATTTCTTTTGTATTGCCCTTCACAGATTGTACAAAAATGTACATCTAAATACAATTTGGAGATCACCTAAAAATATGGGAGTGTCGTGTTACAGTTCATTGTGTCAGACCAAAGTTGGAATCACGGCCATATCAATCCCAAATATCCTATAATTTTGTGGTCGCGACAAACATTTCGTGCATTTTCTTCTTATACCAAGCTCCTCTTTCCTTTGTCTTGTACTTGAAGTCTCCATTCTTGTGAAACAATCAAAATTATCTTTCTACTCCTCAGTGATTAGGAAGACACAAGCAGGTATTGTGTATTTGTGATTAATTCAACTTGCTTAAGAGCAGAGTCAGGAACCAGAAGATGGAGATTCACCTAAGGAAAATGAACCTGAAAGTCTCAGCAAAACTAGCTAAATCATTGCCATGAAAAAAACTTACAATGTGCGAATCAGAGAAATACTGACCTCCCATGAAATGTTAAAAAAGATCAGCAGAAACATTCTGCTTCCATCAGGCATCAGCTATAAGTAATTTCGTCCAGATTTCCTATGCAACCCTCATGTGTTTCATGTATCTTAAAGCAGATCGCAGCATTGCTCTAGCTTTACGATCAGGGGCACATCCTGATGTGATCATTTCTTCATAGATAACTGGAACCTGTTACATTATCGGCAAACCACAAAGTGCAACACGTTACATTGTGTTTACTTTCTACTGGAACTTGCAGGTATATACCTTTAAATCATACAGAAACTGCAAGTCTAGAAAATCAGACAAAACTATATAATTTTTTAACACCGTAGAATGAAGGAAGCTATTTTATTTTTTTGAATGGAGGGCAAATGAAGGAAGCTATTTTAGTTCTCTGAGTATAGTGAAAGCTATGATAGCGAACCAGCTCAATTTTATAGATTCAGCATATGTGCTTGAATATAACTGCAACAGGAGAATAAATGCACGAATGTGATACCTTTTCAAACTGCTCAACACGGATTAAAGCTTTCATCAGTGTAGTATATGTTATAACATCAGGCCTCAAACCCTGCAATCCAAAATGCAGAATATGATCATGGAGAGCTAATATGACGCAGGACAAAACAACAAAACAAGGGCAACACAAGTACTTACATTTTCCTTCATGAATTGCAGTACGGAGAAGGCTTCAGCAATTCTTCTATCCTCACCAAAAGCATTGATCAAGGAGTTTAGAACTACCGTGCTAGCCTCTAGGCCATCTGCTCTCATGGCCTTGACAACATTTAACGCATGGTCTGCTAAACCCTGGAGATGTTCCATGAATGAATTATGAGGAGTTGAGAACAAATGTTTTAATATTAATCTAGTAAGCTCACTTAATTGGGCAAAATATATTGGCATTGCAACATTAATTTGTAAAGCACATGCAACCAATAATTGAATTATATGATTTCTCCTAAAAAATTTCATATCCTATAGTATACTACTGCGCCCAAGTCAATTAGGTCCCAATTCAGTAACTGACAGTATGGAATTTGATCTTATAGGTTTTAATACTTCTTGATTGGGGTATTGACTAGCATGAAGAGAATTTCAAAAAGGCAATGTAAAGCATGCATCACTTTATCCTCTCTTTCTAGTTATCTGGGAAATTAAGCAGTAGAGAACTCACCCTTTGAGCGTATGCATTGACTAAAGCATGGTACATGGTAGGTGATGGCTTCAGGCCATCCGCTTTCATTGCCTCAATGCAATCAACTGCCTCCTTGAATCTGCCAGACCTACCATATACATCCACAAGTGTAGTATATGTTATAATGTTTGGTACCAATCCCTGCTCCTTCATCTCTGCTAGCATTGCTTCCACCCCTTCCCATCGTTGTTCTTCACCGAGCAAGTTGATCATGATGTTATATGTTGTTGTGCCTGGTGGGCAGTTGCTCTCGCGCATCTCATCAAACAGCTCTATTGCACGGTCATGCCGTCCTCCCTTACAGTGTGCATCAATAAGTGTGTTCCATGTGACAACATCCGGCTCAATACCTTCCTCTCGCATCCGATCAAACGCATCCATGGCATGTCCAAGGCAGTTGTACTTCCCAAATGTATCAATCATGACATTGTAGAAATGCCGGTCAGGGCGAACCCCGCTTGCATGCATCTCGCGGAGCACAGCAAATGCCTTTTGCCATTCCCCCCTATCACGGAAACCTGCAAGGATCCGGCTGAACACATACGAGCTCGGTTTAACTCCATCAGCCTCCATCTCCTTAAGAAGTATCCTCGCACTCTCCCATCGCCCAGCCCTCGTATAGGCATCCACAAGCAAGCTGTATGTGGCCTCATCAGGCGCGACTCCACACTGCGACATTTCGTCGAGCACGTGCTCGGCGTTCTTGAGCGACCCAATCTTCACATACCCTTTGAGCAGCGCGTTGTAGGCGCGCGTCCGTGGCTTGATCTCCCCGGCGAGGAAGAACTCGAGGAACAGAGCCTCAGCCTCGGCGACGCGCCTGGCCGACCCGAGGGAGGAGATAAGCGCGGTGACCGCGTTGGAGCGCGGGGTGAGCCCGATGGCCTGCGCGGATGCGAGGAGCTCGAGCGCCTCATCCGGAAGCTTGGCGCGCGCGAAGGCGGAGATGAGGTCGGAGAAGAGCGGCGCGTCGGGCTCGAGCCGCGACTCCCTGAGGTCCCCGAGTAGCCGGTCGAGGAGCGCGGCGTCGGGCGGGTCACGCGTGTTGAGCAGCGACGCGAGGAGGTGGGAGTATGATGCCAAATCGGGCAGGAACCCGTGCTCGCGGAGGAGGCCCAGGAGCCGCAGCGCGACGGCCGGGCGCGACGCGGCGGCGGAGGCGGCGAGGAGGGAGTTGAGCAGCAGCGGCGACGGCGGGTCGGAGAGCGACGGGGGGAAGGAGAGGAGCAGCGAGTGCGGGAGGAGGCGGCCCGAGACGGAGAGGGAGTGGAGGAGAGACGAGAGGAGCAGGTCGAGCGGGAAGCAGAGGCGGTGGCGGTGGAGGAAGGGGAGCAGCGCGAAGGCCAGCGGCAGCGACGCGTCGCTGGCGGCGAGGTCACGCAGCAGGGAGTGCCACTCGTCGGCCGGCACCGCCGCGTACGTGGACGCCAGACGGCTCTCCGTCAAGGGCACGGAGGTCGGCGGGGATGGGGAGCGGGTGGAGAGGTAGGTGAGGAGCGGGTCGAAGTCGTAGCGGGTGGCGGGGGAGGGGGAGGAGGTGGATGAGCAGGAGGAGGGAGGGAGGC
>CM002485.1:15900400-15939057 GCA_000325765.3 Leersia perrieri
TCTATAAATTTATTGTAATATTGTATTTTAAACTTTTGTTTTCATTGTTCTTACAAATTATCAATTATATTTGAAAAAGTGTATCGTTAGAAAGGCTCGCAAGCCGGCTCGAGCTGGCTCGAGCCATGAAACAAGCCAAGCCAACCTCAGGTTGTAGCTCGTTTCCCTAACCAAGCCGAGCCAAGCCAAGCCTACCTTCGTGCAAGCTTTCACAAACCAAGCCAAGCCTGGCTTGGCTCGGCTCATTTCCACCCCTAGGCAAGAACAGGAGCCACCGGCGCCGCTGATCTCCCTCCTCGGTGCGCTTTTCTTCGAGCCGAAAACGAAACCGGAACCGTAGTGATGTCCTCTTCAATTCCCCCATGAAACCCCTCTTCAATTCGGATTAATTTCGCCGAATTTAACACCCTTTTACTCCGGCCATCTAATGACTTAAACCGACGTCGATCTCTCTCCTCCTCCGTCGTTTCTTCCAATTGAATGAGGGGAATTAATCCCCTAATCGTCGTGATCTTCACTCCCTCACTAAAAATCCGCATAGATATACATCTTAAATCGCCGGATTTAATCCTCTTTTTATCTCCTTACTCCGGCGAGGTTTTCGGCCGGCAAATCCGACCGTTTGCTCCCTCTTCGTGCCTATAAATACCATCCCGAGCTCCCCTCCGCCGCTCTCTTGGCCGTCCTCTCCATATTCTTACTTCTCTCCCTCCCCACGAAGCTCTCTGCGCCGGTTCTCTCTCCACCTCACCGGAACAACTTCGGCGACGTCGCACCGCCGCCTCCGTCAACCTCTTTGTACGTCGCCGCCACCGTTGGATTCGCAAGAACAAGGAGAAGGTCGTCCTTACCTCCGTTGACGTCGAAGTCCGCCAGAACACCGTCGCCGCCGTCGACCCGAGCCGCTGCCGCCTCCAACCACGTCGCCGGCCTCATCCCGTCCCCTTCAGCCCTCGCCGACACCGCCATCGGATCCACGATGACGAGGAGCACCTCGTCCACACCTTCGCCGTCTCTCTCGTTCGCCGGAACGCCGTCGCCGCCGTCGACCCGAGCTCCCGCCGCCGTCTTCCTCGCCGCCGGCAGCCATCCTTCACCGTTTGTCGTCGTCCTTTCACCGGTGAGCTTAGCTTTCTCCCGTCCTCCCTCCTTTCCCGGCGTCGGCCGGCGCCGCCGCGCCGTTGTCCGCCGTCGCCGCCGGCAACCGAGCTGGGCTCGCCGGTGCTGACGTGGCATGTCCACGTGGTGGCCAAGTCACCAAGGGCCTGCGCCATGTGGGTGTTGACCGGTCCGTCCGGTCAACTCAAATCCCGGCCGTTCATTTTGATCCGATCGATCTGAGCCGTCGGATCTCCATGATGACGCAATAATCCATGTTTTAAATTTAAATTAAATACTTTATTGCGTCATAAATCCTTCTTCTTTTTTCTGAAATCGGTAAAAATTGACTAAATGCTTAGAAAACTCATAACTAATTCATCCGAACTCCGATTCGGGTGATTCAAATCTCTAAAATTTTGTAAAATTGATATCTACACATTAAAAATGTCAAAAAGTTGATGTTCTGTGTGCTTATGTACTGTTTTTATTTGCTTTGTTCTTTTGTGCTTAGTTTCCGGCGTTTCCGAGGAGTCCGTGTTGTTCTTCGAGCAGGATCCGAAGACCCCGTTCGTCTCGAAAGGCAGGTCATGCAGAACAAACCTCTTTGAGCATGTTGATCCCTTCTTTCTCGCAATTACTTCAACCTATGCATTTTTTTTAATGTAATCGGATGGAAATTCCTATATTCCTTTGTACGGCCAATTTGATCTTGATTACCTTTATATTTGTTAGCCAGGGTTATATAATTTGACTAGCTAGAACTCTATAATGTTTTAGCTAGAATTTTAGTAATTGCTTAGCCATGCTTAGAATAATTTAGGCTCACTGTGGGGTAGACTATGCTTCACACCTTATACATGTGATCTATCATGTTGGATTATTGGAATAGCTAAATAAAATATTGCCAACTAAAATTTGACTTAATGGTGGGTCGTGAGCACGTGGATTTGGTGGGTCGTGCTCATGACAATTAAGGACCGATTCGCGAGCTATCTTTGCGAAGCATACACCGTACTACCCTTAGGCCAGCATGGGCAACGGCTTGGTTTCGTGATGTAGCGGGGGCAGTGCGATTCACCGGCTTGTTGTGACAAGTATAAGCCTACATGGGATCGCCAGGGGAGTCATAGCCTGGTTTTGGTGGGACTAGGAACCTGGTGGATGTTCTCGTACTGTTTCTCGTTGCAGAGCGGGCCATGTCACGATTCCTGCGGGGAGCGTGTCCTAAGGCTAAATTGGTACACCTCTGATCAGAGTAAAACTATTCGAATAGCCGTGCCCGCGGTTATGGGCGAGCTGAGCATTGTTTTTCGTGATTAGTCCCACTGTCACTTAATTATTAATTTGGTCAAAATTTTGATAAATGGGATAACTACTGGTTTGGGGTTAGGATTAGCTCCTGGTATGGGGTGATGATTAGCTCCGGGTATGGAGTTATGGTTCGCCTCTGTTGGAGTTATGAATAATTCCTGATTTGGAGTTATGGTTGGGCCAGTGCAACCGGGATAGGTTGTACTGTGAGTGGTTAATTATTGATTATTAAATCTCCACAGTTTTCTTAATTAATTCCTTTATTATTTAATGAATGTTGCCTGCATGAACCCTATTATGCCACCACCAGAGGAGAAGTTATACGTCGAGGATGGTTTTCAGGAAGGTTGGCTGAAGCTCGGTCGAGTGCCTGTGGAGTGGAGCTGAAGCCACGCTAGTCCGTTTTTTCGCTGCGTAGAATTTTCTGTTTGAGAGGTTCTATCCACCGCTGTAATAAATATTGTAATTCGATATTGATTAAATTCAATAAAGTACTCTGATTATCAATTTTGTCATTTGTGTGCCTCGGCTGATTCGTGAACGAGGATAAACACACATTTTAAGCGTGCGGAATTTCGGATAGAAATTCCGGGCGTGACATGAGTGGTCATACCATGACATGACATAGCTCATCATTTTTCCCGGTTAATCTTCTTACCACATAGTAGTAGCTTGTTTTGTTAAATAGTTATACGGGAGGTCGTTGATTCACTAATGGTTGCTTCATAACCAAAAATAAAAGAGGAAAATAAAAAAGAATACATATTATTCAATACATCACAAAAGTATACGTGTTTGGTGAACTTAAAATTCATTTTTGTACATAAAATTGAATTTTTGCTTGGGTAACATTCTTATCAAAATTTCATTATAAGTTGACTTTCACGGTATGATTTCGTTGAGCTTATTTGTGTTAGGAAATTGCACCATTTGGAGACAGGGGATAAGAGTGACTTTCTCGCGGGAATACCAGTGTATGCCGGCAGCATATTGTTCTTTGTATGTTTGCTGCTTTTATGTAAGTGTACTTTTTTTTAAGTGTACATGATTATACAAGAAGAAATTGTATTTGAATATTGATTACAATCCAACACATTTGTATCCAATATTGACCGTATGTACGGAAGACACAGCGCTATGTGATTCCTAAATCATTTGATTTGTATTACTAAATATTACCGTAGTGTTAGCACGGGCAACTTACTAGTTGAGGTGGAATCCACATTTCATTTCTCTTAAAAAGGACAAACTACTCATCTTAAAAGAACATACTATTTTTTTACGCTTTTAAAAACACTATTTATTTTACTTCAAATTATCATTCAAGAACCACTGCGCCTGTTCGGGAGCTACCGCTGACAAGCAATACAAATGGGTTGTTTGGTTGGTTGCCTCACCTTGCCAAGCCTCATTTTAGTCATGTCACACTTTCTAAGTTAAATGTTTGGTTTATTGCTACACCTTAGTCATGCCATATTTTTCTATACTTTGGGTCCACATGCCATTCACTCATTTTCTTGGCTAACTTTGCCACACTTGTGGCCAATAATTTTATGGTCACACTTTCATGCCATGCCACACTTTGGCTAATATTAGTTATGGCAAATTTAGTCAACAACCAAACAACCCCAAATTACTTTGCTAACATTATTGGTGTTATTGTTGCACTACTTAAAAAAAATGGCTGCCAAACAGCCCGATTGTCTTTCAAATGGTCCTATAATAAGGGTATTTGGTAGGTATGTGTTTGGTTCTATGCTATAGTCGTAGCTTGCCATATTTTTTTTAATTTATACTAACTTTATCATATTTTATAGCTAGCAATTTGGTCGTCACATATTTATGACTATCATAACTCATAACTTACATAACCTAGTTGTGACAAAGTGCGGTTGACAACAAACACACACAAAAAACTTGTGTGAATGCAAATTTATGAACAGAAAAAGTAAATCAAGTGAAAAACAAACGGCCGGGAAGGAGAAGAATAGTACTCCCTATTTTTATATTTGATTTTTCGCTTATAATATTTGACCATTTGTTTTATTCAAAATTTTTTTAGCCATCAAAAAATATTATGCTTAAAATATTTTTAATAATAATATAAGTCACAAACAAAATAGATGATACTTTTATATTTTTTTAAAAAAAATAGTCAAGAGTTATAAAAGCAAAAATATAAAAATGTTTTAGTACAATAAACCCGAGGGAGTAAACAGTAAAGTACCCTTTAGTTGTACGTATCAAAGGCATCAAGCCATCAACCACCACCTCTATTTTTTTCCCCAAACCGACCCCAAGCCGGCGGCGTGAGCTCTTCGACCTGGAGACGAACCGCAGGCGTGGCATGGGCAGCAGGCAGCGGGCCGGAGCGAACCGGCCCGCCGAGTTCTCTCGTGCGGAGCGGGAGGACGGCGGCGCCGTGGCAACCTACCAGGAAGAGGCGGAGCAAACCACGAGCAGCCGACGGCAAACTCACCGTGAGTTGCTTCTTGTTCCTCCCCCCTCCTCCTCCTCTTTTGTTTTCCACTATTCTTCTCTGATTTTGTTTCTCCTTTGAGATGGTTTGCTATGTCTGATGGCTACAGTTTTTTTGGATCTGAACGACACAGGATAAAATGTTCCTTCAAACCCCCATATTTCCACTGTATTTTACGACTGCAATACAATTTTTTTTCAGTATTTCATTTTTTTTCTTAGATGTATCTAGGACTTCTGCTCATGTATCCTTTCCCTTTTACCAGTAGTCTCACTGGCAAGTGGACCCATCCTGTCGTATCTCTGCCCTTTTGCTAGTAGTCTCACTGGCAAGTGGACCCACCCTATCCTTTGCTAGTTTTTACATGTACTCTCACTGGCAACTGGACCCACCCTGTCCCTTGACTAGTCTTGCGCAGAGGCACCTGGACACGTGGAGCGGTGGCCTCCCAAACTGCGCGTGGGAATGCTCATCCTACCGTTGCTTTCCCATGAGCGCCTGAGATAGAAGCACACGCTTCCAACTTTCCAAGTTTCTCGTCGTCTTCAACCTCAGTACCTCACGGCTCACACTCTTGCGCCCATTTCCAAAATCCAAACCCGACCTTCCCCAACCTCTCGAGAAAAAAAAACCGCCTCCATGGTGAAGCTCGTCCTCATCGACGACGACGGCGGCGAAGGGGAGGCCGGCAGCACCAATGTCGTCCCCGATACCAGCCCCGCCCCCGCTCCCATGGACACCGAGGGCGACGGCGACGGACGCGACCGCGGCGGAGAAGGCGGAAGCGTCCCGCCCGGCGGCAACGGAGACAGAGCGGATCGCCTCGCCGAATACGGCGAAGGGGATGAATGCAACGCTAACGACGCCGCTCCCATGGACATCGACGGCGACGGCGACGGGAGCGACCGCCGCGGAGGAGGAGGCGGAGTGGATCGCATCAGCGCCCTCCACGAAAACATCCTCGCCCGCATTCTGGACCACCTGGTCCACCTCAACGACACCCGCGGCGCCATCAGAACCTGCGTCCTCTCCAAGAGCTGGCACGACGTCTGGACATGGGTACCCAACTTCGTCTTGGAGCTTCGCCAGCACGACGACTCCAGCCCCGTGTGCCGCATCCTCCGCGCCCACGCAGCGAGCGCGGCCACGAACATCAAAGACCTCCTCGTCTTCTCCGTCTCCGCCCACAGCGCCACGCCCGACGCCATCGTATCCTGGCTCCGCGACGCCGCGCCCCTCGTCACCGGATTGCTTCTCTTCCAAAACAGGTCCATGGCTACGTTCAACACGCTCAGCCAGGAGCTGTGGCTTGAGGACCACGAGATTGAGGACCGAGGCACATTCGAGCTGCCCTGCTTCACGAGAGCCACCACGATTTCGCTGAGGCTGGGATTTCTTGGCCTATCGCTTCCATCATCGGGCGTCTTCGCCGCGCTCAGGAATCTGCGCCTGCACAACGTCCTGTTCAATGGCGAATGGACCCTGGACGATGCCATGTTCCCCTTCTTGGAAGGGCTAGAAATTTGCCAGTCCCATGGGTTGGCCTCCCTGACGCTCCGGCTGAAGACTCTAATCCAGATAAATCTGAAGAGCGTCGTGGGGATGCGCCGGCTTAACGCCATGGTGCCGGGACTCAAGCAGTTGGATGTATCTGGTTGCTTCGGCGACGTTGAGCATGTGGAGGCTGTCAACATTGTTGCAGAGGAGCTGGAGGAGCTCCGATGGGTTGATTGGTACATGTCTGGATTGGTCAACTTCAGCGAGATGTCGCATCTGCAGGTGCTACGCCCCAAGAGAGTTTTTTCTTATGGATGGCAGCGTTTTTTCAATTCGTGGTGTCAGGGGCTTCTCGATCTCAATGATCGCCTCGAACGTCTCGAGCTGTTTGTTGTGATCGCACCGGTGAGTGCTTCTTCTTCCTATCAAGTAATCAACTGTGTAGTGTTCAAACTGCAAGATGGAATATCAACTTACTGGTTCCACAGTTATGTTCAGATCGTCTTTAAATGTGCACATGTCATTTAAGCAGTAACTTAACTTGTAAGCTCAATACTGAATACGTGATTTGGCTGCAGTATCCTTTTTTTTTCTGAATGTTGAATGCTATCGCCAACTTGTTAGAAAGTTGCAGAAGAGCAGAGCAAATTTGAACTTCATGTCATACTCTGTCGATGTACAAAAGACTCAGTTTAGTGTTTCTGTCTTCAAAGTAATGCGAGTTTTGGTAAAAAAAAAAAAAGGTAATGCGAGTCTTACCGAGCTGTCATAATTGCATGTCATACTTGCATTCTGCATATGCTGGTTGAGTTGTCGTTGACAAAGAGATAGCATTGCTTATCAATTGGTTGTTAGTTTGTTACAGTTATATGGTTGTTGAACATGAGCCCACAGCTATATCTTAATTTACTTACACTGTCGATGAATTCAGACCATATTGATTTCTATTCCTGCTGGCGGAAATGCAGCAGACATATGTGGAGAGTATACAAACAAGAAATTTTCACTCAATCTAGCTATTCTGCAACCAAAATTCTAAATTATTCCTAGTCTGAAACTAAACTACTACTACAAATTCTGAAACTAATAACTCTTTAACTGTATGGCCTTTTGTCAGACATTTTTCATTCTCTCCTATTAGTTGTGCATTTTGTCTGAGATTGACTCTAAACTTCCTACAAATTCATAGGGGCCAGATGATGATGGTGTCGCGCCGTTGATGGAAGGCATAACCCGATTCCCTTACATTAGGAACATTTCCATAAAGTTACAAACACAGGGCCATGCTTATGGAGCTAGTGTGCTGCATATTCTGACAATGTGTACTGGTATAGCAGAGCTGACGCTGATAAACCAAGAAGATTTCAAGGTAATTAAATTTCCGTTGAATCTTGAACAATTGCTTTTTTGAATTCTAATTTCTATACCTGCAGTAAACTCTTTAGTAAGTGGAACTACACATGCTCGGTTGGTATATGCAGGAAGTTATCTATAATGGTCTTTTTATAGCATAGCAAAAGAAATTGTTGATATAAGTTAATTTAGAAATAGGTCCATTTGTTCCACAATTCACATACTTGTCTTATCATGGCATCCCTCTGACCATTTCATTCATGTTTTTCTTTTTCAATGATACAATCTGTCAGCGATGTAATAGATCTATCAAAGTGTAATCTGTAAAACCAAAAATTATGCTTCATGATGTGAACATACTTTCCATCCTTTATGACATGCATTAAACTTGAATAAAAAAACAAAGTCATCTTTTATGGCATGCCTTATATTTTGGGATGGAGATAGTATTGTTTTCCGTTTCCATCATTTCTTTCCCTCAGTGTCACCCTAACTGAAGTTTTCACAGTTACTCAATGTGTTAGACGCTGAAAATCATTATTACACTAATACACTGTACTTTGTTCTGATCTTGTAATTTCAGGTTAAAAATGCTTGTCCACAGGATTGCATCTGTGATCGGATACCAAACTGGAGGGATACAGACATTTCGATGAAGTTTCTTGAAGAAGTAGATATCCTCAACTTCAGAGGAGAGCAACATGAGCTTGACTTTCTGGAGCTCTTAGTCAAGGCATCACCAGCCCTTAGGAGGATAAGAATAACCTGCCACCGATCCTTCGCTGCTTGGGAGAAACTATATGACAATGTAAAAAGTTATGCTCGCCGTGAGACTTCTGTGAAAGTGACTCAAACTCTCAAAGTGATTGAAGCAAGAAGAGCTCTGCAACCTTAGTGAGCTGGATAAGTTCGGCTCGGCGCCTACTTGTCCAGACCACTCTGTTGGCTACTGATCTTTGATGTACCTGACAAGTTTTGATCCTGCTGTGCTGTAAAGAAACAGTCATTGTTCTTTGTCTCTAAGAAATTTTAGAATTTTGCATTTTGGAATGCATTTTCTGTGTATGTGACTGTATGTTTTTGTCGCACCAGACCACTGTAGCTTTTACTGACAATCCATCACGGATGCACTGCATGTATTTTTTTCAAAAAATATAGATGCACTGAGTGTACATTCTGAGAATGTTTGCATCAGAACATGGATTGTTGGATTTCTGATTTGCTTACATTTGAATGGGTGTTTGTGAGAATACATTTCTGACTTGATACGGCATTCGGTAGCTGCACGTAGTTGTTTGTGTTTTGCTGTATAGAGCGTAAGATTACGTCGGATAATATATCGAGGCAAAGCTTTTTTCCCCGTTCAAAAAAAAAAAAAAGATTACGTCGGAAGTCGGAACTTTTAATTCTCTCGGCTCAAGCGATGTCCCAGATGATATCCTCGCCTGCATTTTGACCCGCCACGGGGACGCCCCACGCCCGCGACACTTCTTGACGTGGATGCGCACTGGCCGCGAACATCGACCAGCTCGACGGCCTCTTGGCTCGATCCATGTCGCCACGCCCCCTCGTCACCGGAAACTGCGACCGGAACACGTTCATTTTCATGGTGAATGCATCATGGATGATCCCGTGATCCACTTCTTGGAATGGCTAGGTTTCCACATGTCCCATGGAGTTGGCCTTTCTGATGCTCAGGTTTGAAGCCTCTTATCCTCATGACTTTGATCAATGTATCAGGATGCGTCATCTCAACGCATAATTTCGAGTCTGCACTTGTAAAATGGTACTAGTACAATCGTTTTAGTGGCTAAGTGGCATGTATGCGTTCGTATCCGCAAGTACTTTGAAGTGCTCATGTGGGCTGCGTTGTCTCGATGGGCATATCTTCTAGGCCGCATCGTCGTCGGCCTTAAGTTCATGTGTATACACACGTGTACTTTCACCAACTGTCTTCTCGGTAGGATCTCACTTCTGTGGGTTGTTGTTAGATGGGCTTCCATTTCGTGGGCAGTTGCATGTCTACTCTTGCCATTCTGATGGAATAAGTTCACTTTACATACCTTATGTTGACGTCAAGTTTAAAAAATGTTCCTAAATCAGAATTCCAGTAATCATGGACCCTCATCTTGCAAAAACTATTTAAGTCGGATCCCAGGACTGTTTCAAAGGTTGTTTTCACGACGTAGCGAGTTGATTGGGTCCATATTACTAACTTGGCATGGTCGGTGAAGATAATTTCATGGGTCCTGCATGTCATCCGCTTCCATCCTTCCTCCCTTCCTTCCTCATCTCACAATAATGATGGCGATGGAGGCCTCGTCTTGCCACCGCTGCTCAGTGGCAGATCCACCATGCATGGGGCAAGAGGGGCTTGAGCACCCTCTACCTCCATCGGATCAGGGAGCACCCCCATAATTTTTGTTAGCAACATATGAGAGATTAGGGGTGCAGGATAACTTTGTTGAATATTTAGCCCTCCCTAATTTTTAATTTCTGGATCCGTCCCTGCCGCCGCTGATCATCCTCCGGCTCCATGCCACCCCATCTCCGCTCCTGTTGCCGTCTGACTAGATTTAGTCATCACCGCCGCGATTGACCTCCCTCGACACCACACCCTGCTCGTACTCCCATACGACGTGACCAAGCAGCAATGGCTTTATTCGGTTGTCAGCCTCCTTTTGGTGGGGAGTTGCCGACCTCCCTCCTCCCTCGAAGCCGAGAGTTGGCGTCATAGTGACGACCCCCCCCCCCCCTCAATCAAGCTGGTGGCTCACTCCTCCCCATCTTAAGCATTCGAAAACTACAGCAACGATGCCCGTGTCGTTCGTGAGAATAGTCGTGCCGGCGTACTTGAAAGTATACCGAGGAAATAAAAAGAAGTACACCATGCCTCCTAAATTATAAGGCGTAATTTGACTTGTCAGGATACTAGTTTGACTAATAATTTTTTTTATCAAAAAATATTTTTATGAGATAAAATTGTTATTATTAATTTTATATACAAAATTGTTTATATAATTAGGTTTTTCATTACAATCATATTATTTTAATAGAGAAATTATGCATCCAAATATTTGTCCTAACCAAATAAACAGGCCTTGTAATCTGGGAGTAAAGTGCTCTTTCTTTTCCGTTCTTTTAACCATCAAAGGCGTCATCCAGACAACCACCACCTCCATTTTCCCCCAACAGACCGCTGGCGTGATCTCTCCACGGAGCGCATAAGCGACCTGTAGACGTACCGCAGCGCGTGGCATGGCGGCAGCGGGCAGCGGGCCGGAGCGAATCGGCCTACCGAGTTCTCCCATGCGTGGCGGGAGGACGGCGGCGCCGTGGCAGCCTACCAGGAACAGGAAGGAGGCTGCGGAGCCAACCACGAGCAACCGACGAGGCAACGACCAACTCACCGTGAGTTGCGTCTTATTCCTCCCCCTCCTCCTCCTCCTCCTCCTCCTCCTCTTTTGTTTTCCACTGTATTTCTCTGATTTTGTTTCTCATTTGGGATGGTTTGCTCCGTCTGATCTGATGGCTGCATGTGAAAAATATTCGCGTGAAATCAGTCTGCTTTGTTTCTTGGATCCGATCGACACAGGATAGGAAATAATTCCACATGAACAGTATTCCTTCGAAACCCCATAGTTTCACTGTATTTTAAGAGTGCAATACCTTTTTTTTCAGTATTTCCATTTTTTTCTTGGATGTATCCCTTTACTAGTAGTATCCGTAACAAGTGGGCCCACCTGTCCCTAGACTAGTTTTTACTTTTCACTAGTAGTCTCACTGGCAAGTGGACCCACCCTTGCCCATTGACTAGTCTGGTGCGATGGCCTCCCAACCTGCGCGTGGGGATGCTCATCCTACCGTTGCTCTCCAATGAGCGGCTGGGATAAAAGCAAAGACACGCTTCCAAGTTTCTCGTCGTCTTCAACCTCACGACCGTCTTGTCCCCTCTCCAAAATCCAAACCCCGCCTTCCCCAACCTCTCCAGGAAAAAAAAAACCCGCCTCCATGGTGAAGCTCGTCCTCATCGACGACGGCGGCGAAGGGGAGATCAGCAGCAGCAATGTCGTCCCCGATACCAACCCCGCCCCCGCCTCCGCTCCCATGGACGTCGAAGGCGACGACGACGGGCGCGATCGCGGCGGAGGCGGAAGCATCTCGCTCGAGCTGGACTTATCATTATCCCCACCCAGCGGCAACGGAGGCAGCGCGGATCGCCTCCCCGAATACGGCAGCGCCAACGACGCCGCTCCCATGGACATCGACGGCGAGGGGCGCGACCGCAACCGGAGGAGGCGGAAGCGTCTCGCTCGGCTTGGAATTATCGTTATCCCCGCCCGGTGGCAACGGGCGCAGAGTGGATCGCCTCCCACGCGGAGTGGATCGATTGAGCATCCTCCCCGACGAACTCATCGCCTGCATTTTGAACCTACTCATGGACACGCACGCCGTCTTCAGAACCAGCTTCCTCTCCAATAGCTGGCGGCTGCGCAGAGTCTGGACATGGGTACCCAACCTCTACATGGAGATTCACCAACCCAACAACTCGAGGCACGTGAGTCTCGTCCTCGAAGCTTATGCGTCGCCGGACGCGGCCACGAGCATCAACGTGCTCTCCGTCGTCTCCATGTGCAGCGCCACGGCCAACTCCACCGCGTCCTGGCTCCGCGACGCTGCGCCCCTCGTCACCGGAGGGCTGTTCTTCGAGAACAGGTTCACGGCTACGACGGCGATGCTCCACGTCGAGCTGAGGCTTTCGGACCACGAGATGGTGGACAGAGGCTCGTTCGAGCTGCCCTGCTTCACGAGAGTCACCACGATTGTGCTCTACCTAGGTTTCCTTGGCATATCGCTTCCATCGTCAGGCGTCTTCGCCGCGCTCAGGAGCCTGTACTTGGACGGAGCCAAGTTCGATGGAGAATGCAACCTGGACGATGCTATGCTCCCCTTCTTGGAACGGCTAGAAATCGTCATGTCCCGTGGTTTGGCCTCCCTGAAGCTACGGCTGAAGAATCTGATCCGCATGAGTCTGGATAGCGTGGTGGGGATGCGTCGGCTCAATGCCGTGATGCCAAGACTTAAGAAGTTGAGTGTATACATGTGCTTCTTTGACCATCTGGAGGACGTCAGCATTATTGCAGAGGAGGTGGAGAAGCTCAAGTGGGTTGATTCGTACATGCCTGGATTGGTCAACTTCAACAGGATGCCACGCCTTCTGAAGCTACGCCCCCTCGATGTTTATGCTTATGGATGGGGGCAGAATCTCTACAATCCGAGCTGTCAGAGGCTTCTAAATCTCCATCCAGGCATTCACCGTCTCAAGCTGTTCGTTGTGATTGAACCAGTGAGTTCTTTCTTCTTCCTCTGTCGCAATCAAGTGATCAATTGTGTATTGTTGAAACTGCAGTTGGAATTTCAATTAACTGATCGATTCAAGTTGCAAATTGACTTTCCTGTTGTCCCGATAGTTATGTTCAGATTGTCTTTAACATGTGCACATGTCATTTGGGTTGGCTGCAGTTTTTTGTTGGATTGTTGGCACATGTCAATTGCTGAGTGTTGAATGTTATCTCCAAATGACAAATCATGCTTGCTTTCCACATATGCAGGTGCAGTTTCGGAGTTGTCATTATCAAAGTGTTCAGCATTGGTTGTTGTTATCATTTTCTGGTTGTTGAACATGAGCCAACATATATTATCTAAATTTACTTGCACTGTCATTGAATTCAGATCATATTGATTTCTATTCCTGCTGGCTGAAATGTATCAGACATATGTGAAGGGTACAGAATCTAGAAATGTTCACTCAATCTACCTATTCTGCAACCAAATTTCTAAATCATTCCTAGCATGAAAACAAACTACTAGTAGTAGTTCTTTAGCTGTATGACCCTTTTCAAACATTTTTCATCCTCCCTTTTAGTTTTGCATTTTGTCTGAGATTGACTCTATTAGCTCCGTACATTTTCATAGGAGCAAGATGCTCATGGTGTTGCGCCGTTGATGGAAGGCATAACCCAACTCCCTTACATTTGGATCCTGTTTCTAGAATTGGAAAGACAGGGACATGTTTACGGAGCTAGTGTGTTGCATATTCTGACAAAGTGTACTGGTATACAAAAGCTGACCTTGAGAATTAAAGAACATTCCCAGGTAATTATATTTCCTATGAATGTTAAGCAACTTCTGAATTCTAATTTCTATATCTGTAATACATCATAAGTGGAATTATATATCCATTGGTTTAGCCAGAAGTTGTCAATTATGCCCTCGTTATTGATAAATTGGCCCTTTTGTTGCAAAATTCACACACTTGTATTATCATGGTATCCCTCTTTTCTGGTGCCCTTTCATTACATGATACAGTCTGTCTGTAAATCCATGAAAGTTCTGGTATAAGTGTAATTTGTAGCAATGAAAATCATGACTCACGGTGTGAACATATTTGCCATCCTATATGACTTGCATTAAACATGAATATAAAAATAAAATCATCGGAGTGAGAACTATTATTTTCAGTTTGTACCGTTCCTTTTACTCAGTGTCGCACAAATGAAGCTTTCACGGTTACTCAATGTGTTAGACGATGAAAATTATTATTACACTGTACTTTGTTCTGATCTTGTAATTTCAGGTTGAAAGTGCTTGTCCACAGAACTGCATCTGTGATAGGATACCAACCTGGAGGAATGCAAACATTTCGATGAAGGTTCTCAAAGAATTAGAGGTCCTCAACTTCAGAGGAGAGCAACATGAGCTTGACCTTCTGAGGCTTTTAGTCAGGGCAGCACCAGCCCTTAGGAGGATAAGAATAACCTGCCACCGATCTTTCGCTGGTTGTGAGACACTGTCGGTCAATGTTCAAAGTTATGCTCACCCTCAGACTTCTGTGGAAGTGACTCAAAGTGATTGAAGCAAGAACAGCTCTGCAACGGTACTGAGCTGATGAGTGTGGCACCTAATATTCCAGACATGAAGTAAGAAGAGCTCTGTTGGCTACTGATCTTTGATGTACCTGACAAGTTTTGATCCTTCTATACTGTAAAGAAACAGGAGAAACTTGGCTGGCTGCGATGAACTTCGCTGCCATTCTTCGTTGTGTTCGTATTCGTAAACAGTTTTAGTACTTGCATTTTGGAATGACCCTTTCTGTTTTTGTGATTGTAAGAGCTGAAGTTCTGTGTTTGGCCCACCAGCTCATTGTAGTTTTTACTGATGATCCAGCACGGATGCATTGTTTTCTGACACAATGAAACTGTAAAAGCAATACAAAAAAAAAAATTGGAATGTAAGTTTAAGTGCTTCAAAACTAACATCCTGTTGGCGTGTTGTTTCCATTGAATGAAAAATACGTTTACACGTGCAAGGCACAAAAGGTTCAGAATGATTTGGTAGTTGCGGGAATGAGAAAGGTTCAGAATTGGACGATAATATACTTAACATTTGTACTCCATAATGCGTATTTTCATGTGGCTGGCACAACCACGGATGGGAATTTAGGGAATATGCAAGCTTCACGCATGCTAATCATAAAGACTTAAAGAGGGGAGATGGGCGGCGGCGAGGCTGCCGGCAAAGCCGGGCAGCGCACTGAGGACGTCAGCGCTGAGGCTCGCGACGATCCCTCCCCTTTTCTCGGCGCGGGTGGGAGGAGACCGAGGGCGGCGGCCAGGCGGCGTAGCGAGCGAGTTCACCGCTGGCCGTCACCGTCGCTGCCGCCTGCCGCGCCCCTGGGCTGGGCCACCTCGACGTCGCGATCGATCCCCAACTGAAGCGGCCCGATCGAGGCCTCGCAGCGCTCGTTGAGGCATACGATCGAGGATGCCAGTGTCGGGGCAATCCAGCACGGCGCTGGCGTTGAGGTACCTTCTTCTGTCTTGCGATGTTCTAGCTCTGATTTGGTTGTTTTACGTCATGCTTGCATGCCTCAGTCTTATGCGGGTGCGCACTGGCCGCGAACATCGACCAGCTTGACGCCAGACGCCACGGCCTCTTGGCTCCATGTCGCCACGCCCCCTCGTCACCGGAAAACTGCGCCCGGAGCACGTCCATTTCCGTGGTCCACTTATTGAAATGGCTTGGATTTTTCACATGTCCCGTGGCTTGGGCTTGCTAACGCTCAGGATTGAAGCCTCTGATCGTGATGGCTTTGATCAATGTATCAGGATGCGCATCTCAACGCATAATTTGGAGTCTGCACTTGTAGTAAGTGGCATGTATACATTCGTATCCACACGTACTTTGAAGTGGTCATGTGGGCTGCGTTCTCTCGGTGGGCATTTCTTCGTAGGCCGAATCTTTGTGGGCCTCAAATACATGGGCTGCACATTCGTCCGCCATGGTCCATGTTTAGGCCATGCGTTTCGCCAGCGGTCTTCTCGGTAGGATCTCACTTGTGTGGGTATTCGCTTCCAATTCGGGACAGTTGTATGTCTGGCCATTATGATAAGGAATAAATTCACTTTACGTCCCTCATGTGGTTGCCTAGTTTGAAAATTATTCCTCAACCGTAATACTAGAAATGTTAGACCTTAAAGTTATAGAAACCGTCAAAACAGGTCCCAAGACAATATAGATGAGCGGTTCTGCTGACGTAGCATCCTAGTCAGCAAAATAAAATAATTTTTGGAACCCAGTGACTCACCAATCAGTGAAAAAAATTATAGCTCCCCAGCTCCTCTCTCTTCCCCCTTCTCTCCTCTCTCTCACCATTTTTACCCTCCTCCCCGTCTACTGCAGTGTTGCGGTTGCGGCGCGGGCCGACGACGGTTGCGGACGTGGGGCGACTACAGCGGTGGAAAACGCATGAGGGCTGTCACGACCGACGGACATGACTGCTGCGGGTGTGGTTGGGGGGCAACAACGCTGACGACAAGGTGGTGAACAACAAGGGAGGCTGAAGTTGGCGTTGCGTTGTGGGTAGGAGGAGAGCTCGAGCGACCGCCAATGAGCATGGCAGCTACGGTGGTGTAACCGTGCCGGTGATGGGGATGAGATCTTGAGCGGTTGCCATCGGTCACCCTGCTCCTTCACTCGTCCGCCCTCGCTGCCGTTGGTCATGGTCCCGTAGCGGAGAGGAGGGGAAAAGAGAGAAGGGGGGACATGGTTTTGTTATATTTTTTCTCTATTTAACTAATGGATGGGTCCCACAAAATGACTAGAATGCCATATCAGTGAAACCATTGACCATACTGCTGAGGGACCTATTTTACATAGGTTTTGCAAGTTTGAGGTCTAGCATTTCCTGTACTAAGGTGAGGGACGGTTTTGAAACTAGGCGTCAACATGAGACACCCAAAGTAAACTTATTCCGATAAGCGCTCTAGGTCAGCCTGTTCTTGACATTAGCATGTATTTAACGTGGACTAACCAAAATAAAATAAACACTCTGTGGGCATAATTCACATGAACTTCTTTAAGATTATTAATTGACTATGTCTTGCTTGCGCACACTTTTGGCCTATAAAACTTGTACCAAAGTATTAGATGAAAAGTCTAAAGACAAAGAATTTGCAGATAAAAGTTTACATATCATTTTTTTTTCAATTGAAAGGTTTCCATATAGAAGCTTTTTTTTAAAAAAAAAAAGTTTGCGGAATTAGTGCTACCTATTCTCATACCCAAATCGTTGACCATCTAATCAACGTTAACGTATAGTGCGCTATGTTTTCTCTTGGCTTTCATGTTAGATCATTTTTAAATGTGTGGTGAAATCATACGCCCGTATAAAATCGTTCTGTTGGTGCTTCGTTAAATGATTTTTCTAGAGGGAGGTGAAAGCTTTGTCCTCGCATATATTAGCAGAGCTGGAGAACATGTTAAAATGCATATACATAGTGATAAAAAAGATTCCGCTCGCAAGAACGTTATATTATGCGATTGGATTGTTCGGTGAATGCGTTTCTAGTCCGTGAATTGCAGATGATTTCTGCTGGAGAGAGGAGTTTCAAATTCGTCAAAGTTCCAAGGATTCAGAACAGGATTAGTCATACTTTAGCCAATTTCGGGAGGGTAGGCTCCTATTCGGTTTTTTGGCTAGGCCCTGTGATTAGCCCTGTAGATGATTTAATCCATGAGGAACTTGTAAACTCTATTCCTGAGTAATAAAATTCCCTTTCCCTGCAAAAAAAATATATTATGCGATATATATCTCCCAGGCCTAACTCTTTTTATGTTATGTGATTCCGTCTTTAACCAAACCAAGGCCTGCTTTTTTAAAACCTACAAGGCTTCTTACTTGATCTTCACTGCAATGTACCTGGCCGTAGAGAAATTATGATTCTCGCGTTTGAGTCGCACCATAACTCCTAGGACCTATTCGAACTTATATGTGCATAGTTTACATGAATACATCAAGCATGCATGTGTGTATAATCAATCCGTGCTGTCGACATGGAATAAATAATACTATAATAGTACAGGCTACAAAGCATATAATGGCGGATATATATCATATATCCATGAGTGCCGATCTATGATCATCTCCATCACGCAAACGCACGAGGCGAGAAGGTAGATAACTAGATTATTGTTGATGCATGTGTCGTATATGTTGTAATTGTGTATGGGGCTACGGCGTCTTGCCTGATGCAAGCAGAAAAGGGAAATACCAGTAAACTGGCCGCAGGATCGATTAGGCCATGTTCAATGGGCTACTAAGATAGATGTTTAGGGACCCATTAACCCATTTTTCATGCCACCTGGGATTTTTCCAAAAGCATCGCTGCCAGTCGTAGCGTCCGGCGCTTCCCTCGTAGCACGCACGAAAATAGGGTAATTAACACTAAACTCACTTAGTTAATCAGTAACTAACAGATTTTCAACGGATTTAACTAGAGCCTTCCGTTGGAGAAACAGGCTCCTAGGCAGACGCTTTCTTTAATGATTGATTTAAGCATTCCTTCCATTGAACATGGCCTTAAGCTGATCAACAAGTGACCAGGACAGGACTTTTTTTAGACAATGACCAGGACAGGACTATGGTCAGTTTTGATTGTTGTCCAAATCAATTCTACAAAATTTGATGACCTTAAAGTTTAACATATTTGGTAATATCAAACTTTAATAGCGTCGAGATATATTTTTGCATATATACTTTCGATTATTCAATGGAAAAACAGGTTTAATTGAACGTGCCGACGGGCAGTGACCGTTGCTGTCAGATCCCGTCTGGCCCTGCAAAATCGAAACTTCGAAAACGAAAAGCCAGACGCAGTTCAAAAAATTTTAGGTCTAGCTTTAATTATAGTTTCACTGCAGCCAGGTAGAAAGGGATGGGATCTTTCCATACATGCATTCGTCAATCTCCAATGGGTAGAATCATAAGAGAAGAACGGAAGAAGAGAGACCGATTGTCCAAAATACTCACATGCATGCCAACGGTTTGGCCTCCAATCAATGACAAGCTGGCCCACTCTGGCCATCAACCACAGTATCACACCGACCCCACACGCTGCTTCATTGGCTAACTGATTAATATTTCTTCTCACCGGAACTTTGCTGGGTTCATTACAGAACTTCAAGTCTTCAACTATTTACCGTGGGTAGAATTCTTGTAAAAGTACTATGAAAAAATTAGCTCTTCACCAAACATATTATATAGAAATTCGCCTATTGTAGAACATTTGATTGTAATTTGATATTATAAACATTTGCCCGTTTGAATTTAGTGGTCGACGGGCAAAAAACAACAGCATTACGACCCTGTTTGGGAGAGAACTAAAAAATTATTAAAAGCAGCTAATGGTCAAGAACTCCAGATGTTGAGACAATCTGGGTTACCTGGTTTTTGGTATCAGTTTATTTTATGAGAAAATATTTCTTTCTCTCTGCCATACTCCCTAGGTTTGCCCAGATTGTCCTTTCACATATGACGAGTTTCTATACTGATTCTCTATACGTCCATTTTATCAATTGACCATCAACTTTTGCTAACTTTTTTTTCCTTAAACCATAGTTGATGTATTACAGAGTGACCTTATTCCCATTAAATAGCAACTTTCCGTTATAAAAAAATAATTAGAGCTGGTGAAATGCATATTCAGAAAAAATTGAAATTTCATGTTAGATAAGATAAATGAAATATTAAATAACTTCCGGCAACTTTTTCATGAAATGACAATAGTGAGGAAGGTGAATACATGACTAAAACAAAATCTACATTTTAAGATGCATATTCATTGAAAAAATACTTTTGAAATTTGATGTGAAGCTTAAAAATTCTTTTTCAAAATCCAATGCAATTACTTTTCAAATGTTTGAAACTGTAAATAACACATTTGGTAATTTATACCTTAGTTTTTCACAAAGCAAATAATTAATATGTAAAACATTTCTAATTTTATAATATGTTAAGAGCAATAAAGTTATGTCTAGGCAAAACAAACACCAAACTATTGAATTTTGGTTAACTAACAGGATGGGCATGTAAGTGATCGAAACAAAAATTCCAGGAACCTAAGGATCAACCAAATCTCATGAACGTAAAGGGATCGTATAAAATTTCAGAATCACGTAGGGAAAGTCTTGCAATTTAGGTGAAATTCTAGACTGTTCGGATGAACTAAAATATTCGAGGAGCAGCAGCTATTTACGGGTTAACTATCCAGACGGACACTAGTTCCACTAAACAAACATTCCCCCTTTTTTTCATAATAATGGATCAGTCGTACGTGTTCGTGCTGTCGTGCAATCGAGCCCGTGTCGCTTTTCCATATGACCGACCGGCTCGATCCGGTGGACAAACCGTCTTGTGTGGACTGTAGCTCAAACTCCTCGCCGTCGTCACGCATGCAGCCAGCCATCACGTCACAACTCACAAAGTGACACGTACGCATACGTGACCAGCCGATCGAGTACGTGATCAACCACTGGTCACGTGCACCAGTGCAAAACCCTGGTTATTGCCGTGCCGGCCGCCTCGATCGATCGATCGGTTGCCTGAAACTGGGGTATACTACAGTACGCTAGACAAAAACGGCAGGCGCACCGCGCCACTGTGGTGACGACGCGGTGTACTGTGCTGTGCTTCATCGCCCAGCCACTGGAAGATCAGATCATCAGATATTCAGATGGGAGCAATTGACGAAACAGATCGATCAACCGGAGAGGCAGACAGCCACTGTGTCACTCACGCTATGACAAGAAAGCACCTGCATTTGGCGATTTGCCGGTTGATATATTGATGTCGACGAACCAACTCTCGCTCAGCGTCGACGACGATAGGTACGGCCGGGCTCATAAGGTTGACGAGTGGTAATATACACATGTCAATCGTCACATATCTCATATCTGGGTTCCTCCACGGAATGTTTTTTTTTTGGGGGGGGCTGCCGACCCCATATGTTTGTTTGAATTGCAGCCGATAAGCCGTGAAAAATAATATAACAACAAAAATTATAGATAACAATTATATATATAGGCCCTATTCGATTGTAAAAAAACAGTACCAGCAACTTAGAATAATGTTTTTCCCTCTTTTTCTATGCGCACACTTCCTGAATTATTAAATGGTATTTTTTTTGAAAAATTTCTACACGGAAGTTGTGTTAAAAAATATATTAATCCATTTTAAGTTTAATAGCTAATAGTCAATTAATCACGTGATAATGATATTTTTCATTTTGCGTATACTACTATTTTTTTTCCTTTTGGCTACCCATGCCAAACGAACACGCATATATGCTACTAGCAGCAAGGCTTAGAAATAGACTACGACGAAAATAATCTAAAAATAACAATAAGATTAACTTTTATTTTTAAATTGTATATCTGACTGATAAGACGACCAGCCAGCGATGAGACTACTGTTATATATAGAGAGAATCTAAGAAATACAATTGACGAACACGCAAGTCCTAGAAATGCCATTGGCAAATACAAGTTTCTAGAAATACCATCATACAAGCAATTTTGTCCCAAAAATATTATTGCCGGTAGGATTCTGATAGCATTTCTCGTTGTGGTATATGATGAACAATGCATTTAATGGCTTGGGTCGACAGAGAATGCAATGTTCCACCCGCACTGTTAAATGCATTGTTTATCTTACAACACTTAACATAGAAATACTATGATAACATTTCTGGGACAAAGTCATTTGTACAATGGTATTTTTAGGAGTTTGGGTTTGTCGATGGTATTTATGGGACTTAGATGTTTGGGAATGGCACCTTCACTTACAACACATGTTTTTGTAAGCAACCCACAGTTTCTTTGCAGCTTGATGAAATTTTTGCTACTGCCGAGCAATGGCCAGCTAGCCATACATCCTTCATTGGCTTTGAGGATGTGAAGACACTGTATTCCCCTTTTTTCCTTTTGAGAAACTATATCCCCTAATTTTGTACTCTTAAGATGAACGGCAAAGATTATAGTATTCCTTTTAAAAATATATAATTTATTATCACAAAGCTTTGCTTGAATCACATAATTTCGTAAATTATGTTGAATTGAATAATTGTGAAGATCTACGTAATGATTAGCTGATGATCGTCTTGGTGTCTCTCACTAAAAAAAAATATCAGAATGACCTTGGTGGCCCCATAGTTTTCCTGAGGGAGTCACCAAGGTAATTCCGATTTTCGGTAGTGTATGATCAGCCGCTATTAAATTTTAAAACTCAATTCTGGGGTTGGTTTTAGTTTTTTTTTCTTCTCATCATAGTGTTTTTGCCAGCATTAGCTTTACAGCATGAATAACACCGATACAAAATATTTGCTTGCAATATTTGAGTTAATTAATTAATATTTTCAATTCCAGCTATAGGCCAAATGATCATAACGATGTTGGGCCATGCAACAGTTGGCAAGTTATCTTTTATATGGCCTTGCCAATACTACATTGGAGGTCATCAATTCATGAGGAAGTATTTGCACTTGGTGAACTTTAGGGCAAACTTGGCCTGTAAAAATCAGCTAAAGCCTAGATGCATTAGACCATTATACAGGTTAATTAGAGTCACTCATATATCATGGCCCAAAGATGGCTTTCTTTGTAAAAGGAGTACAAAGGCAATGGTTTAGTAGTACATTTGGTGGAACATGACGACTGTTTGTTCTGGAGACCATAAACTCATATTGTTCAAGGAAATTATATATTCTTCTGTCTGATAAGAAAATATCTACTTGAAAGGAAACAATAGGCATATTAGAGACGTTGGGCTTGCCCTCTATGCTCTAGCTGCTCTGGTGATAATTTAATTAAAAAAGGGATGGAATTAATATAGAACATTGCGAGAGAGCAAAGTGTCGTCATGTTTAACAAAAATACACTGTTTTCCATAGGCTAGTTCAACGACTAATTTTCTGGCATGACTTATTGTGTATTTAAGTTAAGAAGAGAACGCTTTGCTATAGTATGCATGCCATTTATTATTAAAAAAACAACTCTACAAAAATAAACAATAGATTAGCTTAGTCTTATAGTACTATGAGGCCCTGACAATTGGATTTGGGTCTGAGCAAATGGATCTTGGATTCTTCTTAGGTTAGGTATTATAGGGCATACTTAGGCCATTGGGTATGATGGGAATGGGTAAAGTGGTCTTGATTAAACTGCAAATGGAATTCATTTCATGGAGCTCAATGATTGATGTCCAAAGTGTATCATTAGGGAAGCTTGAGCCCTGAGGCATTATATAGCTAAATTAAAAAGAAATCAAATCCAGTTTGTTCTCACATGAGGTCTGGGATCAAGTGTTCTGTTAGTACGAATCATCTTCCTACTAAAGCACTATGATGCTTCACTGCCCTGCGGGGCCAGACTTTGTTAATCTATAGTGGGTCCCACGTGTCATTGTCTGTAGTAAACGCCTCTGTATGCGTTAATCAGGCCCCATTAGTATGTAGGCAATTAGGTAAACTAATCAAAAGAAAAGGCCAATGCTTGGAGCTGTGAGCCAGCCGTAAACAATCCATTACACCCCTGTTGCCTAGTGAGCGGTTAGTACGTATACTTCCTCCGGCTCTCTAATGTTTTATAATTCATTTTATTAAAAAAATTTAAAATATTATTTATTTATTTTTATTTTATTTTATTATCAAAAATACTTTAAACATGACTTGCTATTTTTATGTTTGTAGTAAATTTTTAAATAAAATGAATAGTCAAACGTCGCCAATAAATAGACACAATCTCTTATATTATGGGACTCCACATTTATGAAATTCTTAAGCCAATTAATCAGGTACTTAATTAACCCTAGCTGCCATGCTCTCCCTGCACCTAGCTACTACTCTTCGCTGGCTTTACTATTTCGATCCCAAAGTGTCCCGGCTTTTGTGGATTAAACAAGCGCTAATCGCTATCTGAATGTGCGTAGCCATTGGGCAAATGGCTATTAAATTCTGAAGCTTATCAATTTGGCATCTTCTTTTGGTGGTGATTTGGCTGGTTTCGTTCCGTCACAGTGCCTTCTAATTATTTGCCGCTCAGGGGGGAGGTTCTTGCGTCAGGCGTACACTGGGTCAGTTCAGTTTGGAGTAACCGGAGGGTGGAGCCGCTATTAAACCTAAAACCATCTTGTGACAAGAGGTTTTAGTTTTTTTTTTCAAGTTTAATTTCTTGATGCAGCTTGCTACGTGGACCTTGGATCTCAATATTTTGAAACTAGAGCAACCAGAGTGGCAGAGTCAGTAGGAAAATGATATCCTGTATATGAAAAGAAAGTTAGACTTTGGAGAAACTCAAAGAAAGAACGAACGGTTAAATTTACTTAATGTATCGTAATCAAGAAGGTTGTGGAGATTGTGAAAGCATTTGGTTATATACTAATATAGTCTTCAGGTCAAATAAACATTTGCCTTGAAGTCAACATGCTCCTAACGAAAAAGTTATTGAGGATGAAATGGACGCTTAAACTGAATCATTTTAATCAAAACGCGGATCCACAAGGTCAGCCAAAAGTTCAGAGCGCTGTGGTAACCGTACTGCAATTATTTCAGACAAGTATAAATCTTAGCATGAAAGACGATGTATTAAGAAGAACAACAGAGGATTAATAATCACAAAGCCTGTACTTTTGCCCACGGTACGCAACCTTTAGATTTTCGTCCTACGGTGGGAGCCATATACAGTATAGTCCTATGAATCAGAAGAGTGTTCTCCACTTCATCTAATTACTCCATTCCTAGTCCATCCAAAACCACTGTTTACAAACCATCACAACTTCCACAGGTGAACACATGGAACACAAGAATTTCCCAACAAACTTCACTAACAAAAAACGTTCACCACTACTTCTTGGGACCACTAAATTTTCATCCCAATTATGCTTTCCATGAAACCACGAGTTCCGAAGTAGCCGAAAAATACAGAAGGGAGATGCCATGCCCCCACGCTTAGCCTGACAATGCCAATGCACACGCACAAAAGCAGGAACAAAGACGAGATAAAAACAGCATTCGTCCTAGGCTGCTGCTGCTTGCTACCATCAGTGACCCGTCCTTCCTTGGGATCAGTCACCACTGCCACCACAACACTTTGGACTCACCCATCCATCACATGAAAAAAAAAACCAGCATCAAACTCTCCCAAAGTGCAACGCCGTTCGCTGCCAGCAACCGTGTTCCGCATGCACGGCCACGGACAAATTTTCCCCAGCCTTTTCTCTCTTTTTTTAACCGAAGCATCGCAAACTGACGCGGCGGAGAGCGTTTGGCCAGCCAAAGCCAACCGACCCCGGCAAAAGACCACGGAAAACGCTGGAAACATATGGGGGCCGCGCGGGGTTCGCTTCGGTTTTGTTGGGACGCGCGCGGCCGCCGCGTGATGTTTTGGCTCGGTGTGATGGATGGAGGGAGAGCGCGAGATGGCTGACGATGGCAGGCAGGAAATTTACCGGTGCTCTGTTTGACAAATTCTACCGGCTTGGGGGCTGTTAATCCAGAGGCTAAAAACGGAGGGCTCGGCCAACAGCAAAGCCATCGCATGCCATCACATTTTTCTTCTCACGAATTTGGCTGTGGTTCCGCTCATCAGGTGTTAGGTGGGACCAGCTGGGGATTTGGGTGTGATTGGACGAAAATGCCCATGAATGTATGACGAAAATGCCCATGAATGTTTTTCGATGGTTTGATCAGAGATTATCAGCTATTTATGCATTTCTCTGCGTTGTTGATTTTTTTTTCACCTTTGAATTTTAGAAAAAAAATATTGAAACTCTTGGAAGGTTCAATTTTTTTATACGGGACACTTGATAAAATCTATATTAGTTTTCCTTTTTTATAATATGTGCTACAAGGCGTTTAAAATGTATAGCTCTAAAATCTCTAGTTCTAGACTTCTAGTTACCTATGATATGACGAAAACATACAATTATTAGTCTGTTTCTAGGGGAAGATATCATTAAAGTTTTCCAGAAAATAGTGATAGACATACAATATTTAACTTGTCATAAGTGATGAAATGGAAATAATGAAATCCAGCAAGTTGTTCAACTTGAAGTTTATCATGGACACATCGCTGTAGATGGTTGCTGCTTGCTTTCTTTATGGAAATAAAGTTGAGCGATGGATATTAGTCTGCAACTTTGTGAACAATTTCACATATACGAAAATGATGTACATAAACTTTGGGTGATACGATTCTAACCAAAGAAAAGGAAATGTATGATGTATTTCTTTGCTAGTCTTGTAAGATAAACATCCTTGCAATCCCAACATGGCATGATTAGATGCAACAAATTACCTTGATTAGATTTGCCTAATCTTTTTTCAAGCAGAAATAAGCTTGAAAACTACAACGTGGTATTATTGCCACATAACTTTTTTGTCACTATCAAAATGTAATGAGTACATTGAAAAAATATTTGTGGACAATTATTTTAGACATGAAACTTTAACATGCACAAATCAATTGCATCTTCTAGAACAACCAATTCCCCGCCAAAAACTAACGTAATGCTGGCAACCTACTACTTAAGTACATGATCTTGTTGATAGTTACTAGTAATACATATATTTCAGCTACCATCGTATCAAAGTTGACATTGTTCCATGAAAATCTACCTTACCAACTATATCTACCTAAGCAGCCATTTTCGTAATAGAGGCAAAGTATATCTAATGCACTCTGGAATAATCAAGAAGATCCCTCAATAAGATTACAGAAATCCCTACTTGAAGTGGATACATGGAATGCCTTGTTTGGAATTTATTTTCTGTTATTTTTTAAAAGAAGGAGCTCTAAATATATATGTATTCAAGCTATATGTTTATAGTTTGTCACATAGCTGAAATAGTAGGACTGATGATCCTCATATACAAATAAGAAGTTGCGCATTCTAGGTGTAACTAAGGAAACAATACAAACATCATCATAAATATCAATGTGCCGCAACTTCACAGAACCAATGTCACAGTATGTAGCCCAAAACTCTCAATCAGGAGGTTGTTCTAGGCATTGGAACACCCCTTTGATCAAAGTGAAACTTAAACCAAGCTTTACAAGGGCTCAGTCAAAGAACTTTTTCTTAGATAAGAAAGATGGTTCTACTCATTTACTAAACATGCTATGTTCTGTATTACCACTTCTTAGCTAGTCCATATTATATCCATTCGTGCATGGTGGTATACTTACGACTTTCAATCATTACGATTATTATGCTTCTATTTCATCACATAGTTGAAACTGAAAAAAAAATAATGATCCTATATCCAATCATTAATGTCGCACATGCAATGCGCAATTAAAATAGAAGGAACCCTAAACGTGAAAATGCCGGTAATTTATCAACAATTGGACAAACGGAAAATATACTTTGTCTTGTACGAAAAATATCACGACTAGCTAGCAGAGTAATGGTTGACTGACTTTGGTCGAAACTGACAAACGATTGATTCCATAACAGAAAAAACGCAAGAGAGTTGCCCGAACAAAAACAAAATAAGAGATACACCAATCAAGACATTTCACACACTAAACACCAGTTTACTTAACGGCTCGGTAACGTACTCATTGACCGGTAGCGTAAAACAAATGGTTCAAATTATAAGGCTTTGAATTATATTAGATTTCTTAAAGCCTTCTTTTCCACGATATATATATATTATATTTATAAACTTCTTAAAAAATATGTCTTCATGCAATGTACACATCATAATCACTCCTAACTTAAAATTAAAATTAGGTCGTCGTGGTAGACGAGAAAAAACCACTCCCAACTTGAAAACCCTTAATTTCCCACAGGTCACCAAAGGGCAAAACTGTCCTTCCACCACTCCTCACAAACAAACTCCAACAAAAATCTCCTAAAAAAACCCATATTTTTTCCCCTCCCAACTGATTTGTTTGTTTCATTCACCCAGACTGTCTACCCCTTCTCCCTTAAAAACCTCCTTCTCCTCCGTCTTCCTTCCCCCGTCGCCTCCGTCCCCACCTCCTCCCCTCCCCAATCCCAAACCAAAAACCTAGATAGAAGCGCGATTCCTTTCTCCCCCCTCTCCTCTGCTCTGCCTCCCAAAACCCTCTCGCACGCACGCGCCCCGCCCACCTCCCTCGCCTCCCCTCCCCAATCCCCCCGCCGCCGCTCCCGCCTCCCATGGCCAACCAACGGCCTCTCCTACCCCTCCTCCTCCTCCTCGCCGCCGCGATTCCCCTCGTCCTGTCCCGCGCCGCGCCAAGAACGGCCGTCTCCGTCGCCGCCGGCGGCGGCTCGACGGCCGACACGATACACGAGCTCCTCCGGTCGCACGGGCTCCCGGGGGGGCTCCTCCCGCGAGGGGTGCTGTCCTACAGCCTGGACGAGGCGAACGGCCTGCTCGAGGCGCGGCTGTCGGCGCCGTGCTACGCCAAGTACGACGACGGCGACCTGGCCTTCTTCGACACCGTGGTGAGGGGGAACCTCAGCTTCGGCGCGCTCCGCGGCGTGGAGGGGCTCTCCCAGGAGGAGCTCTTCGTGTGGCTCCCCGTCAAGGGCATCGTCGTCGCCGACCCTGGCTCCGGCGTCATCCTCTTCGACATCGGCTACGCGCACAAGCGGCTCTCTAGGTCGCTCTTCGAGGAGCCTCCGGACTGCAAGCCGTCCGCCTCCGCCGACTCGGACGCCGCCGACGCCGCCAGGTGGAAGGACCGGCAAGGTGAGATTGAGATTGAGATTAAAGTGTTTTCAGATTTGTTTCGTGTGGGTTGATTTGTTAGGATCCTCTCCTCCGTCTTCTTCCTTTTTCCCCTGGTTGGTAGGGAGGTAGTTAGGTTTCCTTTGGTTTGTCTCGACGTTTAATCGCTGGAATTCTCTGGTTAGATTCCATCTAGGTGAGGGTTTTTATCTAATTCAACCTTCTAAATCTCTATTGAGCTTTAGGATTGTTCCGCGATTCTAAATCGGCGCGAATTCTCCGTCCTATTGATCAGATGTGTGCCTCTTCGAACATTGGATTCTGAGAGCTTATTAGAAGGCTAACATGGGTGTATTGATTGGTTGATTAATTGATGTCAACTTGTTTAATTTTAATTGCTGACTTCGGTTTCAACTGCGCAATCGTCTTGGATCAGTGGACACCGGTTACAAGTTGGCAAGCAGGACGTTCTTTAGTTGTAGCGGAGCTGGAAAGTGGGAATTTTTATGGTTTCTTGGAGATGGAAGCTTGTGGGAGAGTAATTCTCGGAGGGGTGTGGGGGTGATTAATGGCTTCAGTTAGAACTGAATTTGGGGGCATTAACTCCGCAGGAAATTGGTTCATCTGGTGTTTGGAAATCAAAAGTGATCTTGTCACTGGATTTCTGAGCCTTAAGAGGACATTTATTACCAAACAAACTGATAATTCTGCAAATTCTTCTTTTCGTGCCCCCATAACTGTTTGAATCAGTTTGTTTGATGTGTTGGCATAATTGGCTGGATCCGGTGTTTGTGGATTCAGAACAAGGGCTATTGCTTCTGTTCTTGGTGAGATCAATTGGTTTACATAGATAGGAGCAGAAGATTTAATTAGGAACTTAATCATAATTTGATTTCTGCAATGATGTGTTAGGCAGGCAAGTTGTAGTGTAGCGTCGCAAGTGGTCAGAGAGGAGTGAGGCATTAGATGCTTGCATTCTTACTCTTCTTTGCTTTCCAAGCAAAGATTTTTGCATGATGCATGCTCAATTCTATCGATTTATCTTCTTTAGGAATCAAATCACACACCATATTTTCTTCCTTAAACCTTTTCCCGTTTGTCACAGGCAGACTACTTGCTTTTCGATGTCCCTCTCCTTTGCAGATTGTTATCTTTCCATGTTAGAATGTGTGACTCATCTCATCATCTGTCCTTCTCTCGCTTGTGGCTGTTGCTGTCTTTTTCTCACCTTCTTTTACCTCTGCCTCCATCAGAGGATGTAAAAGTTGATGAAGCTACTGCCTACACTTCAAGAACACATCTCCATAGATAGAAAAAGGATAGAACCAAGGATGTTGTCAACTGTCAAGAGCCCTCTTTGTTTCCCCAAATTGCTAAACTTCACATGATTGATGTGAACCTTAAACAGTCACCCCAAAAGAAGAACAAGAAAGAAATCTTTCTTCTCCTTCCTTTCTACTGCATTCTTAACTTAGCAATGGACGGTAGACTGGTAGTTCCTCACTTTCTCCATGCGCACTTGCCCAGCGCTTTAAATTTTCATTACTGCTACGGCCAAGTGTCTGCAGCTATAACTGATAAACCAATGAGCTAACGAAAGCTGCTTCTTTTCCTGTGGATTTGCAGGTGTTCCTGGCTTGAGGTTTAGGGAAGAGGCATCAGGAGGAGAAAACCACCAGGACCAGAGATGAAGAGGGTTACAGGAAATGTAATGAGGGTGAGATCCAGACAAGACAGAGACAATGCTGAGCCAGTTTTCCCCTTCTGTAAAAATCATGTGGTGAAACCGTGAGAGTGCTGATGCTGCAAACAACAATTGCTACTGCCTGCATAGGGTTTGGGTGTATCTACTTAAGGGGGATGTGGGTACTTTTGCACCTGTTTTTCTTTTTTCTCTTTACCTTTTTTGCCTCCTCTCTCTAGTTCATGCACCTGTGTGATATTAAGTTTGTCAGTGATGTGTTACAAGCAAGAAAAGAACAAGGAAAAGGTGGGGTGAGAAGCCAATTGGGGCTGGTTTTTTGAGATTCTTCAGAAGGGAATTTTCTTTGGTATGTTGGTGGTGTATGTATGTGTGTGTTCGCCAGCTCAGCAGTGAGTGAGCTGGGCACAGCACAGGCTTTGCCTTCCCTGCACTGCATGTGAGCTTGTTTGTGTTGGCTGGCTGGTGGTTGAGTGCTTCTTGTGCTTCTTATCCTGCCTAAGATGATGAGATTAGTACATATACAATCATACAATACCATGCTACTACTCCAATTATTACTCAACTTGGCCGGGTCACAGACTATAGACTATAGTAGAGCTTAGCATTAGAATATAATAATAATATAGCTATTGTTGGGCTATACTATCTCCTTCCATTCCATGCATCTGTTTATGTGGTGTGCAAGTCTCAATGAGAGTATCTTTCTATCTGTCTGTCCATCAATCTACCAAGAAAATAATAATAATAATAATAATAATAATAATAATAATAATAATAATAATAATAATAATAATAATAATAGTAATAATCAATGGGAAAAGGATAGGCTAATCAAAATCTTCAAGACTCCAGCCAACTAGAAACCAGCTAATATAAATCTACAACGCGTATGGAATTGACGACATGATAAGGCGAGTGAAAGAGATGTCTTCTCTCGTTTCGTTTCGTTGTTTCGTTGCTGCTGTCTCCTACTCTGTTCCCCGCTGTTCTCTTGGCCTTTTAATACGGGGTTTCTTGATTGATTGATCGCGTCATCTCTCAGAAATATCACTCGTCGTTACTGTTGATATTATCCTGTGGACGGGAGAGAAGAAGGGGAAAATTTAGTGGAAAAGCGATTGCACGGGTCACTTGTTTGACAAGTTACGCACTTGCGATTTCGTCGGATCTATATCACTTTCGGTGATTCATTTGCCGGGCCGTAGCAAAAAAAAGCTGAGCTTTTTTTTATTGTTGAGTAGAGCTCAGTCACACGGATGAGAAGATTTCTGTTGCCACGTCAGCTTGATGTCCTATTGAAAGGTATAACTTAGCATAGTTCTACGTTACATTGTTAGCATACCACCTAGTATGGTGTATAAAAATGCTGATAGTGGTGGTATGTTCTATTAGACAACAGAAATGAAACATCAAATCTATTTCACTTTTGGTGATTTACTTGCCGGGCCGCAGCAATGGAAAGCGAGTTTTTGTTGAAGAGTGTGATCACGACCACACAGATGAGAGGATTTGTGTTGCTATGTTAGCTTGATGTGTCGGTTGAAAGGGTAAATGGACTAGGATTTGTACATTGGATCGATCAGCATACCACCTGGTATATGGCGTAAAAAAATGCTGATCCTAATGGTACGTACCATTCTGTTGGACAATAGAAATAAAACATCGACCTAATGGTACGTGTCGTCGGTATGACGTATATAACATAGAAAAATCTTGATCCTAATGGTACGTGTCGTCGGAAAACAAAAATGAAACATCAATCTATTTCGCTTTGATGATTCATTTGCTTGCTGGCGCCATAGCGATGGAAAGTGGGTATTTGAGTGAAGAGTATGATCTTAGCCACATGAATGAGTGGATTTATGTTGGATGTTGCCATGTCAGCTGTTTGGTACTCGGTTGAAAGGGAAAATGGATTGGGATTTCTACGTTGGATCTGTCAGCATACCACCTCGTATGGCGTAGAAAAATGCTGATCCTAGTGGCATGTTCAGTTAGACAACACAAATGAAACCTCGATCCATTTTACTTTCGTGATTCATTTGCTAGGGGCCATAGCGATGGAAAGCGAGTCTTTTAGGTGAAGAGTGCGATCTCGAACACACGATGAGAGGATTTAAGATGCCATGTCAGCATGATGCCTCGGTTGAAAGGGTAAATGGACCAGAAATTCAGCATATCACATGGTATAGTGTAGTCCATTGGATAAAAAAGATGAAAGATCTTCACAACCAGTAGAGGGTAGAGACGGTAGAATTATTCATATTTCTGCGTTATAGCTAGGGTGTAGTGCCAGTGTGCAACTGCATTAAACAGTTAACTCTCAAGTCTCGACCACAGCAAGAAGCAGTACCAAGTATTACTATTTAACTAAATTCATTTGAGACATGTTAACCAATACACTGTTTTGTGGATGCATAGCTTGGTTTCCCAATGGAGAGAGACGCAGTTCAGGCTCCATTTCTCTCCATTCTTGGTGCAAACAAGGTTTCCACATCTGTAGAAGTAGAACCACTGCACACTAGAGTGTTGTTGCACATCTAGAAAAAGTAGTGTCTTGCATCTCCAAAAGAGGTACAGTTCAACAAGGCGGTGATAGGCTGCTAACCTCGTCTTAATACGGTATCCTAATGACATGGCTACTCCGCAGGCACGCACTAAATAATTCTGTCCGCCGCTGACGGCGCAGCGCCATGATAGCATGCGACCCTGGACCAAGCCAGCCTAAGGCAGCCGCAGTCCTTGAAACTTGAAAGCCTCTCCCAACATAGGAATGCCAAAAAGAGAAGGGTACAATGATTCTTCAGGCTGCAGCACTACACTGCATGGGCACTATGGCAGCAGAGCCTGGTCGTGGTTGGTGACCCATGCAAAGAAAAAAAAACCAGACCAAAGCAAAGGTTTACACAAAGAAAGCTAGTGATTAGCTGTACTATTATGACACGAAAACTGGAAAACCAAAAAGGCAAGTGAGATGAGCCCAGGAGAGCACCATTGCAGGGAGGGAGGCGAGAACAATCATGGCATCACATAACGCCCAGGCGAAGACCAAAGGGAAAAAAGAGCTTAAAGTCCCATGGGTCAGGTGGAGAGCCCCTGGGACAACAAAAACATCCTCGCAAAACCACCGGATCAAGACAGGACCTGACGTGAACAAAAACTAATGCCGGCACTTTGGCCTGTTTCTGCCACTAAACTCTGTGCATTACTTTCTCAGGCACATTATTTAGAACCACCAACCTGGATGTCACCACAGGATGCTGGTATATTCCTGCAGCTGCTTTGCTGAAGATGCACCTGCGAGAGACGACAGGAGAAACTTTTCCACAGGGTGTGTGCATTTCATCAGCAATCCATCCCACAGGTCACTATTAGTACAGGTGTGCAACGGTGATGGAGATAGGTTGACACAATTACATAGTACTAGTATATGGTAAACTGAGACGGAGGATAAATACAGGAGTTTGCGTCTATTTTTACAGGCAAAGTCTGGTAGGGCTATCGCGATTTAGCAGTTCTATCTCACAGAAAGCTCTTTGGATCAGCATGAGAAGCAAAGGCAGGGTTATTCAGAAACGGTGGAAAGGATGTGGGCCTCTCAATCTCAGAAGGGACCCTGTGGCCCCTGCTGGAAGAACTCAAGGTCTGGGTGACTGCTCCCACCTGGAGGCCTCGGACGCCTGCATGAAAAGAAAATCCATTAGGTTAGCATTGCCAGTTCATAAGAGGATCAGAGAGTAACTCCCAAATAAAATGGAAATGCACGCAGGCATCGACAGGTTTAATTTGATGCACACGTATTGTTTTAGAGCTTTTCTGATGTAAAGGGAATATAGACATATGTAGGTCATCAATAATCTAATATTATTACATTAACAAAAACTATTGTTACAGCAGCATGTGAGAGTTTATACAGAAATGGTTTGCTTTGTTGGTCATGGGTTTTAAAAACTGAGTCGAGTACAGTAGTCGCCAATATTGGAACTCAAAAATATGCTAAGAATGATTGGGTATTAAAAATGTTCCTGAACTATCTTACCTCACAAAGCGAGAAGGTTCAAATCCTGGAACATCTGGCGGACCAATTGGATCATAACGACCACCCGGTGGAATACTCCTATTTTCAAATATTAAGTCAATTCATAACAGAATATAGAAGACCTCATGGGTAATAATGAAATGACAAATTAGTGGAAGAAAAAGTGGTTACCCAGGGCCACCAAAGGGCGCAGGAAAGGGATTAGAAGGAAAGAAACGTGGATCATTTGGCCCTGTTATATCAAACAAATGATAAATCAGATTGTTGAGATGCACAAAGATAAACAGAAAGATTCTAGGTGTGTTCTGTGGGCGTCATATTACCAACGTGCATGCTGCCACCCCCACCGATACCACTGTAAACAAAACAGAAACCATTAATTATGTGAGCATGCTTCATCAATATTTAACATGGTTAGAAACAAACCTATGAGGATAGAAGCCTGCACCAGGACCAGGGAAGACATCATCATGACCAAGCGGAGCAATAGGAGGATAAACTAAGCTGTAGCACAACACAAGTCACAAGAAAGAACATCACATTATATACATGCAACCACTCCAATTACTTTCTTGACAAAATTTACATACACTTAGCAATACAATAATAAAGTGTATATTTACATTTTCCACATCTCTTTAATACTACGAATGAACTTTGATGTTCGTGGCACATCAGTGCATATGTATCAGTAAGTTAATAACAAATCAAATAGTTCCGTCAATTATTACTCCACCGCTCTAAGCTCTAGCTTCTGTTTTGTTGACTTTCATCAAAAGCACAAGAACTTGTTTAGTCAATATAATGCACTCAACAGACAAGCTCAATTAAGAATTCAAAACAGGTTTTATCCAGTAAAACCTGGAAGGTTATAATTGTGGTACTTTGTGCAAGAAAAATGGCAGAGTACACATTATCACTACTTTATGGGCCCCAACATTTTGGTGCAGTGCTGAAAGAGGAACACCACATGCCTTATTTAATATGTATAAACATTCCATTCTCTTGTGATTTTCTATATTTGTGTAGGACACAGTAGTCCGGTATCACAGAAGCGACAAAAGAAGGAAAGAAAAACAAGACATGACTTAGCAACATGACCTTAAAATGACTCGGAAATAAATTTTGGTGGTGCACGAAAAAGCAACATATTAATATAATTTTGGTAATAATCACAGATACATTCTATCATAATCATTGCTACCTTAAAAATGGCATTCGGCTTACAATATTTTCATGCATTCATATATCAGTATAAACTCACAGATTGAGAGTGCTAACTTATCCAAAATGGTCTACAAAAATGATGCAGCTAGTGGCACTGGAAACTTCAATAATTGAGGAGAAAAGCAAGTAAAAGATAGTAAAGTTTGATAACAGGTTGTAAAAAGTATTGAGAGAGGTGAGACGAATAATGAAAAAAGTACACATCAAAAGCAAAAGGAGGAATATAAATGTCTTGAGGTCATACCCTGGTTCAGTAGTTCTCAGGCCTGGGTTTTCAGAGCTGGAACACAAGTGCCTTGTGTTAGAAAAAATCTCAACCAGTCAAGGCATATAATTAAAAGTTTTGTCGTCATTTGAGAAGCTCAGCATTCAATGACATGTTTCACAAGCATGCTCCTGAACTGGAAGGCAGCTAAGACTAGACGAATATTCAGATTAGAACAGACATTTACATCAATGATGTGAGATATCAGTATCAGTTCTCCCCTTTACTCCTTTTATTTAACACAAAAGCAGTAGTGTGGTGTCCAATGTATGTAAAAATAATGTATGGGCGTGTGCACTGTGCACACTTGTGTTTTCGAGAAAAGGAGGGAGGCATTGCCAAAAAAAAAAGCAGCATAGCGATTACCTGTGTAATGATGAACTAGGCTCAACCTGAGGGTTTTTCGCAGTACCAGCATCCTTCTCATCCAATTTGCACAGTGCATTCGAGTTCATGGTTTCAATTAAGTCTGCAAAATTTTTGTACATGTCCCCATAATTCTTTGGCTGCTCCTCAGAGAAGAAATCCTTCACACTGCACACAAGAAACAAAAGTAAGATATCGAAAATAAGATGCTACAAGATGAGGAAAGAACAGTTTTGTGCACTGACACGTCGCAGAGTGAACAAAATAAGTGCATCTGCATACTGTTTGTTGCTAATAACCACATTGTAATCTTCAACAAACGTGATTCTAGTCTCTACAGGAATAAAACACGGCATAATGTTTATATGCTCATTTGTGGATTATCAATTTCACGCCTGAATCAAAAGAATGGTACAAAAGTAACAAAACAAAGTAAGAAGGTGCAGCATTGGAACATACTTGATCTGGATATTATATGGGCCTTTATCCTGTGCCTCAAGATCCAGGACATCGATGGCAAGGACATCGCCAATCACCAGACATTTCACCAATACTCGTTTCTTCTTGCCCTTCTCCTCCTTTATGTACAAAAATGCATAACAATTCTCCATGCTGTTCCAACCATCAATTCCCACCTCCTCCTCACCTAAAGTTACAGGTACAACGAACTTAATATAAAACTCAAAGAACTCGGCAGAATTACAGAATGCAAGTAAAAATGAAATGTAAGCAGGACTGACTAAGACTTAAAATTATTTGGAATTTCAGAATTATGAATCAAACGCACAAAGCCATATTTATCATAAAGCATTTTAATCCAAATATTCCACACTTGTGATCTAACTGCCACTCGGCAAGCTGTAGAACATAGCTAATGTTCATTCTGAAACCTAATCTTCAGTGCAAGAATTTAGAGTTTAAGTAAAGCAACTGAATACATCATGGTGGAAATAAACACACGTTCAAATTGCAATATTGAACGAAAAAAAAAGTCAATCACATGCATGTATTAATGACTCACTTAATCTTAATTCTGAACCCTAATCTTCAGTGCAATATATATTTTCTGGTGAATAAACAGAAGAGAGTAACTATAACAAATGTGTATGTAAATTATACATTACACAAATACTTTGCACATTACCCACTAATTATCAGACGATTGGGGGTGGCTGGACAAACAAATAGCTAGGGAGAGGAATGTATCAAAACATCTAAAAATTGTATATAGTGCCATCCTCTAAATAAAAATGCACAAAACAGTTGGAAACTCTTTTGCAAGCTTAGATACTCAGTGACTCCTATTTCCTACTCCAAAAGTTAATGAACAATGAGCAGATTAGCAGAGTAAGCGAACCATAAGGCCTAAGTTCTGGAGAAAGGGATTGATGCAATCCACTAGGATTTATATAGAGCAGCCATGGTTGACGCGACAGGTTTTCCTGAATCAAATCACGCACATAATAACCCATACAAGTTCAAACCTTACACCACGACACGACGCCTAATTGAACACAGCGAAGTACCACCCCTATATAGAAATCTAGATAGTTAGGTTATCCATGTTCCAGCAAGGCTGCTTTAATCCTAAAAAGCAACCAAAATGCGCGAACTCTAAACCTGGGGGAAAGGGTAAAACCTAACCGACAAACGACGGCACGCTCGTATCACAGAGCCACAGGGGGAGGGGAACCCCGGGGGTCTAGGACCTAGGGCTAGGGCGGGCGGAGGATAGCGCACCTGACGGTGGGGGATCGGTGAGCGCGGCGGGGCCGACGGCGCAGAGGGAGTAGCCGGCGGCGAGGAAGGCCGCGTTGGCGGCGAAGGCGACCCCGTCGTGGGCGCCACGGAAGGCCGGGCGCGCCGCCTTCACGACGGCCATTGCGGCGGCGTCGGTCACCATCGAGGGCGGCGGCGCGGAGAAGGAGGGGATGCGGCGGTCGGTCGTCGGCGACTCGGCGTCGGGGGTTTGGGGGTTTCGCGAGAGAACTGAGAAGTCGGTCACGCAGGGGAATCAGACCCTGATTTGGATAAAAAAAAAAAGTCCCTGTACTTCTAGCAAAATGTCCCAGGAATCCAAACAGGAGGGACTTTTTTTTAGTCCCTCAAAAATTAGAAGTCCTTGGGGAAGAGCTTATTGGGACTTTTTTTTGCCTCTTTCCACGTGCTGCACCTCCCCATGTGCTCTCTCTCTCCTCTCTTCTCCACCGAGCGGGCACGGCGACGGCAGCGGTGGCGGCGGATCCCGGCGACGG